>CM076982.1:49509596-49589596 GCA_039105355.1 Benthosema pterotum | reverse complement strand
ATTTTCCGCCAGGAGTTTTTCCACTAATTTTGGCGCTAGGGGGGTCTGAAAAAGAGCCAAATATAGCGCCAAATGCACCAAGTTGGCAACACTGATACAGACGGGTCTCACGTGGTCCCCCCCCCCCCACCCACCCACTAGTCTGTACACTGCTGTTCACAATTACAACTTACTTGTAGACTACAAGCATTAATTTGTGAGAAACGAAGTGAGATTGATCAACGGTACGGTATTTTCTAAATATATCTGGAAACTTTAAATTAAATTCTGCATAAGAAAACCACAAATACCACTAAATAAAAAAAAAATCTCTAGAGGATTTTTTCCCTTGCTCTGGGTTCGATTGCTAGTGGCTGAATGGGAAAGACACGCCCTCAACTGGAAAAACACGCCCCCTCATTAACATATAGGTTCACTGAAATGTCCATTGATATAATTAGTGATATACACATTACACAAAGATTACTGATATACAGAAAAGATTATTGATATACAGAAAAGATTATTGAAATAGTGTTTTTAAAGGCACACTTCAATGCACATTTCAATTAATGATATTTATTTGTTTATTTATTTATGTATTTATTTATTTATGCATTTATGCATTACATTATTTATTTATTTATGTATTTATTTATACATTTATTTATTGATTTATTGATCGATTTCCATATTCATTGATTGATTTATTGATTTATTTATCTATTATCGCATATATTCATTTATTTATTTATAAAATGAAGCATTCATGGATTTATTTATGCATTTATATATGTATTGTCACATATATTCATTTATATATTTATAAAATGAGGTGGCAGATTTAGCCCTCCATAGAGGGGAGGGGAGAGGGGTGACCACCAGACATGCTTTAAAGATGAACTTGCAGGTTTCATATATTGATTAATATTACTTTGGGCCACGGGGAATTTGGCTAGCATCAAAATAAAAAAAGAATTATGAAAATTGATCCAGTTTTGGCGATTTTATAACTATTTTTCAAGGCTGGAGCTGGCAGGCCATGCACACGCACGTATCAGAACTATTGTGCACGCGCTTGCGAGTGTGACGTCACGATCGGAGTGGCGCTCAGTAGGCCTACTGGTAGGATACTGCTGGTAGGATACTGCGTCGTGGTCTCTTATTCATTTATCCATCCGTTTTGTTGTTATTTTATTCTGTGTGGAACAGTATAGTAAGTAGGGGGCAGTAATGCACTGAATTAGGTTGCCAACTGCCATAAACCCTGGAAGAAGAAGACCAAGTTGTTGTTGTTGTTTTCTCCCTCTTTTTCACTGCGTACTGTGGTCGTCTGGGAATACGGTGAAACATGCTGTTTTGAACAGTGATCCAATTCAAACCTTTCTGGGCACAAGACAATCATTTCCAAAGAAAGCCACGCCAGTTTTCATTGTTCAGCATGACAAGGATCTACACAAACCTGGACTCCACTGTCTGGTAAGTGTGTAAAACTAATGTAAACAATGCTAACTTTCGACGCTAGCATTGTATAGCAAGTTGCTGCTTGGGACGTGCATACGTAAAAAAAAAAAAAAAAAAATCAAAGGAGGCTGCAGCCCATTTACCCACTGTAAAACAACTGCTTTCTCTACACCCCGAAAATAGCAGATCCACAAGCACTCAACACGTCAGAGCTTTAGTGTTGGGGTGGGGGGGTCCGTGACTGAATAAATAGTTGGGGACCTGATATCAAAAGCTGAGTCTGAGCACCAACTAGCCGTGGGCTACGTGCTATCCTATGTTGTTATTGTCATGTTTAGACGGTGGTCTATAGCAGTGGTTTTCAAAAGGTGGTCCGGGGACCATCAGTGGTATCTGAGTGGATCCAGGTGGTCCCCAGGCTAAATGATGGAAAGTTGATTAACCAAATGGAACTCTTTGAGAGCGAAAAAAATGAAACCAAATGGACCCTTGTGGGTCCATTTGGTTTCATGTTTACACTCTCAAGAGTTAAAATGTCCACCATCTGAATTAGCCCAAGTCTACACAACTAGAGAGTGTAGAAGATTAATGGTCATTCTGTATTTTTGCCTGTTTTGTTTCCCAGATCCAGCCTGGAATTGTGGACAAAAGCAAATACTGTATCTTTTTAGTTTCGTGGGCTGTGGGGCTAAAATGTCATCAAATGGTGGTCCGTAGTTCTAATTCTGAATAAATAGTGGGCCCCGGTATCAAAATCACGGCACTGGTCTATAGCAGTGGTTTTCAACCATTTTGATATCGGGGCCCACTATTTATTCAGCCAAAGACCCCCCCAACACTAAAGATGTTTTTTTGTCATTTCAGATGTTTAATAATAATAAATTACAGTTTAATAATAACTTGGCAGCATAAAAGGATAACATATTTTTGCTTTGAAGAGTTCAAATATCTCTATTAGGGTCCATTTGGTTACCACTGGTGGTTCCAGACCAGAACCCTGGTTGAAAACACATTGCCAAGAAACACATAATTTCCAAATGACCAAAATGATGTCTTGCTTTTTCGTCTTACCCTGTGTAATAATTTACAGTATATTGCTATATTTGCTGTAGTCTGATTTGTGAAATATCTACTATATCCTGATTAGTTTGTGTTATTCACCTGAGAGAATACACAATTTAGCATTTATTTTGATGGGAAGCTAGAACTCTGTCAAATACCACTTTAAGAACCAGTGTTAGTGAAAGCATAACTCTAAATTTTGTAGATACAGATAGGCCAGAATAAGGTAATATATATAGTATCTCTCTTCACATGTGTGTACACATTTCTTTATTGTTGTTTTACAGACACTGCAAAGCCTCAAGGAGCATGTGACGCAGCCAGGCATCTTCTGCACACAGCCAGGGATTGGGAAACTTCAACTTCTCCGAGAGCTGATTGCACTCCAAAGCCAGAACCTGTTCTGCCCAGTCACAATAAATGTTTTTTCTATAACTCTGTCTTGCGTTGATACACTAACAGTTATACTTGTATTAAATTAATTTTAAACTCACCAACATTGCAACTAATTAACCTTTTGCATTGTTCAAGACTCATTTGTGGTAAAAGAACAAGTATTCTAGTCCCTCTTTCATATTCATAGTCTCATTCAGTAGGTTGAGGTGAGTTGAAATGAAGTACACTGTTTTACTGTGTACAAGTAAATGATGGGAAATATTTTTTTAACCAATACCAACAGTATTTGTGACTTCACTCAATTATTCTTTAACAATAATGAAGTCCAATTGTATGGCTACACAGATGGCATATAAGCATAGCAATATCACCTAATTGTTTTTGTATTTAAAACAGAAAAGCATGAACACTTTAAATTCATTTTATTCTTGTAGACATCCAAGCCTGTGCCATAAAAACGTAAAAGCCCCTGTTGTCTCTTCTTGATGTGGACTACAGGAAGGCCTCTAGAGCTGGTGCACCTGAATTCAAACAGACAAAGAATCAGTTTGTTAGTACTGACATGACTATTACACAATGTTGAGTTCAATGAACATGTTTTTATATTGCAGAGTAAACTGCAATGGGGGTCTAGCATGATGCAGAAATGCAGCATAAGTAATTTACTATGCAATGTTCATGTAATTAGTTTTCCAGGTATAAAGATACATGGTGATATAATTATGGTAGGTAAGGTAGGCTATCATTCACAACAGGGGTTTTCAACCAGCGGTCCGGGGACCACCAGTGGTCCTTGAGATGGTTCCAGGTGGTCCCCAGCTTAATGATGGAAAGTTGGTTAACCAGATGTAACTCTTGAGAGTGTAAAAATGAAACCAAATGGACCCGCAAGGGTCCATTTGGTTTCACTTTTACACTCTCAAGAGTTACAATATTCATCATCTGAATCAGCACCACTTAATTAAGAAGTCTAACTGTTTTGTTTGCAAAATCCAGCCTGGAATTGTGGACAAAACCAAAAGAATTCTTTAGTTTTAGGTCTATGGGGTGAAAATGTAATCAAATGGTGGTCCGTGGCTCAAATGCTGAATAAATGGTGGTCCCTGGTGTCAAAAAGGTTGAAAACCCCTGATTTACAATAAAGACAACATTGAGATGCAGTGTTTTTGCTGTGGCATTTTTTTAAAAGTAGCAAAAAAAAAAGTAACAACATGGTAATTCTGGGCTAGTCTATTATATGAATATACTGTCTGTATCTGTAAATCCATGGTTGGTCACTGTGCAGGACAAACAAAATATCAAACTGGAGGTCTCTGAAATGAATGAAGAGGCAGATAATATGAATATTATTTCATATTATCTGACTATTTTAACCCCTGAGAGTGTAAACATGAAACCAAATGGACCTGCAAGGGTCCATTTGGGTCCATCTGATCATTTAGCCTGGGGACCACCTGGTACCCTCTCAAGGACCACTGGTTGAAAATCACTGCAATAAGTAATGCAGTAAAGTGAAAGTGCTATCACCATTTGATGACATTTTAGCCCCACAGACCCCAAAACTAAAGATTTATTTTGCTTTTGTCCACAATTCCAGGCTGGTTTGGGAAACAAAACAGTCAAACATACAGATCAAAATGATCATTAATCTTCTACATTCTCTGGTTGTGTACACTTGGGATAATTCACATGATGAATATTTTAACGCTGGAGAGTGTAAAATGAGACCAAATGGACCCTTGGAGGTCCTTTGGTTTCATGTTTACGCTCTCTCAAATAGTTACATCTGGTTAACCAACTTTCCATTTAGCTGGGGACCACCTGGAATCCTCTCGGGGATCGGACCACCTGTTGAAAACCAATGTTTTAGGGCAGGGGTTTTCAACCTTTTTCATACCAGGGCCCACCATTTATTCAGCCACGGACCACCATGTGATGACATTTTAGCCCCACAGACCCAAAACCCAAAGATTTCTTCTTTTTTAACCTACAATTCCAGACTGGATTTCAGAAACGAAACAGGCAGACCTAGATCTCTAGTTGTGTAGATTTGGGCTAGTTCAGATGGTGAATATTTTAACTCTTGAGAGTGTAAAAATGAAACCAAATGGACCCGCAAGGGTCCATTTGGTTTCATTTTTACGTTCTCAAGAGTTACATCTGGTTAACCAACTTAGCTGGGGACCACCTGGAACCCTCTCAAGGACCACTGGTGGTCCCCGGACCTTGGGCTAGTTCAGATGGTGAATATTTTAACTCTTGAGAGCGTAAAAATGAAACCAAATGGACCCGCAAGGGTCCATTTGGTTTCATTTTTACGCTCTCAAGAGTTACATCTGGTTAACCAACTTAGCTGGGGACCACCTGGAACCCTCTCAAGGACCACTGGTGGTCCCCGGACCACCTGTTGAAAACCCCTATTTTAGGGTAGGCTATAAAGCACATTGGTTCCCAACAACCTTTTGTTGTTGTTGGTATCTACTAGCCCAGTATCTTGGTATCTTGTTGGTATCTACTAGCCCAGAATTCCATTAGTTTCACTAGCTAGCAGGCTATACTAGCCTACTTATCCTGGCTCTTTGCAACAGCCTGTAGCCTACTACTGTACTGATGGAGGTCATGTAAATCTAATACTTTTAATGTAGGTTATTTAGCAATGTTATAAAAAGTAGCTGCCTATGGTTTCAGTCACGTAAGACTGGACTTACCATGGAACATACTGCTCTCATCCCCTGCCGTGGAGTGCCTCCTCCTGGTGAAAATTAGGTATTCTCACCAAACCGCAGCTGTTAGGATCGTCGTCATGTAACTGCTCAGTATATATAACAGTATATGGCAGGCAGCCGTTGTTCTCTGTTGTTATTAAAATCTACCGTCTTGTTCAGCGTCCATCTTGAATGCCGCGCCTAGATTGTTCCTACTGGTAGTAGGGGATAGGGGCGTGCCGATCGTGACGTCACGCCACTGATAGCCTATCTAGAGACTGCGCATACACGTGCGCGTGCACGGCCATTTTCGAAGTCCTGGAAGTGGCTTTTCCAGCATAACATGGGAAAAAATATCTTTTAAATCAAATACCACCAGTGTTACACTATCTATTTTTGAAAAGTAGGGTTTAACCTGCAAGTTCATGCTTTAAAAGGATACCAGGCTAATAAGCCTAATATTGATAAATACATTATACGTCTATAACTAGAATTGAACATTTAAAACACAAATAATATGTTCTATAATAATATGTGTTCCATTTGGTAAGGTGGGCTCCAGGGAAAATGTTGCCTAGGGCTCCAAATTGCTTAGAAACACTACTGTACTCACACACACACACACACACACACACACACACACACACACACACACACACACACACACACACACACACACACACACAAACCAAATGGACCCGCTAGGGTCCATTTTTTCTGAGAGTGTTCCATTTGTACACTCTCAGGAAAAATGAAGCACATTAACATGGTGAAACACATCTTGATGATGTCATCAAGATGTATTTCACCATGCTAATGATTTTCTTCAGACCTCCATTTCTAGGAAACTTTTTTAGGGAACTATTTTTTTTACCATGTCCACACAGTTCTAGGGTATATTAATGACATAGTAAAATATTGAAAATGAGTGGAATTCCCCTTTAAGACACGTGCATGCTCACTTACATTTGCATGCACATTTGCGTGCACCTGCGCAACACACACAGACACGCTATTAAAAGTACTTCATATTGAGAAAGATTGTTTACAATGCCTAATTGTATCCATAAAAGTAAATGACAAAACAAAAACACAGGCCTACTTTTGCCCCAAAAATATTTACTACACCCCTGGTCTTGACTTTCTGCAAACTCTCCCGAACTTAACTCCTTGACTGTTTTACCACGACTTTTTGGGTGATTGATTATTCTGTTGTCTTTTTATCACCCAAAAAGTTGTTTTGGGTTTTGTTTTATTAACAAGCCCATTAACTCACTGCACACCACCTGATGAAGTCCTTTAAGTGGTGATTGCACTACAAAACCCCCAAAACACCTCACACACTTTACAACTATCATTAATAAATGATAAATTGTATAACTTTAAATGCATTTATCTCTGAATGAGCCCTGGAAACAGTGAAATGTGAAAATACGGGCTGCTTTGTCAAA
This sequence comes from Benthosema pterotum, assembly GCA_039105355.1. Classification (NCBI taxonomy): domain Eukaryota; kingdom Metazoa; phylum Chordata; class Actinopteri; order Myctophiformes; family Myctophidae; genus Benthosema; species Benthosema pterotum. Next base: position 49,582,539 of record CM076982.1, on the reverse strand, counting down.
TGTATTAAAAAAAAAAAAAAAAAAAAAATGAAACATATCAACTGATTTTATTTCTTCCCTTAAAGTAGACACCTTAAGCTGTCTTTGGAGCTCATTCATTTGCACAACTTCACAACAGAGGATTTTCTATAAATTATTTAGTTGCTATTGAACCTAATGGGAGCGAGCCTAGCTTTTCTGCTAATCTGTCAAAGAGTTAACATCCTCTGGTCCTGGCTGTTCTCCAGCTTCATGCTGACGTTGAACCGCTGCTTCCCCATCTTCACGGTGCTGGCGTGGGTCTACAGCGTGTCCATGACGGTGAAGAGCATCGTCCTGGAGAAGGAGCTCCGCCTCCGCGAGAGCCTGAAGGCCATGGGCGTGGCCAGCGGCGTCATCTGGACCACCTGGTTCGTCGACAGCTTCCTGGTGATGTCCGCCAGCACGGCGCTGCTCACCGCCGTCATCATGGTACCGTAGATATAGCGTTCGTTTAGTTGGTTTTAGTGCCGTTTTAGTTAGCCTGGCCCGGTCTAGCCTCGATCTCCAGGCTCTCGTCCGCGCTGCGAGATGAGAGCCTGGAAAATGGGTGCCCCAAAACGACTGACGGAAGTCGGGACTTTCGGTTAGCTAACTTCCGCCGGAAGTTGCCATTAGTCACGATGCGGTGCTCCCGAAAATGAATACTCCACGGAAACATTTTATTTCTGTTGTAAATATTTAAAAGATGAAATCGTGTGCACTTTCCAAACTTTTATAACTGCTTTGTTCGTTAGAATCGTTTTTTTTTTTTCATTGAACAAGTCAAGTGAGTGAAGGCCTATTCAGAGATGGATTTTCGGTGCCCACCGCGACCACCGTTTCCTACAATATGACGTCATACCACCGCTACCACCGCACCTCCCAGCCCTCCTCTCGGATTTTACTAACCACCGCACCGCGGTGGTTCCAGTACTTGTTTTAACGGCTGCCAGCTGGTAAAAAAAAAAGAAAGAAAAGAAAACACACCACAGCACGACGGCCAGGAGGAGAACGAAGGGATTCAATGATAGACACAATGACATAAACAGAATACGAAATAAACATAAAAGCAGCAGAATTTATTATAATTGAGGTAGGAAGTAGAGAAAAGCAGAGGGGAAAATAAACAACAATGGACGCGAGGAGAACAGGGGAGGGAGGGCGAGGTGCTGCTAGTAGTATATGAAATAGCGGTGGTCGCGGTGGTGACAGACTATATAATAGCGCGCGGTGCGGTGCTCTGAGCGGTGGTCGCGGTGGCCACCGAAATTCTAGACTCTGAAAGAGCCTTGAGGTCGCTAGTGAGGACTGAACAGGGTTGTTTCTCTGGGGACTGTAAATACAATCACTTCCACAACTAACGTTCACAGTCTCAAAAGCACACCGTTTAACCAGGGTGGGCCCGGCCTATATGGAGTATAGACAGAGTAGTGACATTGAGGGGTCAGAAGCCGAGCTGCTGTTCATGCAGTCTGAACAAGAACAAACTGGAATTTTCAACGAGGAGCGGCGCACATGAGAGCTGTTTTCGGGCAAGTGTGCAACATGACAACTGTTTTAAAATATCGCACAGTAACGACTAAGCTCTCTGTAATGTTTATTGTGTAGGTATTACTACAAAACGATCTAAAATAAAGGGATTAAGGATCATTAAAGCTGGGCTCTACACCAGTAGGAGCATTATGTAGAAGAGCCTCCATCGGACCATTATTCTCAATAGAAGTCATTTTAAAAGAGCCCCCATTGGACCCCTCTCAGCAGAGGTTTATATAGAACAGCCGTCATTGGACCATTCTCAGTAGAATTCTATGTAGAAGAACCTCCATTGGACCATTCTCAAGAGTATTTTTGAGCCCATTCAAAATAAAAGCCTGTTTAGCAAGGCTACGTCTTGCTTGGCAGGGCTCGATGGCGTCATAATGGCTGATTCTACACTAATGGCTGATTCTACAGTTTCATGCTGAAAATAGCCGATGATACACGATAATACACATGTCATAGTGCAACGCGTTGTGAGCCTGCCGATCTGCTATTCCCGCCACACCACCAGGAATATAATGGACAATGTGTTTTAGATCTATTCCACTGTATCCCATCATGCTGTCAGAGACATTAGGACATTCCACACAGCCTTAACGTCGCCTGTTTAGTCCAACTTCCCTGGTCATTAATCACGTTGTGATGGTGACTCACTGACTGTACGCTGGACAAACATTAACGGCCGTAACGGACCGTAAAGACCTTGATGACATCATGAGAACAGTTTCAACTGGCAATGATTAACACCCTCCACGGTCATTCATTCACACTGTACTCTCTCAGCCTTCAACTGCCACTCAGGCCTGCTGAGATACTCATTTATCACACAGGGTTTTGGACAGCACTGCTGCTATTGTTGTTGTTGTTGTTGTTGTTGTTGTTGTTGTAGGGACACCTACTGGACGCTCCATGACTCTGTGCTGTGAGACATTTCTTTTCCAAATACCCCAGTACTGCACAAATACTGTGTTTGTGAACGGATTTTTTTTTTAACATGAATCTAACTCCACCTCTCACACACACACACACACACACACACACACACACACACACACACACACACACACACACACACACACACACACACACACACACACACACACACACACACACTCACACACACAGATAGAGACAGATAGAGACAGATAGAGACAGAGGGCTATGACAATCGGAGTATAATAGTATTATAATAGCATATATAATATTCTGAAAGACGCTTAATCCAGAAAAAGTTGGGGCCCCTGGGCAGTCCTTTATGGAAATATCAGAAGTTGAAAACGGATCACAAAACTCCCCTTTGCAACTGCTGAATGCCCGAGAGACTCACTGTTTTTTCCTGGATTAAGGTAGAATAATGTAGACAACATATCTCATATACAGTATATTCTTATGAGATATGTTGTGGCGACAAGGTCCGAGCGTTCCGGGTTTTAAACGGGTTACTATCCTACCCTGACCGTGTCCTCCACACAGCTAGGGGGCGTGCTGAACTACAGCGACCCTCTGATCCTCTTCCTGTTCCTGCTGACCTTCGCCACGGCCACCATCATGCAGTGCTTCCTGCTCAGCGTCTTCTTCAACCGAGCCAACCTGGCGGCCGCCTGCTGCGGCATCGTCCACTTCACGCTCTACCTGCCACACCTGCTCTGCTTCGCCTGGCAGGAGAGGGTCACCAAGGACATGAAGGTCCTGCTGGTAAGAACATCACCTCACCAAGGACATGAAGGTCCTATTGGTAAGAACATCACCTCACCAAGGACATGAAGGTCCTATTGGTAAGAACATCACCTCACCAAGGACATGAAGGTCCTATTGGTAAGAACATCACCTCACCAAGGACACAAAGGTCCTATTGGTAAGAACATCACCTCACCAAGAACATGAAGGTCCTATTGGTAAGAACATCACCTCACCAAGGACATGAAGGTCCTATTGGTAAGAACCAATAGAGGTCCTATTGGTAAGAACATCACCAAGTTGAAAGAGAGAGGATGTCCGCACACTGTTCTTAAGCTCAAACGTTGTAGGATTCAACGTTTCGACCCACGGGTCTTCAACAGGATTTCCTGATGAAGACCCGAAGGGGGCGAAACGTTGAATCCTACAAATAAATATAAAGTTTGGAGCTTAAGAACTGTGTGCGGACATTCTCTCTCTTTCAAGTATGTACATACATTATATTGTCCAGCACCTGTCACCATTTTTGAGCTGTGTCTCCTCTGTCTCCTCTCCTCTCCTCTCCTCTCCTCTCCTCTCCTCTCCTCTCCTCTCCTCTCCTCTCCTCTCCTCTCCTCTATTCTCCTCTCCTCTATTCTCCTCTCCTCTATTCTCCTCTCCTCTCCTCTCCTCTCCTCTCCTCTCCTCTCCTCTCCTCTCCTCTCCTCTCCTCTCCTCCCTCCTCTCCTCTCCTCTCCTCTCCTCTCCTCTCCTCTCCTCTCCTCTCCTCTCCTCTCCTCTCCTCTCCTCTACTCTCCTCTGCTCTCCTCTGTCTCCTCTCCTCTCCTCTGCTCTCCTCTCCTCTCCTCTCCTCTCCTCAGGGCCTGGTGTCTCAGGTGGCGTTCGGCTTCGGGACAGAGTACCTGTCCCGCTACGAGGAGCAGGGCCTGGGCCTGCAGTGGGACAACATCCACACCAGCCCCCTGGAGGGCGACGAGTTCTCCTTCCACATGTCCATCTGCATGATGGCCCTGGACACCGTTCTGTACGGCCTGCTGGCCTGGTACCTGGACATGGTGTTCCCAGGTCAGTAAACCCTACCTGGTACCTTTACATGGTGTTCCCAGGTCAGTAAACTATACCTGGTACCTCTACATGGTGTTCCCAGGTCAGTAAACCATACCTGGTACCTCTGCATGGTGTTTCCAGGTCATTAAACCATACCTGGTACCTTTACATGGTGTTCAGAGGTCAGTAAACCATACCTGGTACCTCTACATGGTGTTCCCAGGTCATTAACTATACCTGGTACCTCTACATGGTGTTCCCAGGTCATTAACTATACCTGGTACCTTTACATGGTGTTTCCAGGTCATTAACTATACCTGGCAGAGATGGGGACTCGAGTCTAAGACTCGGACTCTTTTCCGACTCGAGTCGGCAAAATGCGACTCGAGACTCGACTCTGACTCCATCCCTAATGACTCTGACTCGACTCTGACTCGAGCTCAATGACTCTCAATGACTCCTCGAGTCTTTAAGAGTCTTGCATTACTTTTTTGTACCCACGAAAAAAATCCATTGTCCTTTTTTCCTGTCAACCCCCGTGCGCAAAGGAAAACAGTTTGGGCACTGCAGGAGTTCTCGTGCGCAGCGCACACGCTATAAACGGGGCTCTCTTCTACTAGAGAGCCATCTAGTAGAAAAGTTGCGACATTGAGGAGTCAGAAACTGAGCGCTCGAGCTGCTGTTCATGCAACCTGAATAGGGACAAAATTGAGTTGGAAATACATTGTTTTCAACGAGGGCGACGCAAATAAGAAGCTATAGGCATGCGTGCCCCATGACACAGTTTGCGTAACTCTCCCCATTACGGCTCTGCTGCTACCAGCTTGTTTAGTGGCTAAAGTTATGCTAGCTGTTATGCTCGCTTCTAGTATTATAAACAACAGACTAAATGGATTATAAATCATCCAAGCAAGTGTTCCTGGGCTTGGAACCTGATTCCACACAGACGGATGGTGATGCTGCAAAATACATGTTTAATATTTCCGACGTTGGGGACCCTCTTCTAATGAATCACTCAATCAATCACTGTGGATATAACTTTCCTCCCCGACGATAAATCCGTTGCAGTTGTGGAACTTCGAACGTGATAAGCAAGCATTTGTGAGTTCACCCTTTCCTAACATGGTCATATATATGCTATACTGCAGGGGTTTTCAACCTTTTTGACTCCAGGGACCACCACTTATTCCGCATTTGGGCCACGTACCACCATTTGATTACATTTTCACACCAAATACCCCAAAATAAAGATTTGTTTTTGTTTTGTTCACAATTCCAGGCTGGATTTTGCCGACAAAACAGTGTAAATTTCTTAATTAAGTGGTGCTAATTCAGATGATGAATATTTTAACTCTTGAGAGTGTAAAAATGAAAACAAATGGACCTGCAAGGGTCCATTTGGTTTCATTTTTACACTCTCAAGAGTTACATCTGGTTAACCAACTTTCCATCATTTAGCCTGGGGACCACCTGGAACCCTCCCAGGGACCACTGGTGGTCCCTGGACCACCCTGCTATACTGAGACCGCCGTGTCTATGTGGATGTGTTGTAGCATTGTGCAATCCGTCGGATCATAGTTTTGTATTCAGGCTACATTTTAAAAACGATAGGAAAAAAAAAGACTCGCGACTCGACTCGCGAGTCGAGGTCAGAGACTCGCGACTCGACTCGGACTCCGAAGCCAAAGACTCGGACTCGACTCGGACTCCGAAGCCAAAGACTCGGACTCGACTCGGACTCGACCGACGAGACTCGTGCCCATCTCTGCTACCTGGTACGTCTATATGGTGTTCCCAGGTCATTAACTATAGCTGGTACCTCTACATGGTGTTCCCAGGTCAGTTGATGGGGACCAGCCAGCGTTAATGGCCCTGGATCTAACAACGCTGTTTATATTATCCTCCTATCACAGGGCAGTATTATGGAATCCAACAAGGTTGTTTATAATTTATATTTTTTTATTTATCCTATCACAGGGCAATATGGAATCGGCCGACCGTTTTATTTCCCCTTCCAGCCTTCCTATTGGCTCGGCCACGGAGGTTCAAGTTGCGGTAAGGCTGCCCAAAAGGCATTCATTCTTGAATGAATATTAAAGATATTAAAAAGCCGCACCCAATCCGTTTTCAGTTACAGATCTTTTATTAGGCAACTAAGCATCAATAATAACGTCAGTTGTTGTTGAAGTTGCAACAGACACGCAGCATGCATAAAGCTAAAGGTCTGACTCAGAGAGTTTTCTGTTTTCAATGATGAAATGCTGTTTGGTTTAGTGGTGACACAGCTGTGGTTAGTCAGTAGCAGTCGTAATTATAAGCACTTTAATTAGAAATATCTTGGGTTGTTTTGCATGCCATCGTGTTTAGTGGGGCAGTGGGGCATTCCCCCCCCCCCATTCCCATGCCTAGATCCGCCCCTGGATACAACCCCATGGTAATGTGAGTTCCTCTCCACCCTGAAGGTCTCCAGAGGGACCCCCAGCCAGGCGACAGTAAGGACCACAAGGCCAAACAGAGGAGGGCGACGCCCGCCTCCTGTGAACACCAGGACAAACGGGACGCCATGCGGGGCGACGCCAACGGTCAGCACACTGCCTACACCCGTGGTTTTCAACCTTTTTTCATACCAGGGCCCACTATTTATTCAGCATTTGGGCCGCGGAGGACCACGATTTGATGTTGAGTTTAGTTTCCTGGGCTCCAAAACCAAGGCATTTCAAGTTTTTGTGCACAGTTTAGGGGAGAGGAACTGGCAAAACGTTGGTCAAAATAACAATTCTTCTACATTTTCTAAACTAGATTCTTGAACATTAAGTAATTGAGATGTTTAATACATCAAATGGATGCAACCTGGGACGTGTCTTCAGTGATGTATCCTAAGCTCATTGGGGTTTCGGGTCTCTCGAACATCATACCCCTCACTCAGGTGACCCAGCCGGGGTTCATGACGCCCGGCTCACGTCCCAGTAGCTACCCCTGATCAGTCCCACAAGGGAAAGGCCAAGGCCGTCCAATCCACCGCCGCTGAAATACTCCGCCAAAACTGGGAGGTTCTGATGCGTGGAGGGACTAGGCTCTGTGGTTTGACACCTGTCCGTGCCCCTCCTACGTCTCACCAGGCCTGTTTTAAATATAATGTTTAAATATAATTTAGTTTATTAAATTTAATTTAGCGCAAAATGAAACAAAATGGACCCGGGAGGGTCCATTTGGTTTCATTTTGCCCAAACCCGACAGTTTAGGGCCGGGTCGGGCCTAAAAGTCTTTGGTTTAAACCAGTGGTTTTTAAAGAACACCAAACACCACACCAAAGCATTTTAACACCAGAACCATTTTAACACCAGGACCAACTATTTATTCAGCATTTCAGCCACGGACCACCATTTGAGGACATTTTATCCCCACAGACCCCAAAACTAAAGATTTATTTTGCTTTTGTCCACAATATATGGATTTTGTAATCAAAGCAGTCAAATATAGATCAAAATTCTACATTCTCTAATTACGTAGACTTGGGCTAATTCACATGATGAATATTTTAACTCTTGAGCAGTGCAAAACTTTGACGCTCTCAAAGAGTTACAGCTGGTTAACAAACTTCAACACCAGCTTGGGGACCACCTGGGACTTTCTCCCCTCCACCCCCTGATTTAAACGGAAGTATTCAACGATTTCTTAAATGGCATCCACTTCATTCAACATCAGAACCACCTCTGTTGTCGCTCTCTCTCCCTCTCTCTGTTTCTCTCTTCCCCTCTCCCTCTCTCTCTCTCTCTCTCTCTCTCTCCCTCTCTCTCTCTCTCTCTCTCTCCCTCTCTCTCTCTCTCTCCCTCTCTCTCTCCCCCCTCTCTCTCTCTCTCTCTCTCTCTCTCTCTCACTCTCTCTCTCTCTCTCTCTCTCTCTCTCTCTCTCTCCCTCTCCCTCTCCCCCCCTCTCTCTCTCTCTCTCTCTCTCTCTCTCTCTCTCACTCTCTCTCTCTCTCTCTCTCTCTCCCTCTCCCTCTCCCTCTCCCTCTCTCTCTCTCTCTCTCTCTCTCTCTCTGCCAAATCCCTGATTCAACAGCGTGCGATGGGAACACTCTGCCCTTGAATGTGTTTGCTCGCTAGTAGCATGCCTGGACATGCGCGCACACACACGCACGCCTATCCAAACACACTCACACACACGCCTCGCACACACAAAGCACGTGCACGCTCACAAACACATTGACAGAGTCTCACCCCGGTCGCTGCCTTTAGTAAATGAGTGACAGGGAGCGAGTGAGTTTTTCAGTCCTTCATTTTCTCACCCAATTACATTCCAACGTCCTGATGTCACCTTCAAGCTGCTCTTAATGTGCTCCCACTTCACACCGCCGTGTCCCTCAGCTCACAGACAAACCACGTCAAGTAAATGCTTAAACATGTAGCTATAGGTGTAATGTTAGAGTCCACAGAAGACATGTAAATATGAAATAAATGCTTAAACATCTAGCTATAGGTGTAATGTTAGAGTCCACAGAAGACATGTAAATATGAAATAAATGTTTAAACATGTAGCTATAGGTGTAATGTTAGAGTCCACAGAAGACATGTAAATATGAAATAAATGTTTAAACATGTAGCTATAGGTGTAATGTTAGAGTCCACAGAAGACATGTAAATATGAAATAAATGTTTACTTTAGACATGTAGCTATAGGTGTAATGTTAGAGTCCACGAATTTATATAAAATGATGCTTAAACATGTAGCTATAGGTGTAATGTTAGAGTCCACAGAAGACATGTAAATATGATGCTTAAACATGTAGCTATAGGTGTAATGTTAGAGTCCACAGAAGACATGTAAATATGAAATAAATGTTTAAACATGTAGCTATAGGTGTAATGTTAGAGTCCACAGAAGACATGTAAATATGAAATAAATGTTTAAACATGTAGCTATACAGTAGGTGTAATGTTAGAGCCAACAGAAGACATGTAAATATGAAATAAATGTTTACTTTAGACATGTAGCTATAGGTGTAATGTTAGAGTCCACGAATTTATATAAAATGATGCTTAAACATGTAGCTATAGGTGTAATGTTAGAGTCCACAGAAGACATGTAAATATGAAATAAATGCTTAAACATGTAGCTATAGGTGTAATGTTAGAGTCCACAGAAGACATGTAAATATGAAATAAATTCTTAAACATGTAGCTATAGGTGTAATGTTATTTCATATTTACATGTCTTCTGTGGACTCTAACATTACACCTATAGTTACATGTTCAAGCATTTAAACATGTAACTATAGGTTTAATGTTGGAGTGAACAGAAGACCTATAGATAAAATAAATGTTTAAACATGTAGCTATAGGTGTAACGTTAGAGTCCACTGATGTAAATATGACGATGAAATGATTCAAATGAATGCCTAACCATTTAGTTACAGTATAGGTGTAATGGTAGAGGCCACAGAAGTGAACCGTTCAAGCTCATTCTCTCACCTCGCTGCTTTCTACAAGACATTACTTTGAACACTGAACTGGGGCGGCATTAGTCAGGGGTAGAGTCACCGGATGGTAACTGCAAGGTTGCCGGTTTGATCCTGGGCTCCCGCAGAGCTAGTGTCGAAGTGTCCTCGAAGTGTCCTTGGACTAGAAATGGAGTTCTCATTTGTACACTCTCAGGGGAAAAAAATGGGCGGAAATTCACCTTTAAGCACTTATTAGGCTTACATTTTTGCGGCTCCAGACAGATTTTGGATTTAATTTTTGGTCGAAAATGGCTCTTTCAACATCTTGGGTTGCCGACCAGTGTTGTAGTGGTACTTTTAGAAGTGGGGGACGCCTCTTGAAGGGGAATTCCACCCATTTTCATTTTTTTTCTTAGAGTGTACAAATGTGAACCATTTGTTCCATTTGTACACTCTCAGAAAAAAGGAAACTGTTAACCATGTCCACACAACATCTCTAAGGTATATTAATGACATAGTAAAATATTGAAAATGAGTGGAATTCCCCTTTAAGACACATGCATGCACAATTGCATTTGCATGCGCATTTGCGCGCGCCTGCGCAACACACACAGACACGCTATTAAAACAAGTATAGCATATTGAGAAACATTGTTTACAATCCCTAATTGTATCCATACAAGTAAATGACAAGACAAAAACATCTGCCTACTTTTGCCCCAAAAATATTTTAGATGTGAGAAGTGGGGGGGACGCCGTCCCCCTGCGTCTCCCCTCCACTACACCCCTGTTGCCGACCCCTGAACTAGTGAGTCCAACTGAACAACCGATGCGTCACCCCCCTCCCCTCCCCCCCAGGCCAGCCGCAGTACTTCGAGGGCGAGCCGGTGGGCCTGACGGAGGGCGTGGTCATCAAGGACCTGGTCAAGGTGTTCGGGGGGATGGGAGGAGGAGGAGGAGGAGGAGGAGGAGGGGGCCGCTGTCGCCCCGCCGTGGACGGCCTCAGCATCAGCTTCTACGAGAGCCAGATCACCGCCTTCCTGGGACACAACGGAGCCGGGAAGACCACCACCATGTGAGATCAATGTCCCAAAAATATAAATATATAAATATATTCTATATAACGGTCCCAAAAATATATTCTATTGCAGGCATTAAAATGTATTTGTATTACCGTAATTTCCGGACTATAAGCCGCTACTTTTTTCACATGCTTTTGACCCTGCGGCTTATACAACGGTGCGGCCAATCTATGGATTTTTACAGGTGTTTTTTTTTTTACCAGGGGTTTTCAACAGGTGGTCCGGGGACCACTAGTGGTCCCTGAGAGGGTTCCTGGTGGGCCCTCCAGACTAAATGATGGAAAGTTGAGAGCGTAACAATGAAACCAAATGGACACTTGCGGGTCCATTTGGTTTCATGTTTACACTCTCAAGAGTTATGATATTCACCATCTAAATTAGCACCACAATTAATAAGTCATGGTCAGTTTGATCTCTATGTTTTGCCTGTTTTGTTTGCGAAAATCCATCCTGGAATTGGGGACAAAACCAAAAGAAATCTTTAGTTTTGGGTTCTGTGGGGTGAAAATGTTGTCAAATGGTGGTCTGTAGCTCAGATGCGGAACAGTGGGCCCTGGGATCAAAAAGGTTGACCACTGCTCTAACATGAAGCTTGTCTGATGCGGCTTATACATAGAAAAAACAGTAATTTGCCCCAAATTTAGCTGGTGCGGCTTATATTCAGGTGTGGCTTATAGTCCGGAAATGACGGTACTTTTATCGGGGGTAAAGGTAAAAGGTTCAAAATCGTTAAAAATCTCTCTCTCTCTCTCTCTCTCTCTCTCTCTCTCTCTCTCTCTCTCTCTCTGTCTCTGTCTCTGTCTCTGTCTCTCTCTCGGTCTCTGTCTCTCTCTCTCTCTCTCTCTCTCTCTCTCTCTCTCTCTCTCTCTCTCTCTCTCTCTCTCTCTCTCTCTCTCTCTCTCTCTCTCTCTCTCTCTCTCTCTCTCTCTCTCTCTCTCTCTCTCTCTCTCTCCCCCTCACCAACAGGAACATCCTGACAGGCATGTTCCCTCCCACCTCCGGGACAGCCACCGTCTATGGACAGGACATCCGCACGGACATGGACACCATCCGTCTGTCCCTGGGCTGGTGTCCCCAACACAACATCCTCTACAGCTAGTGAGTGTCTCTCTACCCCTCTCTCTCTCTCTCTCTCTGTCTCTCTCTGTCTCTCTCTCTCTCTGTCTCTCTCTCTCTCTCTCTCTCTCTCTCTGTCTCTCTCTCTCTCTCTCTCTCTCTCTGTCTCTCTCTCTCTCTCTCTCTCTCTCTCTCTGTCTGAATCATCGCAAGCTATACTTGAGACCAGGGCCGGATCTAGAGGGGGGCAGGGGTGGGCAGTGCCCACACAAACGTGCATCCTGAGCCACCCAATGAACGGTAATATCAGTGGTTTTCATCTGAGTTCCAGGTGGTGCCCAGGCTAAATGGTGGGAATTTGGTTAACCAGATGTAACTCATTGAGAGCTTAAACATGAAACCAAATGGACCCTTGCGGGTCCATTTGGTTTCATGTTCACACTCTCAAGAGTTAAAATATTCATCATCTGAATTACCCCCGAGTCTACACAGCTAGAAAATGTTGATGATTAATGGTCATTTTGATCTGTATGATTGTTTTGTTTCCCAAATCTGGTTTTGTCTCTGGGGCTAAACGGCGCATGTTTTTTTTTTACGTAGAGTGTCGTTGCATCTGTCATTTCGTCCAGTGCAAAAAACTTGTCCAGTGCAAAAAGTAAGGTGGCGTCCCTGTGTGTGCGTGTGCGTTGCGTGTCCCCCAGTATGACGGTGGCCGAGCACATCCTCTTCTACTCGCTGCTGAAGGGACGTCCCGTGGCCGAAGCCCAGGAGGAGGTGGAGAACATGCTGCAGGACCTGGGCCTGCCCCACCGGAGAGACCAGCTGTCCCAGAACCTCTCAGGTACTGTAGAACTAGGACCTGCTGTCTCAGAACCTCTCAGGTACTGTAGAACTAGGACCTGCTGTCTCAGGACCTCTCAGGTACTGTAGAACTAGGACCTGCTGTCTCAGGTACTGTAGAACTAGGACCTGCTGTCTCAGGTACTGTAGAACTAGGACCTGCTGTCTCAGGACCTCTCAGGTACTGTAGAACTAGGACCTGCTGTCTCAGGACCTCTCAGGTACTGTAGAACTAGGACCTGCTGTCTCAGGACCTCTCAGGTACTGTAGAACTAGGACCTGCTGTCCCAGAACCTCTCAGGTACTGTAGAACTAGGACCTGCTGTCTCAGGTACTGTAGAACTAGGACCTGCTGTCTCAGGTACTGTAGAACTAGGACCTGCTGTCTCAGAACCTCTCAGGTACTGTAGAACTAGGACCTGCTGTCTCAGGACCTCTCAGGTACTGTAGAACTAGGACCTGCTGTCTCAGAACCTCTCAGGTACTGTAGAACTAGGACCTGCTGTCTCAGGTACTGTAGAACTAGGACCTGCTGTCTCAGAACCTCTCAGGTACTGTAGAACTAGGACCTGCTGTCTCAGGACCTCTCAGGTACTGTAGAACTAGGACCTGCTGTCTCAGGACCTCTCAGGTACTGTAGAACTAGGACCTGCTGTCTCAGGTACTGTAGAACTAGGACCAGCTGTCTCAGAACCTCTCAGGTACTGTAGAACTAGGACCTGCTGTCTCAGGACCTCTCAGGTACTGTACTGTAGAACTAGGACCTGCTGTCTCAGGACCTCTCAGGTACTGTAGAACTAGGACCTGCTGTCTCAGGTACTGTAGAACTAGGACCTGCTGTCTCAGGACCTCTCAGGTACTGTAGAACTAGGACCTGCTGTCTCAGGTACTGTAGAACTAGGACCTGCTGTCTCAGGTACTGTAGAACTAGGACCTGCTGTCTCAGAACCTCTCAGGTACTGTAGAACTAGGACCTGCTGTCTCAGGACCTCTCAGGTACTGTAGAACTAGGACCTGCTGTTTCTGGACCTCTCAGGTACTGTAGAACTAGGACCTGCTGTCGCAGGACCTCTCAGGTACTGTAGAACTAGGACCTGCTGTCTCAGAACCTCTCAGGTACTGTAGAACTAGGACCTGCTGTCTCAGGTACTGTAGAACTAGGACCTGCTGTCTCAGAACCTCTCAGGTACTGTAGAACTAGGACCTGCTGTCTCAGGACCTCTCAGGTACTGTAGAACTAGGACCTGCTGTCTCAGGACCTCTCAGGTACTGTAGAACTAGGACCTGCTGTCTCAGGACCTCTCAGGTACTGTAGAACTAGGACCTGCTGTCTCAGGTACTGTAGAACTAGGACCTGCTGTCTCAGGACCTCTCAGGTACTGTAGAACTAGGACCTGCTGTCCCAGGACCTCTCAGGTACTGTAGAACTAGGACCTGCTGTCTCAGGTACTGTAGAACTAGGACCTGCTGTCTCAGGACCTCTCAGGTACTGTAGAACTAGGACCTGCTGTCTCAGGTACTGTAGAACTAGGACCTGCTGTCTCAGGACCTCTCAGGTACTGTAGAACTAGGACCTGCTGTCTCAGGTACTGTAGAACTAGGACCTGCTGTCTCAGGTACTGTAGAACTAGGACCTGCTGTCTCAGAACCTCTCAGGTACTGTAGAACTAGGACCTGCTGTCTCAGGTACTGTAGAACTAGGACCTGCTGTCTCAGGACCTCTCAGGTACTGTAGAACTAGGACCTGCTGTCTCAGGTACTGTAGAACTAGGACCTGCTGTCTCAGGACCTCTCAGGTACTGTAGAACTGGGACCTGCTGTCTCAGGACCTCTCAGGTACTGTAGAACTGGGACCTGCTGTCTCAGGACCTCTCAGGTACTGTAGAACTAGGACCTGCTGTCTCAGGACCTCTCAGGTACTGTACTGTAGAACTAGGACCAGCTGTCTCAGGACCTCTCAGGTACTGTAGAATTAGGACCTGCTGTCTCAGGACCTCTCAGGTACTGTAGAACTAGGACCTGCTGTCTCAGGTACTGTAGAACTAGGACCTGCTGTCTCAGGTACTGTAGAACTAGGACCTGCTGTCTCAGGACCTCTCAGGTACTGTAGAACTAGGACCTGCTGTCTCAGGTACTGTAGAACTAGGACCTGCTGTCTCAGGACCTCTCAGGTACTGTAGAACTAGGACCTGCTGTCTCAGGACCTCTCAGGTACTGTAGAACTAGGACCTGCTGTCTCAGGTACTGTAGAACTAGGACCTGCTGTCTCAGGACCTCTCAGGTACTGTAGAACTAAGACCTGCTGTCTCAGGTACTGTAGAACTAGGACCTGCTGTCTCAGGTACTGTAGAACTAGGACCTGCTGTCTCAGGACCTCTCGGGTACTGTAGAACTAGGACCTGCTGTCTCAGGACCTCTCAGGTACTGTAGAACTAGGACCTGCTGTCTCAGGACCTCTCAGGTACTGTAGAACTAGGACCTGCTGTCTCAGGTACTGTAGAACTAGGACCTGCTGTCTCAGGACCTCTCAGGTACTGTAGAACTAGGACCTGCTGTCTCAGGTACTGTAGAACTAGGACCTGCTGTCTCAGGTACTGTAGAACTAGGACCTGCTGTCCCAGGACCTCTCAGGTACTGTAGAACTAGGACCTGCTGTCCCAGGACCTCTCAGGTACTGTAGAACTAGGACCTGCTGTCTCAGGACCTCTCAGGTACTGTAGAACTAGGACCTGCTGTCTCGGGACCTCTCAGGTACTGTAGAACTAGGACCTGCTGTCTCGGGACCTCTCAGGTACTGTAGAACTAGGACCTGCTGTCTCAGGTACTGTAGAACTAGGACCTGCTGTCTCGGGACCTCTCAGGTACTGTAGAACTAGGACCTGCTGTCTCAGGACCTCTCAGGTACTGTAGAACTAGGACCTGCTGTCCCAGGACCTCTCAGGTACTGTAGAACTAGGACCTGCTGTCTCAGGACCTCTCAGGTACTGTAGAACTAGGACCTGCTGTCCCAGGACCTCTCAGGTACTGTAGAACTAGGACCTGCTGTCTCAGGTACTGTAGAACTAGGACCTGCTGTCTCAGGACCTCTCAGGTACTGTAGAACTAGGACCTGCTGTCTCAGGTACTGTAGAACTAGGACCTGCTGTCTCAGGACCTCTCAGGTACTGTAGAACTAGGACCTGCTGTCTCAGGTACTGTAGAACTAGGACCTGCTGTCTCAGGTACTGTAGAACTAGGACCTGCTGTCTCAGGACCTCTCAGGTACTGTAGAACTAGGACCTGCTGTCTCAGGTACTGTAGAACTAGGACCTGCTGTCTCAGGACCTCTCAGGTACTGTAGAACTAGGACCTGCTGTCTCAGGTACTGTAGAACTAGGACCTGCTGTCTCAGGACCTCTCAGGTACTGTAGAACTGGGACCTGCTGTCTCAGGACCTCTCAGGTACTGTAGAACTGGGACCTGCTGTCTCAGGACCTCTCAGGTACTGTAGAACTAGGACCTGCTGTCTCAGGACCTCTCA
This sequence comes from Benthosema pterotum, assembly GCA_039105355.1. Taxonomy (NCBI): domain Eukaryota; kingdom Metazoa; phylum Chordata; class Actinopteri; order Myctophiformes; family Myctophidae; genus Benthosema; species Benthosema pterotum. The sequence continues at coordinate 49,566,338 of CM076982.1, read as the reverse complement.
GGTACTGTACTGTAGAACTAGGACCAGCTGTCTCAGGACCTCTCAGGTACTGTAGAATTAGGACCTGCTGTCTCAGGACCTCTCAGGTACTGTAGAACTAGGACCTGCTGTCTCAGGTACTGTAGAACTAGGACCTGCTGTCTCAGGTACTGTAGAACTAGGACCTGCTGTCTCAGAACCTCTCAGGTACTGTAGAACTAGGACCTGCTGTCTCAGGTACTGTAGAACTAGGACCTGCTGTCTCAGAACCTCTCAGGTACTGTAGAACTAGGACCTGCTGTCTCAGGACCTCTCAGGTACTGTAGAACTAGGACCTGCTGTCTCAGGTACTGTAGAACTAGGACCTGCTGTCTCAGGACCTCTCAGGTACTGTAGAACTAGGACCTGCTGTCTCAGGTACTGTAGAACTAGGACCTGCTGTCTCAGGTACTGTAGAACTAGGACCTGCTGTCTCAGGACCTCTCAGGTACTGTAGAACTAGGACCTGCTGTCTCAGGACCTCTCAGGTACTGTAGAACTAGGACCTGCTGTCTCAGGACCTCTCAGGTACTGTAGAACTAGGACCTGCTGTCTCAGGTACTGTAGAACTAGGACCTGCTGTCTCAGGACCTCTCAGGTACTGTAGAACTAGGACCTGCTGTCTCAGGTACTGTAGAACTAGGACCTGCTGTCTCAGGTACTGTAGAACTAGGACCTGCTGTCTCAGGACCTCTCAGGTACTGTAGAACTAGGACCTGCTGTCCCAGGACCTCTCAGGTACTGTAGAACTAGGACCTGCTGTCTCAGGACCTCTCAGGTACTGTAGAACTAGGACCTGCTGTCTCGGGACCTCTCAGGTACTGTAGAACTAGGACCTGCTGTCTCGGGACCTCTCAGGTACTGTAGAACTAGGACCTGCTGTCTCAGGTACTGTAGAACTAGGACCTGCTGTCTCGGGACCTCTCAGGTACTGTAGAACTAGGACCTGCTGTCTCGGGACCTCTCAGGTACTGTAGAACTAGGACCTGCTGTCTCAGGTACTGTAGAACTAGGACCTGCTGTCTCAGGACCTCTCAGGTACTGTAGAACTAGGACCTGCTGTCTCGGGACCTCTCAGGTACTGTAGAACTAGGACCTGCTGTCTCGGGACCTCTCAGGTACTGTAGAACTAGGACCTGCTGTCTCAGGTACTGTAGAACTAAGACCTGCTGTCTCAGGTACTGTAGAACTAGGACCTGCTGTCTCAGGTACTGTAGAACTAGGACCTGCTGTCTCAGGTACTGTAGAACTAGGACCTGCTCCAGTAGATCTTCTATCTTTGCCAATTTTCCATCGCACAATGCATTCAGCCGTGTCTATGAAGGTAAATATGTTGCAAAATGCACGAGCGCGCATGCTTGATTTGAGAACTTGTAGAATATATTTGAGCACTTGCAGACTGGATTTGAACTTGCAGAATGGATTTGAGCAGTTGTATGAAAGAAGTTGAGCACTTGTATGAAAGAAGTTGAGCACTTGTATGAAAGAAGTTGAGAATGTGTAGAACAGAAATTTGCGATTGCAAATCCAATTTGCATATTCCTGCGGATTACATTTGCAGTTGCAGTGAAAAAACACAAGCACTTGCTTGAAAAAAATGTACGAACTTGCAGACTGAAATGTTCACATGTGGAAAATTGTGCACACACACGGGATAAAAATATTAATGCATTTGTAGATTAATATTGCCATGGATAGTGATGCCACACATCTATAATGACAGATACAACCACAACTTCGCGCCTACAACCAAAAATCTCGGCGCCGCGAGTTTTGCAACATATCTTGCAACCGAAACAGATTTGCACTTGAAGGGGAAAACAGATTTTCACGTGTAGAGTGTGGTAGGGGGAGGAGGGGGTTACGGGGGGGGGCGGGGCCGACTGACGTCATCACATATCAGAGGTCTCAGCTGTTGCCATTACAGCACGTTACAGGTAATCTTACATTATTTTATGCAACGTAATGACTAAACAGATTATAATGTTGAATTTTATATACTCTTTATGTGTTCTCCATATGAAACAAATAGGACCTAGCCAAACAGAGCTAACTTGTTAGCTATGCTAGTTTACACCTTGTTCAAGGGGCTGTGCTGAATAATAGTTTCAGAAATGTAACATCACACAATGCTATGTTTGATGCTCTGATATCAATGTGTTAATAGATTAAAAAAGAATAATATGCGGTGTGAAATCTGAGCAGACAATAGTGACCTTATCACCAGAACTATTTATTACAGCAGATCAGCAGCTCACTGTGAGCTTGTATGTCTGGTAATTTCATAGGCTTTATGATGTGTGTAGGATTAAACTGTCACCTTAGTCCTACTGCATGTCAGTTTGTCATTCATCTTATATTGTATTGTATCATGTTCAAGAAGTCATATTGGACTCTTCATACAGCACATACAGCACTAGCCTTAAAGGGACACTTCACCTTTTTCAAAATTAATGTACATGTATGTTGATAACATTTAGAAGATTTAGAACACACATTACTGTTTTTTAATATGTGTAATATGTGGCTTTAGATATATTATGAATGTGGAACCTTTAAAGGTCCACAAAGGGGTTTTATCGACACCATAAATCCTACATTCACACCACTAAACTGGATCAAACAATTAAAACCTCTTATTCTCGCCCCCTCTCCCATTTCTCAGACTCTGAGGGTGAATGTCCATCTGCTCGATGAAGACCACACAAACCCTCTCCAAAGACTTCATAGTCAGCGACGTTCCAGGAACTATACACTCCTTGTCCATGTCCAAGCAATGTAATAAATGGATAATAAATGAATCATTGCTTTGATGATTGTACAGTACACAATGACTAAATAACTCACCAAAGAATAAACATATACTGGTGGTCATAATGTGCTAGTGGTGTGCTACTATGATGAATATAAGTATTAATTTAGACCTGCATGGCAACAGTTGCTTTACTATTTAGACTGGCATTGGACAGTGACCAAAGGGTGGGATTTTGGGAATTAGGTCCCCATCGATGATGTGCATGATGTCTAAACAGAGTAGGAAAAAAATGATAGCATTTTATTAATAATTATGTACATCAGTGAAGATTTGTGGCCAGGTTGAAAAAGGTGAAGTGTCCCTTTAAGGCTAGTGCTGTATGTGCTGTATGAAGAGTCCAATATGACTTCTTGAACATGATACAATACAATATAAGATGAATGACAAACTGACATGCAGTAGGACTAAGGTGACAGTTTAATCCTACACACATCATAAAGCCTATGAAATTAGCAGACATACAAGCTCACAGTGAGCTGCTGATCTGCTGTAATAAATAGTTCTGGTGATAAGGTCACTATTGTCTGCTCAGATTTCACACCGCATATTATTCTTTTTTAATCTATTAACACATTGATATCAGAGCATCAAACATAGCATTGTGTGATGTTACATTTCTGAAACTATTATTCAGCACAGCCCCTTGAACAAGGTGTAAACTAGCATAGCTAACAAGTTAGCTCTGTTTGGCTAGGTCCTATTTGTTTCATATGGAGAACACATAAAGAGTATATAAAATTCAACATTATAATCTGTTTAGTCATTACGTTGCATAAAATAATGTAAGATTACCTGTAACGTGCTGTAATGGCAACAGCTGAGACCTCTGATATGTGATGACGTCAGTCGGCCCCGCCCCCCCCCGTAACCCCCTCCTCCCCCTACCACACTCTACACGTGAAAATCTGTTTTCCCCTTCAAGTGCAAATCTGTTTCGGTTGCAAGATATGTTGCAAAACTCGCGGCGCCGAGATTTTTGGTTGTAGGCGCGAAGTTGTGGTTGTATCTGTCATTATAGATGTGTGGCATCACTATCCATGGCAATATTAATCTACAAATGCATTAATATTTTTATCCCGTGTGTGTGCACAATTTTCCACAGGTGAACATTTCAGTCTGCAAGTTCGTACATTTTTTTCAAGCAAGTGCGTGTGTTTTTTCACTGCAACTGCAAATGTAATCCGCAGGAATATGCAAATTGGATTTGCAATCGCAAATTTCTGTTCTACACATTCTCAACTTCTTTCATACAAGTGCTCAACTTCTTTCATACAAGTGCTCAACTTCTTTCATACAACTGCTCAAATCCATTCTGCAAGTTCAAATCCAGTCTGCAAGTGCTCAAATATATTCTACAAGTTCTCAAATCAAGCATGCGCGCTCGTGCATTTTGCAACATATTTACCTTCATACGTTTCTCTTAAAAATAGCAACAAAAGAAAAATAGCATATCTGCAAGCTCTGCTGTGGCACATTGAGAGCTTGTAGGTCACCGCTTTAGCAGGTGGAAATGTGGTGTAACCACATGTACTGTATAAACGTTTGTTCCGGTGCAAAATGCTGTGTTGAAGTTCAGGAGACTGAACTAAATTAAAGCACAGCTGTTTTACATACCATAGTAAATGATGCATTAATTTATGGTCTGGTAAAGGACAGTTGTTTTACAGACCGTAGTAAATGCTGAATTCATTTTTTGGTAAAGGACAGTTGTTTTACAGACCATAGTAAATGCTGCATTCATTTATGGTCTGGTAAAGGACAGTTGTTTTACAGACCGTAGTAAATGCTGAATTCATTTTTTGGTAAAGGACAGTTGTTTTACAGACCATAGTAAATGATGCATTCATTCATGGTCTGGTAAAGGACAGTTGTTTTACAGACCATAGTAAATGATACATTCATTCATGGTCTGGTAAAGGACAGTTGTTTTACAGACCATAGTAAATGATGCATTCATTCATGGTCTGGTAAAGGACAGTTGTTTTACAGACCATAGTAAATGCTGCATTCATTCATGGTCTGGTAAAGGACAGTTGTTTTACAGACAGGGTAAAAAGACAGGGGGCTGAAGAAGCCCCCTTTCATGGCCATGTGTGCACATCCCTGATACAAGCATCTATTACTGTATATTTATTGAGCATTGGAGGAATCACAGCCTGTGTTTAATCTGTCCACCAGGGGGCGTACAGAGGAAGCTGTCCGTGGCCATGGCGTTCGTAGGGGGGTCCAAGGTGGTGATCTTGGACGAACCCACGTCGGGCGTGGACCCCTACTCCAGACGCACCATCTGGGACCTGATGCTCAAATACCGTGCAGGTAGGACCCTTATTCCAGACGCACCATCTGGGACCTGATGCTCAAATACCGTGCAGGTAGGACCCTTATTCCAGACGCACCATCTGGGACCTGGTGCTCAAATACCGTGCAGGTAGGACCCTTATTCCAGACGCACCATCTGGAACCTGATGCTCAAATACCGGGCAGGTAGGACCCTTATTCCAGACACACCATCTGGAACCTGATGCTCAAATACCGTGCAGGTAGGACCCTTATTCCAGACGCACCATCTGGGACCTGGTGCTCAAATACCGTGCAGGTAGGACCCTTATTCCAGACGCACCATCTGGGACCTGATGCTCAAATACCGGGCAGGTAGGACCCTTATTCCAGACACACCATCTGGGACCTGATGCTCAAATACCGTGCAGGTAGGACCCTTATTCCAGACGCACCATCTGGGACCTGATGCTCAAATACCGTGCAGGTAGGACCCTTATTCCAGACGCACCATCTGGGACCTGATGCTCAAATACCGGGCAGGTAGGACCCTTATTCCAGACGCACCATCTGGGACCTGTCAGGAAAATGGCAAGTTAGGCATTCACACAATTTCTAATTTTGTCATTTCTCAGACTCTCACAACTAACACTTGGTAAGGTAAAGGTAATAGGTAATAGGTAATTAGCCACGCTTTTCTTGAAGCCCGTCGAATATTTTGTGTTCATGACTTGTTAACAACAACAATGTTCTGGACCATCTGCAGGACACAGTAAGTGTCTGTATGCAGTGAAACAGCTGCAGCATCAAAGCAACATAGAGGGGAAAAAGTATATATAGCTATATAAAAATATAGCTATATATCTATTTTAATTTTTGGCTAAAAAGTTGTCTTTAATGTGTGTCTCCCAGCAGGGCCTTCTATATAGGTAACTGCTATCTTAAGTCCATGTAAATATGCTAATTTCTAAATACCTGGGCGGGTACTGCAAGTGCTGCGGGCTGAAGAGGTGTGTTTTCAGACTGCGGCGGAAGACAGGGAGTGAGTCTGCGGTTCTGATTGCAATACGAAGTTCATTCCATAGTTTTGGGGCCAGGAGGGAGACGAGTTTGGGGCGTGTGGAGCGTTGGTTGCCCCTCGGGAGCCAATGGAGGGAGAGAAGAAGGGGGGTGACGTGTGAGAATTTCGCCTGCTTGATGAACAAGCCGGGCCGCGGCGTTTTGGATCAATTGGAGGGGCTTAACCCTCCCAGGCCCGGACTTATTTCTATTTGGAAAAAAAAAAAACTGTTTTCAACCTTACTACTAGATTGTACTACCATGATCTATTAAAAAAGGGGGGGAAAATGGGGGAAAATATTTTATTAATGCTAATTAATTAATCAATTATAATAAATTTAAAAAAAGTGGGGGTATCTTTTAATATAATGAATGTACATGTTATAGACATTCTAATAATCACAAAAATATATGTATTGCAGTCATTTTACATACTTTTATTAGGGTTAAAGGCTAAAGGTCAAAGGTTAAAAATCATCAAGTCCAGAGATTAATTGAAGAGGCTAATTGCAGCCTCTGTGGGGGGTATTGTTATGCAAATATCATGACCAATTTCAATGAAATTCTAAACAATCAACCTCAACCATGATATTTACCGTATTTTCCGCACTATAAGGTGCACCGGATTATAAGGCACACCGGACTATAAGGCGCACCTTTTAAAACTGATTTCATATATAAGGCGCACTGGATTATAAGGCGCAGTGAATAGAAGCTACTACAGTTAACATAGAATGGAAGCTACTGCAGTCAACCAATCCATATATAAGGCGCACTGGATTATAAGGCTCACTGTGGATTTTTGAGAAAATTAAAGGCTTTTAAGTGCGCCTTATAGTCCGGAAAATACGGTATGTGAAATAATAACAAAAAAATAAAAATAAAATAAAATAAGGATAACATTTAAAAAATAATAATTAAAGGGCTAATGTTGCTAAAAAGCAACACTGGACCTTCTAGGGTTAAGCGCACTATGCTGGCAGAGCTGTGATTCAGACCCTCTTAATCCGGAGATATTCTCAGTAAACAGCACATTTTAATACATCACATTAGTCATCAAGGATCACAAGTAAGCTGAGGCCCTAATGTGGCGTAGAAAATCTCACTGCCAAAAAACTCTGAACTAAGCAACCTGTAATCTTAAATCTAGACTTTAATGCTAGTATGATTGCTCTTGTTTTAAGAAGGATATACTAACCAAGAGCAAGTTGTATAAGATTACCAACCTTGTTTTTAGAACATATTTCTTATTACAAGAATTCTTACCAAGTACAATTCACTTACCCCACGGACAGATTATTTTGCTTGTTTCTAGTACTATTACACTCAAATATATATATATATTTTTTTTTCTTATATGTAGGACAGCATTTTTTGCAGTGCTGTAGGCCCACAACTTTCATAAGTAGAGCCTTTGGGAATGAGTCATATGGGGATCTTCTTTGGCACCAGGGGTGGATGTAACATTTCCCAATTGGGGGGGGGGCAGGTATGGGGGTGGCTTCATCGCCCGTGTCGCTTCGCGCCACGGGCGATGAAGCCGCACCCATACCATTTTCAGTTACAGGACTTTTATTAGGCAAGTAAAGCATCGATAATAGCATCAGTTGTTGTTGAGGTTGCAACAGACACACAGCATGCATAAAGCTAAAGGTCTGACTCAGAGAGTTTTCTGTTTTCAATGATGAAATGCTGTTGGTTTAGTGGTGCCACAGCTGTAGTTAGTTAGTAGCAGTAGTACTAGTGTTTCAAATCATTTTAAATAGAAGCACTTTAATTTGAAATATCTTGGGTTGTTTTGCATGCCATCATGTTTGGTGGGGCAGACTGGGCATTTAGGCCCATGCCTAGATCCGCCCCTGCTTAGCACAAAAACGAATTGCCTTCGGCCCGTCTGATTAACCAGCTGTGTGAGTGGACGACGCCATAGAGCAGTGGATTTCAACCTTTTTAATACCAGGGCCTAGCCTGACCTCAGTCTGAATTATCATTTCGTTTCACTTCCTTGAATCACAGGGAAAAAATAAGCTGGTATTTTTAAGGTGCTGATTCAGGGCTGAGCCATGCTAACCAGGGCCAACTATTTATTCAACATTTTAGCCACAGACCACAGACCAACCTTTGATGTTGTTTAGAGATAAACTGGAAATAAACAATCTGTTCTAAATAAAAAAAAAATATATGAGAGATAAACTAGCAAAACGTTGGTCAAAATAACAAATCTTTTCATTGTTTTCTAATTGTGTAGCTTCTTGAAAATTAAGTCATTCCGATGTTTAAATATAATTTAACTCTTGAGAGTGTAAAATGAAACCACATGGACCCGGGAAAAAGGAAAGAAAACTATACAAGGAAAATGGGGGATGGGAGGGAGCCATTTGAGAGGGGTTTTGAAGGAGGCAAGGTGTTCTGTATTATGTCTTAATGACTGCTGGAGTGGCATGAAATCAGTCTGACTTATTAGCCAGGCTAATATTGAAGCGGTTGAGGTTCACACTGTAACACATGAGGCAACACTGACCTCTGCTGGACAGAGGAGGTACTGCCACACTACAGCATCCTCTCTCTCTGTCTCTGTCTCTGTCTCTGTCTCTCTCTCTGTCTCTCTCTGTCTCTCTCTGTCTCTCTCTCTGTCTCTGTCTCTCTCTCTCTCTCTCTCTCTCTCTCTCTCTCTCTCTCTCTGTCTCTCTCTCTCTCTCTCTCTCTCTGTCTCTCTCTCTCTCTGTCTCCAGGTCGTACGGTCATCCTGTCCACTCACCACATGGATGAGGCTGACCTCCTCAGTGACAGGGTGGCCATCATCTCAGAGGGCCGTCTGTACTGCTGCGGTTCTCCTCTGTTCCTGAAGAGCTGCTTCGGAGCAGGTTTCTACCTGACCCTGGTGAGACGCATGAGGAGAGACCACCTGACCACTAAGGTACTGTAGTATAGACCACCTGACCACTAAGGTACTGTAGTATAGACCACCTGACCACTAAGGTACTGTAGTATAGACCACCTGACCACTAAGGTACTGTAGTATAGACCACCTGACCACTAAGGTACTGTAGTAGACCACCTGACCACTAAGGTACTGTAGTATAGACCACCTGACCACTAAGGTACTGTAGTATAGACCACCTGACCACTAAGGTACTGTAGTAGACCACCTGACCACTAAGGTACTGTAGTGTAGACCACCTGACCACTAAGGTACTGTAGTATAGACCACCTGACCACTAAGGTACTGTAGTATAGACCACCTGACCACTAAGGTACTGTAGTAGACCACCTGACCACTAAGGTACTGTAGTATAGACCACCTGACCACTAAGGTACTGTAGTATAGACCACCTGACCACTAACTGTAGTAGACCACCTGACCACTAAGGTACTGTAGTATAGACCACCTGACCACTAAGGTACTGTAGTAGACCACCTGACCACTAAGGTACTGTAGTAGACCACCTGACCACTAAGGTACTGTAGTATAGACCACCTGACCACTAAGGTACTGTAGTATAGGCCACCTGACCACCTGACCACTAAGATACTGTAGTAGACCACCTGACCACTAAGGTACTGTAGTAGACCACCTGACCACTAAGGTACTGTAGTATAGACCACCTGACCACTAAGGTACTGTAGTATAGACCACCTGACCACTAAGGTAGTGTAGTAGACCACCTGACCACTAAGGTACTGTAGTATAGACCACCTGACCACTAAGGTACTGTAGTAGACCACCTGACCACTAAGGTACTGTAGTAGACCACCTGACCACTAAGGTACTGTAGTATAGACCACCTGACCACTAAGGTACTGTAGTATAGACCACCTGACCACTAAGGTACTGTAGTATAGACCACCTGACCACTAAGGTACTGTAGTATAGACCACCTGACCACTAAGGTACTGTAGTAGACCACCTGACCACTAAGGTAGTGTAGTATAGACCACCTGACCACTAAGGTACTGTAGTATAGACCACCTGACCACTAAGGTAGTGTAGTAGACTACCTGACCACTAAGGTACTGTAGAGCCTTCTAGGGGAGAGTTGCGATATTCCCGTTCACTCCTGTGCGTCAGGGCAATGGCGGTGCTGGAGGAGCAGCAGCGCTGATGTAAAAGCCGTTTGAGTGCACTCAAAAAAAAAAAAACGGAAGTCGATGAATATGAATGGGACTCTATGGATTTAATCAGGGACCAGCAAAGAAGGCACGAAAACATCATGTATTAATGGCGGTGACCTCGTAAACAAACTATCGATGCAGGCAAATTAAAGAATGCCTTCTGGAGGTTGATTTCGGATACTTTGTCACATGATTTGCAAATGATATATAATTATATTGATGTCTTGAAAGTGTTAGTGCTGATTGAAACTGGTTTCAAAGCAGGCGATATCGCGAGAATTCACTGAAAAGCTAAGATTCTCGCGATAACAGCGGGGGTAGGAGTATGCAGAAAGTTATTTAATCAGTTATTTAATCCAGCTTTAATGACTTTATTTTAGTTGTTCTTTAATAATACTACAACATAAACATTACAGAGACTCTAGCCGTGACTGAACAATACTTTAAAACAGTTGTCTTTTTGCATACGTACCTAAAATAGCTCTTATTGCGCCGTTTTCGTTGAAAACAATGTACTCCCAATGACAGTTAGGACTGGGACTGCACTCATAGACGAATCTCTGTAGTCACGTGCACGGTGCTCTGCTCTGGTTTCTGACCCCTCAATATCGTAACTCTCCTACTAGAAGGCTCTGGTATAAACCACCTGACCACTAAGGTACTGTAGTATAGGCCACCTGACCACTAAGGTAGTGTAGTAGACCACCTGACCACTAAGGTAGTGTAGTAGACCACCTGACCACTAAGGTACACTAAGGAGTCTGCAGTGCTGACTGCAATAGGAAGTTCATTCCATAGTTTAGATTGGGAGTGAGTCTGTGGTTCTGACTGCAGTGGGAAGTTCATTCCATAGTTTAGATTGGGAGTAACCATGTTTACAGGCTGTGTTTTCCGCATTTCCGCAGGTCAAATGTGATTGTACGGATGATTGCACCTGCAAGTGCTCCAAATGTTCTGCGTTCAAATGTCCGAAGCAGAGTGCAGAGAGACAGATGGACGGTAAGCTATGCTAAAACGAACATCAAATATCTAAATACCGAATGGAGTAACTTATAAACTGTCTGGGGTCTTCACATGAGGCTAATATAGAGGAAATAATGACCAAAAGTTTTTTTGAAAGTGAAATATCACTTTAACTTAAATAATAATCACTATTATAGAACATTTTTTCCGCACTTTTGAATGAATCAACTGTGTACGCCAGGGGTGTTCAACCAGTGGTCCGGGGACCACCAGTGGTCCTTGAGAGGGTTCCAGGTGGTCCCCAGCTTAATGATGGAAAGTTGGTTAACCTGATGTAAAAATATTAAGTTAAAATATTCATCATCCGAATTAGCACCACTTAATTAAGAAGTCTACACTGTTTTGTTTGCAAAATCCAGCCTGGAATTGTGGACAAAACCAAAAGAATTCTTTAGTTTTAGGTCTATGGGGTGAAAATGTAATCAAATGGTGGTCCGTGGCTCAAATGCTGAATAAATGGTGGTCCCTGGTGTCAAAAAGGTTGAAAACCCCCTGGTGTACGCTATTGGCTGATGTATATTATATTCTTCATATACCGGGGATGCCATTCAGGCAACGTGGAGCGCATCTCGTCCCTGATCCGGCACCACGTTCCCGAGGCGCGGCTCATCGAGTCCATCGGCCAGGAGCTGACCTTCCTGCTGCCGTGCCGCGGGTTCGAGCCCCGCTCCTACGCCAGCCTGTTCCGGGAGCTGGAGGAGACGCTGGGAGACATCGGGCTGAGCAGCTTCGGGGTGTCGGACACATCGCTGGAGGAGGTGAGGCTTTTGAAACGTCTTAAACATACCTGGGCATCATGCGGCCCCGGGGGCCAAATGCGGCCCTTTGGCTGACTCTGACCGGCCCGGGGACCACCAGTGGTCCTTATGGAAAGTTGGTTAACCAGATGTAACTCTTTGAGAGTGTAAAAATGAAACCAAATGGACCAAATATTCATCATCTGAATGAAAAGAATGGTCATTTTTGATCTATGTTATCGTGTTTTGTTTGTAAAATCCAGCCTGGTATTGTGGACAAAAACAAAATAAATCTTTAGTTTTGGGGTCTGTGCGGCTAAAATGTCATCAAATGGTGGTCCGTGGCTCAAATACTGAATAAATAGTCGGCCATGGTGTCAATATGGTTGGTCTTACGCTTACTTTTATCTTGAAATTAAATTAATATTACGCTGACTTTAGTTCAGCCTTTAGTCTTGGCCCTCCACAATATTTTATGTATCTCATTTGGCCCCTTGGGAAAAATAATTGCCCAGCCCTGGTCTTAAAGGTAGGGGAAGTGATTTCACTTTTGACAGATATCACCCCTTACCAAATTACAATTTGGTAAGGGGGGCTCCAGGGAAAATCTTGCCTGGGGCTCCAAATTGCTTAGAAACGCCACTGGACACGCGTGTTTGTTTTATTGTAAAGTGAAACATATATAGTTGTGTAATTTATAAGTATTATATACAGTATGACAAGGAATGAAGAGATTTGTTTCTCTATCCTCTCATATGACAATTGTATGAAAGGCGCCACTTTCAAGAGTTTGCATATATGACTTCTATGTAACATTTTCCCTATGGATGGACAAAACAAAATAGTGAAAATAGCAGGTCAAGGTTCAAGGTTCAGGTTGAACCTTCAAGCTGAACCAAACCTTCAAGCTGAACCAAAATTAATGGACCCTAGTGGGTCCATAGGGTTCCATTTGCCCACTCTCAGAAAAGAGGAAACTCATTAACATTTTCAGACCTCCATTTCTAGGAAACACAGAATGGGGGAACTTTTTTACCATGTCCACACAACATCTCTAAGGTGAAAAAATGAATTGAAAATGAGTGGAATTCCCCTTTAAGACACGTGCATGCACACTTGCATTTGCGTGTGCATTTGCGTGCACCTGCGCAACACACACACACAGACACGCTATTGAAACAAGTATGGCATATTGACAAAGATTGTTTACCATGCCTAATTGTATCCATAAAAGTAAATGACAGGACAAAAACATGAGCCTACTTTTGCCCCAAAAATATTTTCGATGTGAGAAGCCACTACACCACCCCTGGCCCTCACTATGTGTCTGTAAAAGTATTTGTTATCACGCAGTTGACATTTTTAGTGTATGTAGTTATGTAGCAGAATCTAGTTTACTGAATGTTTCGTGAAACATTGAATGTTTCGTGAAACATTCAGTGGGTTAAAATCGGCCATAGAAATCATGGGAAATGTGATGAGGTCAGCACATTTGGGCAAGTATCTATGGCCGTTTTTAGGCCAAGGAATGTTTTTCTGGGCCAAACTAATGCTTGGGACGGATTCAGAAGCATGAAAAACCCCTAGTTTGACATGTCACATGTGCTTCTTAAAGAATTATTATATTTTTAATTGTTACATTATATGGGATGTTATGGGTAAATATTTTCTGGGCAAAAATAAAAAATGTAAACCACTTTTTTTCATGTTCCATAGGGTTCATAGAACAGAAAAAAAAACATGGTTTACAAAAATATTCACGAAACGTTCACTTAAATACACAATGACATGCACTATTTTACCCTTTTTCAGAGTACCGGTAATTTTGTCCTCTTTTGTAGATTTTCCTGAAAGTCACAGCGGAGCGGGAAATCAACAAAAGCTCGCCAGGTGAGTGACATGAAGTCCTCCATGTCGCTGACGCCGCCTCGCTCTCTCTGCACGTCCAAAACGTGTCACCGCCCCTCGTTGACGATGAATCACAAAGACGCGCCAGTCTTTAATCAATCAATAACTTAAGGCTTATAGGCCGTGGGCTGGGGGCTTGGGAGCGGTTATCACCCAAGTCGCACGATGTAGTCTACGTTTTTTTTTCTCAGTGGGTAGATAAAAGTCTTATAAGTACTGTAATTAATGTTTCCAGCTCGAATTTTTGCGTCGTAACGAGAACGAACCGATTTTAAAAATGAATTTTAGCGTTACTAAAAGAGGGTTACTATCAGACAAACCCGGCAACCTTTCCAGAAAACTGCCAGGTCTGCGCGTGTATTCACGTAAACAAATCCGTAGCAAGCTCTGCGCTGCATCTGCATCCTTATAGAAAATCACGTGCATTGCCCGTCAATGTAATTATACCCTAGTATAAACCACTTGTTCCCACGACGTTTTTATGTTAATCACCCCCACATGAAAGCTCATATTCTGTAGATCAGCTATGTAGTAAGCGTTTGGATTTGGGAATAATCCTTAAGAAAGCACAGATCATCATACCACTCACCTTTGATCATTATCTAGCTGACCATGTAATTGTACAAAAGAATTTCATCACTTTGGAAAATTGTACTACAACAGTACAGATCTTATATGGATAGCCTACATTCATCAATTGTCTTACCTACGATGCCAAATGGTTGTTCAAATAAAATGAAGTAGGGCTACAACATTTCCAGCTTGTCTGTCTCATCTATAGCTATACCACAACGCCAAAGTTAAGACTACTAATGCATACGTTATTTGATTATACAAGTGTCATTTAGGCTACTAAATTACTCACATTGTGCCAGTACTTTGTTGCAGATTACCTTTAAAAAATCACGCTATTTTTGTTATATTGTTCAGTCTCAATACATTCTTGTATTTTGGAACATTGACGTAAATTCTGGTATTTACACTGAAGCAGTACAATTCGTACATGGTTGCTTTTTATCATTGTCTTACCTACAATTGATTGATCAACTGTGATGTAATAAATCTCCCGAACTGCAGAATAAAAAGCAATCGTCCATTGATGTCAAAGGTTATTCATTATTGCGCCACTGGAGGTCAGCATACTATTCTTACGTCAGGAGATCTCATTACCTATACCAGGGGTTTTCAACAGGTGGTCCGGTGACCACTAGTGGTCCTTGAGAAGGTTCCAGGTGGTCCCCAGGCTAAATGATGGAAAGTTGGTTAGGCAGATGTAACTCTTGAGAATGTAAAAATGAAACCAAATGGACCCTTGTGGGTCCATTTGGTTTCATTTTTACACTCTCAAGAGTTAAAATATTCATCATCTGAATTTGCACTGTTTAATTAAGAAGTTTACACTGTTATGTTTGCAAAGTCCATCCTGGAATTGTGGACAAAACCAAAAGAAATCTTTAGTTGTAGGTCTTTGGGGCTAAAATGTAACCAAATGGTGGTCCGTGGCTCAAATGCTGAATAAATGGTGGTCCCTGGTGTCAAAAAGGTTGAAAACCCCTGACCTATACCTATGCACCAGCAAACACGGTAGGAAGGCCCCTCAACATCCGACCTGTCCTGGGGTGACCCCACTGTACCATCAACAAGCATGCAATATTGAAGTGCTGTATGCATCTAGCGTCGGTTACAAACAAACAATGTTTTTCAGACAAAAGTTGGTCAAAATGTGTGCAATGTGCACAACAATGGATAGCATTAGACACTGAAGAAAGTGTTATTGCTGAAAAGGCAATTGAAACTTTTAATATAATATATTTTAATATAACTTTTAATATAACAGCAGACCATGTTCCTGAAATACCCAACAATGTGGGCTATCACAGGCAGTGCTACATGCTTTTTACAAAATGGAACACATTCAAATGGCATGTAAGAGAAAACCAATTTTCTAATACTGAGTTAAATATTGTACATTTCAAGCATAATTTGAACACCCACATAAAGTATTCTACTAAACATCTGTACATTAACAGGTGGCAAAATGCATAGACCAACATGGCTATATTCAGTTTATCACCATAGTATGACTACCGTATACAACCTGTAAATTAAGGTTACAAAAACATTAATATGCATATGCTTCTCCCATAAAAGTTGGTCAATATGTGTCTGTGATGGACCCAACCCACAGATTAGTGGGGTGGCTCTTAGTGTGAGAGATTAGTGGGGTGGCTCTTAGTGTGAGAGCCATTTCTGTTCATTCATTATATTTCTGTATGATGACGTGATGGTAGGTTCAGCCAAGGGCAAAGTGGTCAGGTGACTAGTCTATATGAGGAAGTGATCTACCTGTACTCAGGTGTTGCTGAATAAAATGCGAGCCAAACAGTTTGTTGGCTGTGCTTGTCAGAGGAACAAAGAACTGCAGTTGTATCAAGCTCACTGTTGTGGGCCTTTATCCTGCTAAGTGACAGTAAATAAACATCAATGTTTGGACATCATTTTTTTTTTACTGCACACATCAAAACTAGATCTTTAAACTTACAGCAACCAGTGGTGTCCAGTTTAGGACGGACACTACAGTCAGTTTCAAAGATATGTTAAACCACTGTTGTACTAGATAGGATAGGATATGGTTCTGGCCAATCTTTCAATAGTTTTTTCTGCAACCTTAGAAGTGCAACCACACAAAGTAACTGCAACATTTGACACAGCATTAGCAGAACTGCAGAGCTGGTCTTTGAGCATAATTTGTCCCAAATATAAGATGACTTATTATAAGGCTACCACCATTTCTCCAGAATAATTTGAGGGAAAGGAATGTTGAATGTCAAATACGATGCCATTAATATGACCCTGTTTTTGTTCTCCATCTTAAGTCAGTATGGCATTCTACATGGAACTAAAAAAAAAAACAGGACAGGGGAATGCCATCCTAGTGAAAATAAATAGTTGACTGCATTGAATCTGTTCTTCATCCACAATCGGCGGTGTGTCACTGCCTGCTCCTCTGCAACTTGCCTGAAACACACAGACATCCAGTGTTAAAAATATACTAGAACGTTAATCTCAGATGATCTGTTCAAATTAGGGATATGGCTGTCACAGGGCAGCCTCCTAGAGACAAATGGGGACAATGTACACAGACTCATCTGAATACACAATTTTTCTAATTATCTCTGGCCGGCTTGTTAGTGACTGTGGGGAATGGTGTTTCATATCAATGTCTTTACACTATCTTAAATAAATTCCTCTTATAATGGACCCTGCAATTATTTTAAACATGATATTCAATAATGATTGTTGGTCACCTGTCCCAGTCAACATGATGATACCGGCACTGGGGAAGAGAGACCTCTGATGAATCTAATGCAATCTTTGTTAATGACCTATGTTTGATAAACTAACCTGTTCTTCTGTAGCTTCACTTACCCATCACACTCTGCCTCTGCCACCGTTATGAACTGAAATTAAAAAACTGTAGTAGAGCAAATCATAGCAAACAATCATAGCAATTGATTGGTCACATGTTAACATGTTAAGCTTTCAGTCATTTTAATTACCTAAAATTGTGATGAATGCTCAATTGTGCGTGGTGCACAAGCTTAATAAAGCATCGACAATATAATGAATATATGATAAATATGATTATGACATATGCACTGCAAACAAAAATAATCTGTAAGCCAACACATAACGTCAACCAAACCTGTGCAAACTCGAATTTGAGAAATAGAACAAATAACCGTATCTCAAACTAAAACACGAATTGAAACTTACAGTAACACATTGCAAACACCAACTTGAGGTTGAGCCTGGATTTAATGTGGCACGATACTATACTGTGGCACGATACAAACTCCCCGTGACCGTTTCGATTGCTATCAGCAGCCGTGGAAGATAATCATTTATTGAATGAACAGCTGCAAATATTAATCCATTGATTAGTGATCGATCAATGCGCACAGCATAGTTTGGTCGCTATGAGGCCCGAGAGAGGCCCAACGGCCTCGTCGTAAATTACTAAACTTTATTTCGTACAATATTATACTATCAATATAGTATCACTAAGTATGGCGCATGCAGTCTATATCTATGCATCCATTGAATCAAACTATTAGAATGTGTAAAACCGAATCATAATTATTCTAATTATATTAATTATTACCTCTGCCGCCGCTGAAGTTGTGCTGCTGCTGCCACTAGAAGTCTCAGGATTCTTCCTGTTTACATCAGGGACAGGGAGTACCGAAGAACGCGATTGGCCAGCTCAATTGCGACTCTGGCCCATGGCGAGCTGTGATTGGCTTAGGGCGTTCGTTTTACTTTGACACAGTTTGAGGATTTTCTTGTCATTTTCTTAAAAAATATTAATATTGCGCACTTTGTGCGACTGGAAACATTAGATATTGTGTTTATAACCAATTAATGTACAAAATTTAAAAAAATTGGGCCGCCTACATATAGTATCTGCATGAATTTACTAACTCGGCCTTCTAGACGGCCACTTCCCACCGTCTATTAGTGTACTGAACGCGTTTTGGTGTTCTAAGCATTATGTTTTAACTATTGAAAAATAGCAGATCTACAAGCTCATAGCGCGCCACCGAGTGGCGCGCTATGAGCTTGTATCTCTGCTATTTTTGAAAAATCGTGAAAACGTGGTGCAAAATCTTTGAATATTATGTTATTCAGAAACTAGAAATCTAGACAGGACACAATGGTTGTGTTGCTGTGTTTTAACTATTGAAAAATAGCAGATCTACAAGCTCATAGCGCGCCACCGAGTGGCGCGCTATGAGCTTGTATCTCTGCTATTTTTGAAAAATCGTGAAAACGTGGTGCAAAATCTTTGAATATTATGTTATTCAGAAACTAGAAATCTAGACAGGACACAATGGTTGTGTTGCTGTGTTTTAACTATTGAAAAATAGCAGATCTACAAGCTCATAGCGCGCCACTCGGTGGCGCGCTATGAGCTTGGGGCAGACTGGGCAATGCCCAGTCTGCCCCACCAAACATGATGGCATGCAAAACAACCAAAGACTGCTACAGCTACTAACTAACTACAGCTGTGTCACCACTAAACCAACAGCATTTCATCATTGAAAACAGAAAACTCTCTGAGTCAGACCTTTAGCTTTATGCATGCTGCGTGTCTGTTGCAACTTCAACAACAACTGATGTTATTATTGATGCTTTACTTGACTAATAAAAGTCCTGTAACCGAAAATGGTATGGGTGCGGCTTCCAGCCGCACCCATACCATTTTCTCCTGCCCCCCAATTGGGAAATGTTACATCCGTCCCTGTGTCGTTGTGATGTTTGTTGTATATTTGTCGTGTCCTGTGTTTGTGTCTGTCCCTTTTCTTTAACGTTGTGTGTGTGTGTGTGTGTGTGTGTGTGTTGGTTCGTGCTCTCCCCGCACCGCCTCTTAGACCAGAGACTGCTCAACCAGATCTCTCGGGTCAGTCTCTTCAGAGGCAGCAGGGTGGCGGTCGCTGCAGGTGACTGAACAACAGCTATGTCTCCATATATGGCTTGCACCGGAACGAACGGACCATACGCGGTCATGCGGCCATGTCCGCAACGTCGCTGTTGTCACAAAGAAGGAAAGCGTAGAATAGAAGGGAATTATCTGTCCACATATAAGGCCTAGATTTTCGTCACCACTAAATCCCTTCTCCCTTAACTTCTTTGCTTTTTTTAACTATTTAACTCTATCCCAACCATAGATGAGTTTGGACGAGTTAGCCCCGCCCCCAAAACAAAATGGCTGCAAACTTTTTCTTTTTTTTTGTAAAAAAAAAAAAAAGGCTGTGAAAGAGTTAAAAAAAAAAAAAAAAAAAAAAAAAGAAAAAAACATTTTTGATAGTTCAAATAGCCAGTCCACATGCTCACAACGTGACGTGTCAACAGATTGGAACATTGAACTATTCCCCAAAGTTTTTTTTAATAGTATTTTTTTAAAAAGCAAAAAAGGGATAAGGGGTTTAGCATGTAACAAAAATAGAGCCAATGGTCTCTATTTTTCCTCTATTTTCCATAGTCCGGGGCCCGCCAGTGGTCCTTGAGAGGATTCCACGTGGTCCCCAGTTAGATGTTGAGCAACAAATGGATCGGTAACTCTTGAGAGCCCAGAGTCCATTTGGTTTCATGTTACGCTCACAAGAGTTAAATTATATTTAAACATCTAAATTACTTCATTTGCAAGAGACTACACATTTGGAAAATGTAGAAGATTGTTGTTTTAACCCGCGTTTTGCCAGTTCATCTCTCCTGAATTGTGGATAAAAACTTAGAACGCTGTAAAAAAGAAAAATGGCAGAATAAACAGTGGGCCCTGGTATATGACAATGGTTGAAGACCCCCGTTCTAAACAAATGAACGTCCTACTTCATTACACTGCAGTTGCAGTCATACAAAAAGATGTTTTTTTGCGGTTTGTGTTGTAAATTTGAATCAAAAACATCTTGGGAAGTTGTGTTCACCCCCATGCCTGTCTCACTGCCTGACAGAATATCTTCTTTCCTTTTCTTGTCCTGACAACAGCGATGTTGGTTTGCCTTGAACCCTTTAACCATGCTTTGACCTCCAGCTTTGAAGAACATGTTATGTTCACGGCAGTAGAGGTCTCAGATTGCACAGCGCTAGAAGAGAAAAGCTAGTAGATGAACAGATCTGTCTGCTCCACATCTATAGGCTGGCTGACTATAGTGGCTTCTTAGATCTCTAGACCCAAACTAGTGGAAATAGCCCATCTACAAGCCACATGCTTGTAGAAAGGCTTTATTCATTTTTTTTCCTCCAGAGTGTTTTGAACTAATAATTAAAAACAAAACGCAGGATTTAGTGGAAGGACGTTCATGTCCTTCACACGCATCGGTCCAGACCTCAATAGTGTCGTCCAAGACAGCCTATGGCTAAAGTTCGGCTCGCTTCACTCGTGCCATAACGCTATAAAGGTAATCCCAGCATCCTATTGATATGTACGGAGGATATGCACTCTCCAGTAAGATATTTCCAATGGAAATATCCAGTCGTCTTATGAGTAAAAAAAAAAAGAATAAACAGCAAATGGAAACAATAGCTCCCATCAAGCTAAAGTTGTCCCTTTTTCAAAAGATTTGTTTGGGATTTTTTATGCCTTTACTAAGTTATACGGGAAAGGGAAGGATCAGGAGTCGAACTGGCGGCCTACCAACATCTTAACCACTAGACCAAAGGGACATCCCACTTGGCCTGGGGGCAGATACTAGACTTTGGAGGCCATCACGACAGAGGCTGTAGCCACCTGCTACACCAGGCTGGCTTTAGCAGCCAAGGTGAATTTCTATGGAAAGCTAAGTGTTTTTTTTCCCACAGAGGCCGGAGAGGACACGGAGACGTCCCAGGTCAGCGGCCAGGGCGCGTCCTGTGACTCCGCCCCCTCCTCCCGCCCCCTGGCTGGCGGGGACGGCTCGGCGGCGGGCCGCGGGTCCTTCAGGATGAGGGGACCGCTCCTGGTGGTCCAGCAGTTCTTCGCTCTGCTGATCAAGAGGTTCCACCACGCCACCAGGTCACACAAGGACTTCTTCGCCCAGGTGCGTGTGTGTGTGTGTGTGTGTGTGTGTGTGTGTGTGCGTGCGTGCGTGCGTGCGTGTGCGTGCGTGCGTGTGTGTGTGTGTGTGTGTGAGAGAGAGAGATAGAGAGAGAATGAGAGAGTTTCTGTTGTTAGTATAGCTGAGCCCACCCACTTAAAATGATATTCCACTTTCGAAAAAAGTGGAATATCACTTTATGGTCATTTTATGGTCTACTCAGTCTCATGTGAACACACCAGACAGTTTATAAGTTACTCTATTCAGTATTTAGATATTTGATGTTCATTTTAGCACATCCACCTCCTTCCTATACAAACCCATTATAACTTAAAACTCCATTTTAACCATGACATTAATCGAAAACAACCAATGTTTTTTTCTGGTGACTGATATTGTCCTCCTAATACGAAAATAAACGAAGTGGGAGAAAATGGTTACAGACTTTTATTAGGCAATTAAGCATCAATAATAACATCAGTTGTTGAAGTTGCAACAGACACGCAGCATGCATACAGCTAAAGGTCTGACTCAGAGAGTATTCTGTTTTTAATGATGAAATGCTGTTGGTGGTGACACAATTGTACAGTAGTTAGTAGCAGTAGTACTGCAGGCACTTTCATTTGAACTATCTAGGGTTGTTTTGCATGCCCTCGTGTTCGGTGGGGCAGACTGGGCTTTTAGGAGCGCCCCCCCCATGTCCATGCCTTGTTCCGCCCCTGATTTCCATTTACTTACATTTACTTACTGATGGATTTTGCTTTGTATTGTTTTTCTTCTAGATCGTGTTGCCGGCCACCTTCGTGTTCCTGGCCCTGACGTTCACTCTGATCGTTCCTCCGTTCGGAGAGTACCCCAGCCTGACCCTCACCCCCTGGATGTACGGCCCAGTACAGTTCACCTTCTTCAGGTAGAGAACCACCCCATCACCCCCTGGATGTACATGGCCCAGTACAGTTCACCTTCTTCAGGTAGAGAACCACCCCTCACCCCCTGGATGTACGGCCCAGTACAGTTCACCTTCTTCAGGTAGAGAACCACCCCATCACCCCCTGGATGTACGGCCCAGTACAGTTCACCTTCTTCAGGTAGAGAACCACCCCTCACCCCCTGGATGTACGGCCCAGTACAGTTCACCTTCTTCAGGTAGAGAACCACCCCTCACCCCCTGGATGTACGGCCCAGTACAGTTCACCTTCTTCAGGTAGGGAACCACCCCTCTCCCCCTGGATGTACGGCCCAGTACAGTTCACCTTCTTCAGGTAGAGAACCACCCCTCACCCCCTGGATGTACGGCCCAGTACAGTTCACCTTCTTCAGGTAGAGAACCACCCCATCACCCCCTGGATGTACGGCCCAGTACAGTTCACCTTCTTCAGGTAGAGAACCACCCCATCACCCCCTGGATGTACGGCCAGTACAGTTCACCTTCTTCAGGTAGAGAACCACCCCTCACCCCCTGGATGTACGGCCCAGTACAGTTCACCTTCTTCAGGTAGAGAACCACCCCCTCACCCCCTGGATCACTATGGAAGACTGCTATAGTTCAAGGGCAGATCTAGGCATGGGCATGGGGGGGGGGGGGGGGGGGGGGGGGGGGGGGGGGGGGGGGGGGGGGGCTATGCACCACTACTAAATGCCCAATCTGCCCGACCAAACACGATGGCATGCAAAACAACCCAAGATTAAATTGCCTATATTTAAAATGATTTGAAACACTACTACTGCTACTAACTAACTACAGCTGTGGCACCACTAACTAACTACAGCTGTGGCACCACTAAACCAACAGCATTTCATCATTGAAAACAGAAAACTCTCTGAGTTAGACCTTTAGCTTCATGCATGCTTCATGCGTGTCTGTTGCAACTTCAACAACAATGAAGTTGCAACAGACATGCAAATTCATTGTTGCGTGATGTCATTATTGACGCTTAATTGCCTAATAAAAGTCCTGTAACCGAAAATGGTATGGGTGTGGCATCATCGATCAGCGATGAAGCAGCCCCCATACCATTTTCTCATGCCCACCAATTGGGAAATGTCACATCCGCCCCTGCTATAGTTCCACACTCACTCCAGAGGACCGCTATAGTTCCACACTCACTCCAGAGGACCACTATAGTTCCACACTCACTCCAGAGGACCACTATAGTTCCACACTCACTCCAGTGGACCGCTATAGTTCCACACTCACTCCAGAGGACCGCTATAGTTCCACACTCACTCCAGAGGACCGCTATAGTTCCACACTCACTCCAGAGGACCGCTATAGTTCCACACTCACTCCAGAGGACCGTTATAGTTCCACACTCACTCCAGAAGACCAGTATAGTACCACACTCACTCCAGAAGACCAGTATAGTTCCACACTCACTCCAGAGGACTGCTATAGTTCCACACTCACTCCAGAGGACCGTTATAGTTCCACACTCACTCCAGAAGACCAGTATAGTACCACACTCACTCCAGAGGACTGCTATAGTTCCACACTCACTCCAGAGGACCGTTATAGTTCCACACTCACTCCAGAAGACCAGTATAGTACCACACTCACTCCAGAAGACCAGTATAGTTCCACACTCACTCCAGAGGACTGCTATAGTTCCACACTCACTCCAGAGGACCGTTATAGTTCCACACTCACTCCAGAGGACCGTTATAGTTCCACACTCACTCCAGAAGACCAGTATAGTACCACACTCACTCCAGAAGACCAGTATAGTTCCACACTCACTCCAGAGGACTGCTATAGTTCCACACTCACTCCAGAGGACTGCTATAGTTCCACACTCACTCCAGAGGACTGCTATAGTACCACACTCACTCCAGAGTGCCGCTATAGTTCCACACTCACTCCAGAGGACCGTTATAGTTCCACACTCACTCCAGAAGACCAGTATAGTTCCACACTCACTCCAGAAACTACAGTATATATTTTTCCTCTGTTTGCAGTAATGAGCGTCCGTCAGACCCACAGATGAGGTATTTCGGAGAGGTGTTGCTGAACAAGCCTGGCTTTGGAGCGCGCTGCATGGCAGGAGAGCCACTGGAGTGAGTCAATGAAGCATTTAATGAATGTTTTCAGAACACTTTACATGTTGGCTGGCCCCAGTAACATGGAGGGATCTCCATGGAGTTATTTGGCGCCAGCCAACGTGTATAGACTGGGTTAGAAACACGTTAAAGCGATATTTCACCTTCAAAAACACTTTGCTCATTTTGTCGTCCAATTTTAAAGGTAGGGTAAGTGATTTGAAATTCATAGTGTAGTACCAGCCTGGTGCACTAGGGGCGCCAAACAGTAGCTACACTATGTGACCCTGCTGCTCGATCCTGATTGGAGGAGAATTCACCCACCACCTGGGGAACTTTTATTAGCTCCTCTGCTAACGTGGGGGAGGGGGAAACTCCATATATGGTTTCCACACCTTATAATAGAGCATTTTAACAGAAAAAAAATATTTTTTGGGTGATATCTGACAAAAGTGAAATCACTTCCCCTACCTTTAAAGGTAATAGAGAGGCAACGTTTTTTAGCCAAGAAACAAAATAGATACATAGCTATATGTACTGTATTTTTTTTGCCTGTTTCCGCTCTAAGTTGCTCCTATTTTGATGCTGCAGCCGTTTCCTGCAGACAGACACTTGCCTTGTCCTGCAGACGGTCCAGAGGGGGGGGGGGGGGGGGGGGGGGGGGGGGGGGGGTTGTGTGGGGTGAGGCAGCATTTTAGCCAATCACAGCACATCAGTCTCCAGCAGATTAATAATGAGCAATAGAGATGCGCAGTGACGTCACGCCCCGCTTCCGGAAGTCTTTCCCAATTCATTTTTCTCATAGACTTTTGGAAAATAATTTATATCAAGACGATTACGCCGCGGACACAGCCAACTCGAGTCGTGACGAATCATGATGACACACACAACTTTTGGGACAATAAAATAATTTCTAAGATGAATAACGAAACAAAAAGTCTTGTATCATGCCGTTTTCTACTTCTTCCCAATTATATATTATATGACGATATTGTGTTTGTTGTCATGATTCGTCACGACTCGAGTTGGCTTTGGCCGCAGCGTAATCGTCTTGATATAAATTATTTTCGAAAAGTCTATGAGAAAAATGAATGGGGAAAAGACTTCCGGAACCGGGGCGGTGACGTCACTGCGCAGCTCTATAGAGTGGCGGTGCCCATATGGAAATTATTTTACATGCGAACTCTTGAAAGTGGCACCTTTCATAATAAGATAATGAAGTTCATATAAGATCCGTAGTATTTCTTTGTAAAGTGAAAATATACAATTTTGTAATTATTAAGAATTATATACATGCAAAACAGATATACAATGCATAGTATTTTTCTTGTAAAGTGGCTTGTATGAAAGTTGAAAAAAAAAAAAAACACTATTGAATAGTTTTTTTCGAGACAAAATGTCTACACAAAAACGTACTATTTCACTACTCAATTGCTCTTGCGATTACGATTAGTCATGATTTATCTTGTGGTTTTAGTTGTAAAATGTAGAGAAATGTCCCGTTTCAGTACTTAATCACTACTGATAATTACTATACATAATTCCTATTCAAATCACTACCTGGCTGGCTGCTACTTAATTACTTGTGTACGTAGAACCATCTTACGTTTTTTTCTGTGTGTGTGTGTGTGTGTGTGTTGTGTGTGTGTGTGTGTGTGTGTGTGTGTGTGTGTGTGTGTGCGTGTGCGTGTGCGTGTGCGTGTGCGTGTGCGTGTGCACGCGTGCGCGTGTGCGTGTGGTGTGTGTGTGTGTGTGTGTGTGTGTGTGTGTGTGTGTGTTTGGAAGTGGCATGATGTACATTTGACCACAGTCTGGAAGAAGCTTTCCTTACTAAGGTGCTTAAGTACCAGCATCCAGGGATACTATTATACAGCTTGGCTACAAATGCAAACTGCTGGTGTTTATTTTCGGAAGCCTTGGTAATGTCCACAAATCAGTGGTGCAGATTGCAGGTGTTCGCAAACCCAGAGCTAAGGCAAAGGCACTGGCAAAATTCTGTTCAGTATCTGCAATAATCGGCAGTCGCCATATATGGAAAAGACGTTGCTTCCTGTACCCTTAATCTGTATCCTAGCACTTGTTGCAGAGAGTTTTCCAATGTGTGTGTGTGTGTGTGTGTGTGTGTGTGTGTGTGTGTGTGTGTGTGTGTGTGTGTGTGTGTGTGTGTGTGTGTGTGTGTGTGTGTGTGTTGTGTGTGTGTGTGTGTGTGTGTGTGTGCGTGCGCATGCACGTCTCCCTACAGAGGCTTCCCCTGCAACAACATCAGCACAGAGTGGGAGATGCCCCTGGTCAGCCCTGCCCTCATAGAGCTGCTGGAGGGTCCCGGTCTCAACCCGTCCCCGCCCTGCCAGTGCAGCACGCCCCGCAAGCTCACCATGCTGCCCGTCTGCCCCGAGGGGGCCGGGGGGCTGCCCCCTCCACAGGTGAGGGGCAACAATTACCGTACAACTGCCCCGCCGCAGACCGATTTAAAAGTAGCCTGGCTCAGCGCTGAATCAGCACCTTAACACACCCAGTGCCAGCCCTTTTTCATATTTTTTGAGGTAGCCGCAGTGCCAGCGATTTTCATCTAAAAGTCATATTTCATATTTCGGTTCATGTTTCCCGTCGGACAAGCTAGTTGGCGACACACTTTCGGTCCTGGGTTGGTCCGTCCCATATTTTGGCCTGTTCTGAATGGAATATGCGGTCGCTGCTCACTGCCGTTATCATTGGGATCGTATCAAACCAGCGACGTAGAGAGACGTAGATCAACCTAAGAGGCATCAGTCATAACTATTATTCATAATGATAACGCGTGACATAGCTCTACTGCAAGAGCAAAAAAACTGTTAAAAATACTACCTGATTTTTTCTTTGTGATTCAAGGACTGGCTTCCTTGCCTTTGAGGCCGTTTTTTGTCGGTTGGAAATCCATGCCCCAGCACCTGATTGGCCAACAGCCCTGTCACTCACTTCGTGTCACTTTATTATTCTTTAAAGAAGCGTCAGGCTTTAGGTTTTATAAACATCATCATCCGACATATTTTACTGCTTTTGTTCACATGCTAGTAACGCTCGTCGGCTGTGTTTGTTTAGTTAGCAACGTCATTATTATGCTAATGCTAACGCATTAGCATATCAATGTCAACAACGTTGTCTGCTTTCCCAATATTGATATAGGTTGGTATGAACCAATCACAGTTAAGACTGCTGCTTTGATCACGCCCATCCCAGAAACTGCTGTAGTAGAGAGGGACTTCAGTCTGAATAATAGCTAGCTAAGTTGTTTAACCCGGTGTAACTCTTGAGAACGTAAAGATGAAACCAAATGGACCCTGGCGGGTCCATTTGGTTTCATCTTTACACTCTCAAGAGTTAAAAATATTCATCATGTGAATAAGTCTACACGACTAGAGAATGTAGAGGACTAATGGTTATTTTGATCTGTATGTTTGACTGGTTTGTTCCCCAAATCCAGCCTGGAATTGTGGACAAAAGCAAAATAAATCTTTGAGTTTTCGGGTCCGTGGGGCTAAAATGTCCTCAAATGGTGGTCCTGTGGTTCAAATGCTGAATAAATGATGGGGCCCTGGGATGAAAAAGTTGAAACCCTGTACTATGTCACTACCTTCAAGGTGTTGGGTGGACATGATAAAAAAAAGTCCCCCATTCTGTGTTCCCAAGAAATGGAGGTCTGAAGAAAACCACTAACATGGTGAAACATCTTGATGACATCATCAAGATGTATTTTCACATGTTAATGGATTTCTTTAGGCGCTTCTTTTTTTATGAGAGCGTACAAATGGAACCAAATGAACCCGTTAGGGTTCATTTGGTTGCATTTGTACACTCTCAGAAAAAAAAAGTGAAAATGGGTGGAATTCCCCTTTAAATAAAACGCTCATAGCATTCAGATTTGGGAGCGCCATTAGTCTTTGTTGTGAAGCAGTGGTTTTCATTTTTTTTTTTTTTTTATCCAGGGCCCACTATTTATTCAGAATTTGAGCCACGGACTACCATTTGATGACATTTTAGCCCCACAGACCCCAATGTCTTTTAACCTGATGATAAACAAACATAATAGGCAATGTTATTGTCTTTTTGAGACTAGGGGAGCTTTTAGGCAGCTCCTGATGCTTAAAGGGGATTCCACCCATATTCAACATTTTACTATATCATTAATATACCTAGGTTAAAAAAAAAAGTTCCCCCCATTCTGTGTTTCCTAGAAATGGAGGTCTGATTTTTTTTTTTTTTTTTTTTTTTTTTTTTGTACTGAGAGTGCTCCTCTCTTTAACTGAACTTAACTGAGTCCTTTAAAAACTAAAAAAAGACATTTAAAAAGAACTCAAACTGTATTTTGTGTTGCACCACTAACTTCAGAAGTATCTCTGGAGAGAGTTCTGATATCACAGCTTTACTACTGAATAAAGTGTCTCCTATATGGATGCACAATGCATTGCAGCAGGGGTTTTCAACCGATGGTCCGGGGACCACCAGTGGTCCTTGAGAGGGTTCCAGGTGGTCCCCAGCTAAGTTGGTTAACTCTTGAGAACGTCCTCCGTGGCTCAAATTCTGAATAAATGGTGGGCCCTGGGATGAAAAAGGTTGAAAACCACTGCACTACAGCATTGCTCAAAATGTCAATGTAACACACCTCTGTTTACAGCTTTGTTTTATTCCGATTTATGAGTGAATTGAAGTGGAGTGAAATGGAATTGATATTCCTCCTGGTTGTTGTTGTTGTCTAGAGGATCCAGACCACGGGAGACGTTCTGTTGGACCTGACGGGACGGAACATCTCTGACTACCTGGTGAAGAGCTACCCTAGTCTGATTAGAACCAGGTATATATACTATAGACTGTTAGAACATCTGTGATACCTGGTGAAGAGCTACCCTAGTCTGATTAGAACCAGGTATATATACTATAGACTGATAGAAACATCTCTGATACCTGGTGAAGAGCTCCCTAGTCTGATCAGAACCAGGTTATATACTATAGACTGTTAGACCTGACGGGACGGAACATCTCTGACTACCTGGTGAAGAGCTACCCTAGTCTGATTAGAACCAGGTATATATTAAGGCTGTCAGCAATAACTACCGTAATTTTTGGACTATAAGCCGCTACTTTTTTCACATGCTTTTGACCCTGCGGCTTATACAACAGTGCGGCCAATCTATGGATTTTTATAGGTAACACAGGGGTAGTCCCTGAGAGGGTTCCAGGTGGTCCCCTCAGACTAAATGATGGAAAGTTGGTTAACCAGATGTAACTCTTTGAGAGCGTAAAAATGAAACCAAATGGACCCTTGCGGGTCCATTTGGTTTCATCTTTACACTCTCAAGAGTTATGATATTCACCATCTAAATTAGCACCACTTAACAATTTCACTGCTAAGCATCCTGGAAAAAAAGGGGTTTGAGCTGTGCTAAGCTCTTTGAGTGATGTCACTAGGGATGTCACTAATTGAAAACAAGGCCAATAAAAAACAAAGTCCTATAGCGACATATACATGCCATATACCGTCTGAAAGAGCACACTCGCTGCTTTCACAAGAAAAAAAAATACATTTATACCACCTATCGTTCAGGACTTATTGCCATTTGAATGCTATAGAAACATGAGCAGTCTTGTAAAAATACATTGTATAGAGACATTGACAGACAAATATATATATGAACCAAATGAAGATATTGTACATGCTATACACCGATTGACAGCCCTCTTAGTCCACTTTTAGGGGGAAAAAAAATTACATTCATCCCATCTTCTGTTCATCTGTAATTGCCATTTGAATTCAACTTGCCTCGTGGGCCAAAACCATATAATGTATGGAATAATAATTGTTCAGTTCTATATAATATGATTATGTTGCCAAAGTCCTATAGCGACATTTACATGCCATATACCGTCTGAAAGAACACATTCACTGCTTTCACAAGAAAAAAAAATGCATTCATACCACCTATTGTTCAGGACATATTGCCATTTGAATGCTATAGAGACATGAGCAGTCTTGTAAAAATACATTGTATAGAGACATTGACAGACAAATATATATATGAACCAAATGAAGATATTGTACATGCTATACACCGATTGACAGCCCTATTTGTCCACTTTTAGGGGGGAAAGAATTACATTCATCCCATCTTCCGTTTGTCTGTAATTGCCATTTGAATTCAACTTGCGTTGTGGGCCAAAACCATATCATTTATGGAATAATATTTTTCAGGTCTATATAATATAATTATGTTGACAGTAATATATAAAAACCATATACCATATGAAAGGGCACACCCTCTGCTCTAATAAGAAAAAAGAAAAAAAAAATATGCCATCTTTATTGAGGTTTTATGTCAGAATCCCTGCAATAGAATAGAATAGCAGAGAAAAGGGATCCGTTGCGCGTGTGCGTGCACGCGCGTGCGTGTGTGCGCGCGTGCGTGCGTGCGTGTGTGTGTGTGTGTGTGGGGGGGGGGGTGCTGTTGTGCTTTCTTTGCAAAGACGTTTAGCTGCTAAACATAGCTAGCATTGAAGACCACAGCCGTGCGCGCGCGCACACACACACACACACACACACACACACACACACACACACACACACACACACACACACACACCACACACACACACACACACACACCCCAACGAGCCAGATTTTGCTAGATCGTTAGGGATCGTAGGCAGAACAGCTGGAGCTGCGCTCCGTCCATGCTCCCTCCGACAGATAGAGAGAGAGAGTAGAGAGAGAAATAGAGAAAGAAAGATGAAATTCCCATGCCAGTATCAACCACACAATATCCAGATGGCCAAAGTAAAACAATCTAATCCAATTGATGGAAAAAAACAAGCAATCGAAGTCCCGGTGCTGTTTTGCTGGGCAACAACAGAGATCAGTAGTTAGCCTGTGCTACGTCCCCTGACCGGAGCCTGTGTTGCCTGTCTGTTTTTTAGTCCGGGAGCTAGACCCCCCTACCGTAATGTTTTCTGCTTAATTTTTTTCACTGTTATTTCCTGTTAGCATATACCTTGGGCCATCTCAGAATGAAGGGACCACCCTCAACTCGGGGGCGTTTGGCTTTGGGGGGGCAAAAACCCCTTTTTTGGTATAAGTCTCTGGCGAAATTGTGTTTAGGCAAATATAAATTCACTAAAAATACATAAATGCACATAGAAGTATGGAATTTGGCATGGGGCACCCTGACACATTGGGGTAAGTGGCAGAATAGGTATTTGCAGCCTGCTACCATCCTACTGTAAAATATCACCCACAACATCACCAAAAACACCCAAAATATGCTGTCCGCTTGACAAATACCCATCAAATATGAATATTTCTCAGCACTTTAGAGTGGATATTACTGCCTCAATTGTAGCTACAAAACTGCCCAAACTCATAAGCTTCCATTTGAGCCCCAAGATGACCTCTCTGTCTTGAGAATTACTCTTTCTCTGGCCAAAAGTCTGCACTATACCTCAAATCGGAGATGATAACATGCCATTTTAAATACAGGTGCCCACTGTGATATTAGCTCAATTTAATGGCCTATGTCATATATATCATACTATAGTGTTTGGAATCATCTTGAAGAGGACACTTTAAGCTTTCAAGTAAGCCCTTTTGTGAGTATGTGGGACAAGTACAGTCTTTGCCAGTGCTCTTCAAACTTGGAACAAATCGTTTTTTACACAATATTTGGTTAAATCATATTCTTTCTTTTACTTCTATGCCATCACAAAACATCATTGACACAAAACACTATATTTGGAATAGTGGTACACTCTGAGGATTCAGGTAATGTATAATTTATCTACAATATTTTGTCCTAGGGGGGTGATTTTAAGCCTTATGTTACAGTAGCATTTTTTTTTAAGACTGTATAGGAGTTGCTGTCTGGAAACAATGAGACCACGTTACTGTAATGAGAGCGTTTCACTCACCACTGTGCTTTATCTAAAGGTCCACAAGACCAGTTTTATGAATATAAATACCACTGTACTGTATCTATTTTAGACCACTGTACTTCATCTATCAGGACCACTCCATCTATTCTTAAACACTGCAGTGCATCTACAGTATATCTGCATCTAGACTACTATACTATAATCCACTGTACTGGATACATATAGACCATTGCACTGCAACTATACATACTTATCATTGACCACTGCACTGTATATAGATCACTACTGCATCTTAACTCTACACAATGACCAGGGACCAGGTCACCCAAAACGCTATAGGCCTACAGGTTAAATGCAATTGAAATGGAAAGTAAAACAAAACATCAGCAGCTCTAAAGTAAGATTTGGCTCCCTATGGTCTAGTATTTAAGATGTTAGACTTCCTCAAACCTGCACTAGAGTGGTCTAATCCTGCACTACAGTGGTCTAATCCTGCATTAGAGTGGTCTAATCCTGCACTACAGTGGTCTAATCCTGCACTAGAGTGGTCTAATCCTGCACTAGAGTGGTCTAATCCTGCACTACAGTGGTCTAATCCTGCACTAGAGTGGTCTAATCCTGCACTACAGTGGTCTAATCCTGCACTACAGTGGTCTAATCCTGCACTACAGTGGTCTAATCCTGCACTAGAGTGGTCTAATCCTGCACTAGAGTGGTCTAATCCTGCACTAGAGTGGTCTAATCCTGCACGAGAGTGGTCTACACCTGCCCAGGAGTGGTCTAAACCTGCCCAGGAGTGGTCTAAACCTGCCCAGGAGTGGTCTAAACCTGCCCAGGAGTGGTCTAAACCTGCCCAGGAGTGGTCTAATCCTGCACTAGAGTGGTCTAATCCTGCACTAGAGTGGTCTAATCCTGCCCAGGAGTGGTCTAAACCTGCCCAGGAGTGGTCTAATCCTGCACTAGAGTGGTCTAATCCTGCCCAGGAGTGGTCTAAACCTGCCCAGGAGTGGTCTAATCCTGCACTAGAGTGGTCTAATCCTGCCCAGGAGTGGTCTAAACCTGCACTAGAGTGGTCTAATCCTGCCCAGGAGTGGTCTAAACCTGCCCAGGAGTGGTCTAAACCTGCACTAGAGTGGTCTAAACCTGCCCAGGAGTGGTCTAAACCTGCACTAGAGTGGTCTAATCCTGCCCAGGAGTGGTCTAAACCTGCCCAGGAGTGGTCTAAACCTGCACTAGAGTGGTCTAATCCTGCCCAGGAGTGGTCTAAACCTGCCCAGGAGTGGTCTAAACCTGCCCAGGAGTGGTCTAAACCTGCCCAGGAGTGGTCTAATCCTGCACTAGAGTGGTCTAATCCTGCACTAGAGTGGTCTAAACCTGCACTAGAGTGGTCTAATCCTGCACTAGAGTGGTCTAAACCTGCACTAGAGTGGTCTAAACCTGCACTAGAGTGGTCTAAACCTGCACTAGAGTGGTCTAAACCTGCACTAGAGTGGTCTAAACCTGCACTAGAGTGGTCTAAACCTGCACTAGAGTGGTCTAAACCTGCACTAGAGTGGTCTAAACCTGCACTAGAGTGGTGTACACCTGCACTGGAGTGTTCTACACCTCCACTGAAGTGGTCTACACCTCCACTGGAGTGGTCTACTCCTGCACTAGAGCGGTCTAATCATGCACTAGAGTGGTCTAAACCTGCACTAGAGTGGTCTAATCCTGCACTAGAGTGATCTAAACCTGCATTAGAGTCGTCTAAACCTGCAATAGTGGTCTAATCCTGCACTAGAGTGGCGTACATAAGCAATATATTGGTCTAATAATGCACTAGAGTGGTCTAAATATGCACTACCATGGTCTACAGATGCACTAGAGTGGTGTGTAGACCAGATCTGTAGACCAATTCATTGCACATAGGACACTCTAGTGCAAGTTTACTTCTCTAGTGCAGGATTAGACCACTCTATTGCAGGTTTAGACCACTATAATGCCGGATTAGTCCACTTTAGTGCAGGTCTAGACCACTTTAGTGCAGGTTTAGACCTCCCTAATGCATGTTATGACCACTTTGGTGTATTTTAGACCACACTAGTGCATGATTAGATAACTCTTTGCAAGCTTAGACCACTCTAGTGTACAAGTAGACCACTCTAGTGCATTAGTAGACCAATTTAGTGAATATCTAGGCCAATATAGTGCAAGTTTAGACTCCTATAGTGCATGATTAGACCACTCTAGTGCAGGTTTAGACCACCCTAGTGCAGGTTTAGACCACTCTATTGTAGGTTTAGATGAATCTATTGCAGGTTTAGATCACTAGTGCAGGTTTAGACCACTCTAATGCATGTTATGCCACTGTTGTGCATTTTAGACCTCTACTGAAGTTCAGGTTTAAACCACTCTAGTGCACAAATAGACAAGTCTAGCACATCAGTAGACCAATTTATTGCATATGTAGGCCACTCTAGTGCAGGTTTAGACCACTCTAGTACAGGATTAGACCACTCAAGTGGATGTGTAGACCACTGTATTATGATCTATAGACAACCACATGTAGTGCATCTGTAAGTAACATCCTGGGATTCAAACTTGGGGAACTCGGGGGAGTCTAACATCTTAACCTCTTAGTTTCCACTTTATTTTAGTTTCCATTTAAATTGTATTTTAACCTGTAGGTCTATAGCACTTTGGGTGACCATGATTTATATATGGTGCAGTGGTCAATGTAAAGGGTGTATAGGTGCAGTACAATGGTTATGTATCCAGTACAGTGGATTATAGATACCGGTAGGGATGTCCCGATGCCACTTTTTCATTTCCGATCCGATCCCATTACCACAATTTTTGTGTTAGCCGATACCAATGCCAAATACTGATACCAGAGAAGAATATATATAATAACAGACAAAAGAAATACCTTTTATATGAAGTCACCAACTGGGAATGACATACTCCTCTCTTAAATGTGCACTTGGGAAACTCCAAAGCAAACTCCAACATGACCCAACATTTTACTTAACTGCCATGGTGTCAACCTCTTACCCCTGTGTCTCATCACTGGTTAGGCAGATTTGCCAATATGTGACCCGATAAAGACAAATAACCAATACTGATACTTTTCCGATTCCTACATTGAGTATCTGCCGATACCAATATGACAAAAAAGGGACAAAAAAAAATAGCCGATCCGATACTTTGATATCGGTATCGGGACATCACTAGATACCGGTACAGTTCAGATGTCTATAGATGCAGCACAGTTGTCTCGATGTCGATATATAGATGTACTGCGATGTTTTAGAATAGATATAGTGCAGTGATCCTGTCCAGCTATAGATGAAGTACAGTAGTCTAAAACAGATACAGTACAGTGTTATTTACATGCAGAAAACTGGTCTTGTGCACCTTTGGATAAAGAACAGTGGTGAGTGAAACAGTACAGTGGTCTCATATCTATATACAGTAACATAGTCTCATTTTACAATGGGCAGAAATTACATGTTCATACTGCAGGTATAAAATGGCTTGGTTCTTGCCCAAAACAGCACGTGGTTGCCATAAATGTGGCATGTCTGTACAGGAGAGGCTTGAGGATATTCATGTAACCCATTTTCAATCACATATACATATTTTAGTGAGAGTTAACAGAATCTTTTGTAAAATGGCTATGGACGTTTTTCACTACAAAATATAGGCAAACTTACAACAAAGTATGGATTTACACCCTTTCCAAGCATAACGTGGCTGGTCTCATTTGAAACCTGGGGTTGTCTAGAATCAAACTGTATCTCTATCTTTGGTCTATCTCAAATTTTGAGGGTGCAACATTCTCAGAAAGACTGTCTCGGCAGTGTTCCAGACAGCAACTCTAGATTCTTAAAAAATGCTAGTGTAACATAAAGCTGAAAATCACTCCCCTAGGACAAAATATTGTAGATAAATTATACACTTCCTGAATCCTCAGAGTGCACCACTATTCCAGATATTGTGTTTTGTGTCAATGCTATTTTGTGATGTCATAGAAATAATAATAAAAAAAAGAATATGAGGTAAATATTGTGTAAAAAAAAAAAAAAATGTTCCAAGTTTGAAGAGCACTGGCAAAGACTGTACTTGTCCCACATACTCACAAAATGGCTTAAATGAAACCTTAAAGTGTCCTCTTCAAGATGGTTCCAAACACTATAGTATGATATATATGACATGGTCATTAAATTGAGATAATATCACAGTAGGCACCTGTATTTAAAATGGCATGTTATCATCTCCGATTTGAGGTATAGTGCAGACTTTTGGCCACAGAAAGAGTAATTCTCAAGATAGAGAGGTCATCTTGGGCTCAAATGGAAGCTTATGAGTTTGGGCAGTTTTATAGCTGTATTTGAGGCAGTAATATCCACTCTAAAGTGCTGAGAAATATTCGTATTTGATGGGTATTTGTCAAGCGGACAGCATATTTTGGGTGTTTTTGGTGATGTTGTGGGTGATATTTTACAGTAGGATGGTAGCAGGCTGCAAAAACCTATTCTGCCACTTACCCCAATGTGTCAGGGTGCCCCATGCCAAATTTCATACTTCTATGTGCATTTATGTAATTTTAGTGAATTTATATTTGCCTTAACACAATTTCGCCAGAGACTTATACCAAAAAAGGGGTTTTTGGGCCCCCAAAGCCAAACGCCCCCAAGTTGAGGGTGGTCCCTTCATTCTGAGATGGCCCAAGGTATATGCTAACAGGAAATAACAGTGAAAAAAATTAAGCAGAAAACATTACGGTAGGGGGGTCTAGCTCCCGGACTATTTCTTCCTCAAAGCAGGGAAAAAAATGGGTAGGTGGGCGGAGTTTTGGTTGTGACATCGTCAGGGCCTTAAAGCAACAGTATACTACAGAACCAACTTGGATTTATGCGTTCACTTTTGTTTATTATTAATCAAATGCTGGTTTATTGATCATAATGCCGCAAACGGTTATTTACGTTCGCCGCACCCCGCCAAAACGTTCCTCCAAAACGTAAATACATGGATTCAGCAGAGAAATTGGCACCACTTAATAAGTTGTAAGTCATGTTCATTTTGGTCTAATTTTGATGTTTTGCCTCTTTTGTTTGCGAAAATCCATCCTGGAATTGTGGACAAAACCAAAAGAAATCTTTAGTTTTGGGCTCTGTGGGGTGAAGATGTTAAATCGTGGTCTCTGGCTCAAATGCTGAATAAATAGTGGGCCCTGGGATCAAAAAAGTTCAAAACCACTGCTCTAACATGAAGCTTATTGCCTGGTGTGGCTTATATTCAGGTGCGGTTTATACAAGGAAAAATCAGTATTTTGCCCCAAATTTAGCTAGTGCGGCTTATAATCAGGTGCGGCTTATAATACGGAAATTACGGTAGTAGTGTTGTAGTCGAGACCACTTAAATTGTACTAGACCTAACCCTGTCATAGTGAGGTCGCTTCACATCCTCGGGCGTGTCCTACAGATTCAGATGAATGGGGAAAAAGGTAAAATCAATCGATTCGCGGAAGCCGTGGTAGTCAGTCTTTTAACGGCGCATGTGATCTCTTTTTTTCACAGCCTGAAGAGCAAGTACTGGGTGAACGAACAAAGGTAAGGTCTGCTCCAATGTCGCCGTCCGACTGCATTTACATTCAAACACAAGTTATCATATCGTTTGGTTATCGTAGATCAGGGGTAAGGAACCTATGGCTGGGGGAGCCAGATGTGGCTCTTTTGATGGCTGCATCTGGCACACAGACAAATCTTTAATTACATAAAAGTGTCATTAGACTGGTTTGCGCCAGTCACCGGCGACTAGAAAGCCGGTTCGCACTAATTTCAGTGGGAAAGTGTCAAATATACACTTGCTGTGTATGTAATATATTTATCTATCAATTCCATAGGCAGTGAAGATGATGATACACTCAGACACTGTTTGACGTATTTTGCTCTGCTGTCAAAAATAACGGCCGATGTGCACATGGGCAAGAAGTTCCGTACGGCAAACTAATCACGTTAACTAAAAAAAGTTTCATACTTTTCAGCAGGAAAGGACAGAGGAATTTGCTGTTGTGGAGAGAGTGGGTTCTCAGAGTGTGTCTAATATGCAATGATAACTTAAATGGCAACAGCATAAGAATCTTATTAAAAATACATAAATATAAATGACTTATTGTACTTTAAGGGTGTTGAAATTACATACAATGCACAAATGTACTTGTGTTTTAGGTTTTAAAAAATGGTATGGCTCTCACAGAATTTCATTTAAAAATATGTATGCTCTCTCAGCCAGAAAGGTTCCCGACCGCTGTCGTAGAGCGAGAGCTCACATAGGAACTCATTACACAACATGGACGCAAGCCTCACTGTTAAACACTGTATAGTTTTCAACTGCAATGCATAGGACAAAAAAGTCAAATGAGAACGGGTTAAAATACAGTACAGACAGAAAGAATGAACATAGAAGATGACAAATATACACTACTAATTGATAGATATTTTGGTAGGGTAAAGAAAATCGCATACAATGACGCATTCTATTCATTAGTATGGTGCATTATGGTGAGCACTGTAAGTCTGTAAACACTTCTACAGTAGTGTGGTCAAATGTTCCCTCTGGTGGCTGTGCTGTGCAAGTGCAGCTGTAAGTGAAGTAGTTGTTGAAGTGGATTCACAACCATTACATTACATTTTTGCACTATACTTTTCTGTTGAAGTCCATTGAGTTTGAGACGACTAGATTGACACGAAATACACAGACCTACTGATTGGTTTGTTGCACAACATGAACATAAATAAGTCACATAGTGTCTAGAAACGTCCACAATTAGGAAGGAAGAACTGACAAAATGTTGGTCAAAATAACAATTCTTCTACATTCTCTCATTGTGTGAAGTAGATTCTTGAAAATGAAGGAATTCAGATGTTTAAATAGAATTTAATTCTTGAGAGCGTCAATTCTAATTCATTTAGGGGGGCAGTGCCCCCCTAAATGCCCAGTCTGCCCCACCAAACACGATGGCATGCAAAACAACACAAGATATTTCAAATTAAAGTGCCTATATTTAAACTGATGTGAAACACTACTACTGCTACTAACTACAGCTGTGTCACCACTAAACCAACAGCATTTCATCATTGAAAACAGAAAACTCTCTGAGTCAGACCTTTAGCTTTATGCATGCTGCGTGTCTGTTGCAACTTCAACAACAACTGATGTTATTATTGATGCTTTACTTTACTAAAAGTCCTGTAACCGAAAATGGTATGGGTGCGGCTTCATCGCCCGTGGCGCTTCGCGACACGGGCGATGAAGCCGCACCCATACCATTTTCTCCTGCCCCCCCAATTGTGAAATGTTACATCCGCCCCTGGTGCAAAGTGTGACTTCCCAGTGTTGTGTGGTGCAGGTACGGAGGTATCTCAGCTGGAGGACACCTCCCTGTGCTGCAGGTACAGCCCAACACCATCCAGGATGTAGCAGCACAGCTGGGGCAGCTGTTCAACCTGACTGGGGTAGGAGGACACAGTGTCTCTGTGTTACCATTCACCACAAGGATGTTCACTGCAAAAGTAGTATTTTTTTTTTCTCTTTTCTTTTCTTTTAAGATGTTTAGAAGTGGCAAACAATTTACAAAGTTGTTATTTGGCAATACTTACATTATTAAGGTGGAAAAAACAAAGACAAAAACTAAGGCTGTTGAAAATAGTTAATTAATGGGATTAAGTTAATTTTGTTGATTAATCTGATTAAAAATTTTAACGCAATTAACTCATGTGCACACTGACTCAACCCACTGAGCATTTTCCCATTGAAAGAAATGGGTAGAGCACGGTTTTACGGAGACATATAGCTGTGTGTCTCCCTGTAACCAGAGCCATAGAGTATAGCTGGAGGATCTACAAGCATTGAGGGCTTGTAGATCAACTATTTTGATAAATATTGTAAAGATAAATGGTTATTTTTTCCCACAGATTCTGTTTCTTTTTTAAATGTTGGAATCCTGTACAGGAAAACATGCATATTTTGGACATAGTTCGATTGGTGATTAATCATGATTAAATTAATTTTGAAGCTGTGATTAATTTGATTAAATTTTTTAATCATTCAACAGCCCTAATAAAAACATTAACAATAACCAACTCCTTTAATTAAGAAAGGAGGTACTTTTTAGTACCTCCTTTCTTAAGGGGGAACTCCACCCATTTTCAACATTTTAAGATGTCATTAATATACCTTAGAGATGTTGTGTGGACATGATAAAAAAAAAGTTCCCCCAATTCTGTATTTCCTAAAAGTGTAGGACTGAAAAAATCATTAACAATACATCTGATGACATCATCATGTATTTCACCATGTTAATGATTTTTCTTTCAGAACTTTTTTTTTTTTTTTTTTCCTGAGAGGGTACAAATAGAACACATTCACATTTGTATCCTCTCAGGAAAATTTTGAAAATGGGTGGAATTCCCATTTAACGGAGTTGACTCAAAACCAAAGTAAACACAAAGGTTGGAGCGTGTGTGTGTGTGTGTGTGTGTGTGTGTGTGTGTGTGTGTGTGTGTGTGTGTGTGTGTGTGTGTGTGTGTGTGTGTGTGTGTGTGTGTGTGTGTGTGCGCGTGCGCGTGCGCGTGCGCGTATGTGCATACGCGTGAAACTGCTCTCGTGTACACTTGGTCACACCAAAGTGTCGGTGAGCTCAACAAGCTTGAAACGCAGGAGTGACACATTGTGAGCTTGTGGGTCTGCTAATCCACAATATGTTGGACAATCTGTTGTTGACAGGTTGTTTGTAACTACAGTACATTGTTTTATGTGGCTCAGTAAAACTTTTACCTTGCTTTAAGGCTCAATAGAAGTGTTTTATAACTACTGTATGGTGTTTTAGCTTGCTTTAAGGCCCAGTAGAACTGTTTTATAACTATAGTATAGTATTTTACCTTGCTTTAAGGCCCAGTAGAACTGTTTTATAACTACAGTATAGTATTCTACCTTGCTTTAAGGCTCAGTAGAACTGTTTTATAACTACAGTATAGTATTTTACCTTGCTTTAAGGCCCAGTAGAACTGTTTTATAACTATAGTATAGTATTTTACCTTGCTTTAAGGCCCAGTAGAACTGTTTTATAACTACAGTATAGTATTTTACCTTGCTTTAAGGCCCAGTAGAACTGTTTTATAACTATAGTATAGTATTTTACCTTGCTTTAAGGCCCAGTAGAACTGTTTTATAACTATAGTATAGTATTTTACCTTGCTTTAAGGCCCAGTAGAACTTTTATAACTACAGTATAGTATTTTACCTTGCTTTAAGGCCCAGTAGAACTGTTTTATAACTACAGTACTGTTTTACCTTGCTTTAAGGCTCAGTAGAACTGTTTTATAACTACAGTATAGTATTTACCTTGCTTTAAGGCTCAGTAGAACTGTTTTATAACTACAGTATAGTATTTACCTTGCTTTAAGGCCCAGTAGAACTGTTTTATAACTACAGTACTGTTTTACCTTGCTTTAAGGCTCAGTAGAACTGTTTTATAACTACAGTATAGTATTTTACCTTGCTTTAAGGCCCAGTAGAACTTTTATAACTACAGTATAGTATTTACCTTGCTTTAAGGCTCAGTAGAACTGTTTTATAACTACAGTACTGTTTTAGCTTACTTTACGGCTCAGTAGAACTGTTTTATAACTACAGTATAGTATTTTACCTTGCTTTAAGGCTCAGTAGAACTGTTTTATAACTACAGTATAGTATTTTACCTTGCTTTAAGGCCCAGTAGAACTTTTATAACTACAGTATAGTATTTTACCTTGCTTTAAGGCTCAGTAGAACTGTTTTATAACTACAGTACTGTTTTACCTTGCTTTAAGGCTCAGTAGAACTGTTTTATAACTACAGTACTGTTTTACCTTGCTTTAAGGCTCAGTAGAACTGTTTTATAACTACAGTATAGTGTTTTACCTTGCTTTAAGGCTCAGTAGAACTGTTTTATAACTACAGTATAGTATTTACCTTGCTTTAAGGCTCAGTAGAACTGTTTTATAACTACAGTACTGTTTTACCTTGCTTTAAGGCTCAGTAGAACTGTTTTATAACTACAGTATAGTATTTTACCTTGCTTTAAGGCTCAGTAGAACTGTTTTATAACTACAGTATAGTATTTACCTTGCTTTAAGGCTCAGTAGAACTGTTTTATAACTACAGTACTGTTTTAGCTTACTTTACGGCTCAGTAGAACTGTTTTATAACTACAGTATAGTATTTACCTTGCTTTAAGGCTCAGTAGAACTGTTTTATAACTACAGTACTGTTTTA
Organism: Benthosema pterotum; assembly: GCA_039105355.1. Lineage (NCBI taxonomy): Eukaryota > Metazoa > Chordata > Actinopteri > Myctophiformes > Myctophidae > Benthosema > Benthosema pterotum. The sequence continues at coordinate 49,523,580 of CM076982.1, read as the reverse complement.
GCTTACTTTACGGCTCAGTAGAACTGTTTTATAACTACAGTATAGTATTTTACCTTGCTTTAAGGCTCAATAGAAGTGTTTTATAACTACTGTATGGTGTTTTAGCTTGCTTTAAAGTGGGGGTGCCGTGATTTTTGTATTTTTTCCAATTTTGTACATGTTTGAGAGGTGACAGTATATAAATATACCCCTTAGTGTCTTTTTTTTATGTGCAATGATGTCTTCCCTTTGTATTTAGGGTTTCTTCCTGGGGGCTGAACCTTTCCAGGCAAACATGCCAATGAAAAAAACTCCATTACAGTGACATCACATTTTCAGCCCCTCCCCTAACCCCTCCCCCTTTGGGTGGGGGTTGGGTGGAATCATAAAAATGACAGTTTAACAAACACTGTACATTTTTTTTGAAAAACGTGTTACTCTTCATATAACAATAATACCTGATGATCATGTTTTAGGGTAGAAAAAAAAATCATGGCACTCCATCTTTAAGCCTCAGTAACACTGTATATGTCCTAACATTGTTTACAGGGACCGTACTGCAGACAGACTCTGAACGACATTGGGCTGTTTCTGAAATACATGGAGACTGAGAACAATGTCAAGGTAACATCAAGTTTATATCATTCCCAGCTGATCTCACAGCTCTGTAGCTGAACTGGGTGAAGTTTATATCATTCCCAGCTGATCTCACAGCTCTGTAGCTGAACTGGGTGAAGTTTATATCATTCCAGCTGATCTCACAGCTCTGTAGCTGAACTGGGTGAAGTTTATATCATTCCAGCTGATCTCACAGCTCTGTAGCTGAACTGGGTGAAGTTTATATCATTCCAGCTGATCTCACAGCTCTGTAGCTGAACTGGGTGAAGTTTATATCATTCCAGCTGATCTCACAGCTCTGTAGCTGAACTGGGTGAAGTTTATATCATTCCCAGCTGATCTCACAGCTCTGTAGCTGAACTGGGTGAAGTTTATATCATTCCCAGCTGATCCCACAGCTCTGTAGCTGAACTGGGGAAGGGAAGCGCTTGATTTCCTTACACTTGCTGCCCATACGGACATCAAAGCACCGTTCACGCTCATATTATGACTGTGAAGGTGTGTCTTCTGGCGGCCTGGTAAAGACATCAAGCGCCTACAGAGGCTGGCGAATTGAAGACAATAAGGAAGTGTGTCTGGCACTGCCAGGAGAGAAACGGGACAAAGCGTAGCTACCGTAATTTCCGGACTATAAGCCGCACCTGAATATAAGCCGCACCAACTAAATTTGGGGCAAAATACTGTTTGTTTTTTTTCCTTGTATAAGCTGCACCTGACTATAAGCCGCACCAGACAACAAGCTTCATGTTAGAGCAGTGGTTTTCAACCTTTTTGATCTCCCACTATTTATTCAGCATTTGAGCTACAGACCACCATTTGACAACATTTCCACCCCACAGAACCCAAAACTAAAGATTTCTTTTGGTTTTGTCCACAATTCCTGAATGGATTTTCGTCAAACAAAACAGGCAAAACATAGAGATAAAAATGACCATGACTTCTTAATTAAGTGGTGCTAATTTAGATGGTGAATATCTAATCATGACTCTTGAGAGTGTAAACATGAAACCAAATGGACCCGCAAGGGTCCATTTGGTTTCATGTTTACGCTCTCAAAGAGTTACATCTGGTTAACCAACTTTCCATAATTTAGCCTGGGGACCACCTGGAACCCTTTCAGGGACCACTAGTGGTCCCCGGGCCACCTGTTGAAAACCCCTGTTAAAAAAAAAAAAAAAAAAAAAACACCTGTTAAAAAATATAAGCCGCAGGGTCAAAAGCATGTGAAAAAAGTAGCTGCTTATAGTCCGGAAATTACGGTAATTCTGTGAACCAGCGACAGCCTCACAACAGCCCGGTGTTGTTTTTGTCGACTAAGACTAAGACTAAAGACTAAAGACTAAGTCGACTAATGTTTTTGATATTTAGTCGATGAAGACAAATGAGGGAGGCCAGAAAGAACTTTAAGGAACGAGCTGAACAGGACCTGGCAAACTCGAACACTAAGAGACTCTGGGATTCAATAAGAGAAATGACTAACATGAAATCTGACAGGAAGCCCATCTTTGCCCTGGATGAGGGCGCCAGGGCGAATGAACTGAATGAATTCTTTATGCGTTTCGAGTGTGATACCTCTCATGAGTGTTGTAGGGTAATAAATGAATTAAACTGTGATACTGTCAATGATAGGGTGGTGATTGAGCCGAGCACAGTCTGTAGAGTTTTTAAAACTATGAAGACCGATAAAGCGTCGGGACCAGACGGAATGCAAGCTTTTCTGTTGCGGACATGTGCTGAGGAATTAGCCCCAGCCTGGCACAGGCTATTCCAGCTTTCGCTGGACCTGCATAAGGTACCAGACATATGGAAGAAATCTGTTATTGTTCCAATACCAAAAAAAGCATGTCCGAATGAAAATAACGATTATAGGCCTGTGGCTTTAACATCCAATGTAGTAAAATCATTAGAGAGGATCCTGACAGAGGAACTCCGAAAGGAAGTGGGGTCCCGCTTAGATCAATATCAATTTGCATACTCTAGGAAGCGCAGTACATGCGACGCAATCTCTACAGTAACTCATCTCACCCTAAAACATCTGGAGCACAAGGAGGCATATGCCAGGCTACTCTTTATAGACTTCAGCTCGGCCTTTAATACGTTGCATCCAGACATCCTGTTACGTAGATTAGCACAGTTAAATGTAAACCCCTTCATAATTAAGTGGTACTTTTCCTTTCTCTCCAGGAGAGCACAGAGGGTGAGATTTAACTCAGTACTATCAGAAGAGACACTCTGTAGCACAGGAGTGCCACAAGGAACAGTTAGTTCCTCTCTACTGTTTACCTTGCACACGGACAGTTGTGTCAGCTCATATCCGAATCAGTTTATTGTTAAATTTTCAGATGATACTGTGATACTTAGTCTACTCAAGAGCAGTAGCGACATCATCAGCCACACAGCTGGAGTAGAAAAGTTCACTGAATGGTGTGATCTACATCATCTGAAAATAAATGTTAACAAAACAGAGGAGGTTATAGTGGACCCCAGATCTATTGGTGACCATAGCATGGTTAGTATCCATGGTCACAACATCAATCAGGTCTCCTCGTATAAATACCTGGGAGTACAGATCGATAAGGATATGAACTGGCACACGCACGTGGAAACACTGTGTTCTAAGATTCATCAGCGTTTGCACTTCCTTAGAAGGCTCTTCGGAGTAAGCCTAAATATAATGCTGACCTTTTATAGGGCAAGTATAGAGTCCATTCTGAGGTATGGTATGTCCTGTTGGTTTGGCAACTTGACTGTGAAGTACAAGTCACAGGTAAATAGATTGGTAGTTATGGCTGGGAAGATAATGGGCATGTCTACTCCCCCCATTACCACCCAGACCATATTCGAACAAGCTGTGTTGAGGCAAGCTCAAAATATTGTGTCCGATCCATCACATGTATTGCATGGAGAGTATGAACTAATGCCATCCGGTAGGAGATATAGAACTCCGAGGCATGTGTACAACAGGTTCAAATTATCATTTGTACCTTTGTCAATCAAAATGCTAAATCAGTGGTTGGCAAATGATTAGATGCACTTTACCAACTTGAGCACTTTAAAGGGGCTTGTGCAATATCGCTCTGTCTTTCTTTCTCTGTGTAATGTGGTTGTTTTTTGTACTGTCTTTGTGTAATGGGGTTGTTTTTTGTACTGTCTTTGTGTAATGGGGTTGTTTTTTGTACTGTATTATGTTATGTGTATGCAGAACTGGTCTCTGTCTCCAAGACAAATTTCTCCTGAGGGAGACAAATAAATATGAACTTGAACTTGAACTTGAACTTGAAGACTAGACTAACAAAAATGAATTTCAGAAGACTAATTGGGACTAAAAGATGTGAGTTTTCAAAAGACTAAAACTAAGACGAAGACTAAATCATATCAATCATTCAAGATTAATGGAAATAGGAAACATTTTTAACTTTTTTTCCCCCGTTCTTTTTAAGTATGTGAACATATCAGTATAGATTGCATACATTTTTCAGGAAAGGAATTTATTACTAATGCAGTAATTTTATACAAAGAAATAAAACGAGACATCTTTCATACTAAAAACTACAAATCTGTATAACATATACAGTATAAACCTACAATGCATTTGTATGTAAGACTAAACTACCAAGACTAAGACTGAAAAAAGACTAAGACTGAGACTAAGACTAAATCAATGTTGATATTTCGTTGACTAAGACTAAACTAAAAAAAAAAATCAGAAGACTAAATGGGACTAAAAGACTAAATGTGTGTTACTCAAAAGACTAAGACTAAGTCAAAATATTCTCGAACAAACAACACTGCAACAACAGCCCTTATCTTTCATTGGACGCAGGTGTGGTTCAACAACAAGGGCTGGCACGCCATGGTGTCCTTCATGAACGTGGCCAACAACGCCATCCTGCGCGCCCACCTGCCGCGCGGCGCCCGCCTGGACGCCTACGGCATCACCGCCATCAACCACCCTCTGAACCTCACCAAGGAGCAGCTCCACGACATCACCGTGTGAGTATGGCACCGCTGTCACCTATCACCGTGATGACATCACCGTGTGAGTATGGCACCGCTGTCACCTATCACCGTGATGACATCACCGTGTAAGTATAGCACCGCTGTCACCTATCACCGCGATGACATCACCGTGTGAGTATGGCACCGCTGTCACCTATCACCGTGGTGACATCACCGTGTGAGTGTGGCACCGCTGTCACCTATCACCGTGATGACATCACCGTGTGAGTATGGCACCGTTGTCACCTATCACCGTGATGACATCACCGTGTGAGTATGGCACCGCTGTCACCTATCACCGTGATGACATCACCGTGTGAGTATGGCACCGTTGTCACCTATCACCGTGATGACATCACCGTGTGAGTATGGCACCGCTGTCACCTATCACCGCGATGACATCACCGTGTGAGTATGGCACCGTTGTCACCTATCACCGTGATGACATCACCGTGTGAGTATGGCACCGCTGTCACCTATCACCGCGATGACATCACCGTGTGAGTATGGCACCGTTGTCACCTATCACCGTGATGACATCACCGTGTGAGTATGGCACCGCTGTCACCTATCACCGCGATGACATCACCGTGTGAGTATGGCAGCGCTGTCACCTATCACCGCGATGACATCACCGTGTGAGTATGGCACCGCTGTCACCTATCACCGTGATGAGATCACTGTGTGAGTATGGCACCGCTGTCACCTATCACCGTGATGACATCACCGTGTGAGTATGGCACCGCTGTCACCTATCACCGTGATGACATCACCGTGTGAGTATGGCACCGCTGTCACCTATCACCGTGATGACATCACCGTGTGAGTATGGCACCGCTGTCACCATATCACCGTGATGACATCACCGTGTGAGTATGGCACCGCTGTCACCTATCACCGTGATGACATCACCGTGTGAGTATGGCACCGCTGTCACCTATCACCGTGATGACATCACCGTGTGAGTATGGCACCGCTGTCACCTATCACCGTGATGACATCACCGTGTGAGTATGGCACCGCTGTCACCTATCACCGTGATGACATCACCGTGTGAGTATGGCACCGCTGTCACCTATCACCTGCCCCTCTTTCCTGTCCATGTTGATCAGTGGCGTGCACAGATAGACGCCAAGTGGTGCTTGAGCACCCCCAATTGGCCCTCTCTGGACCAACATGCCCTTTTAAAAGCACTCTGGTTAAAAAAAAAATACATTTGAGAAAACAGTTGTCAACACTGTAGCTGAAAAAAAACTACCACTTTGTGTCAGAAGATGGCACTGTTGTCCACAAGAGTCAAGGCCTGTTTTAGAGGGATAGAGTGGAATCTGCTCTTATTCTAAGGGACTTGAGTTTGAAATACAGTCAGTGGAGAAGAAGCCATTATTGTCTTGTTGTGTGTTTATTTTCTTCAAACCATTTTATATAGCAGTAGCCTAATGTGTTTGAATAGTTGTACTTGTAGATGCTGAAATGCAGTTATCTATGCGTTTTTAACCCCCCCAAAACCCCCAAACTTTTCTGGGATGCCCTCCTGGTAACATTTGAGCACCTGTCCTTCAAAATCTCTGTGCACGCCACTGATGTTGATACTGTCATTGACAGATTGGCACAGGTCATTATGTGATTGACAGATTGACAGGTGGGAAACTTGACTGCAAGACTTGTCTTGTCTATGGACTATAACAGCGGTGCCCACACTTTTTTTGACTTGAGAGCTACTTTCAAAATGACCGGCTCAACAAGATCTACACATCAAAAATGTGATTGTTCCACTACTGAAAATCCATTTCAAGGCCGATAGAAAGATTGAGCTTTGAAATAGTGGTGATGGAGTTACTTACTGTTATAGTGTTTAAGAATAATGCACTTATAATGAAAAATAGAGGGGGGGGTTGGAAGGTTTTCTTGTATATGCTACTACTGGCGTTTGAAAACAGTATTTGGGGTTTGAGTTGACAGTTTGTGGTGTTGAGTTTAGTCTCTTGCACCCAAAACTAAGAAGCTTTCACGTTTTTGTCCACAATTGGGAAAGAGAACTGGCAAAACATTGGTCAAAATAAGCAATTATTCTCCATTTTCTAATTGCGTGGACTCTTGAGAGTGTGAAATGAAACCAAATGGACCCGTAAGGGTCCATTTGGTTTCGTTTTAACACTCTCAAGAGTTACAGATCTATGGGAACTGTCGTGATCCACCTGCACGGTCTGTGTGATCTACTTGTAGATCACGATCTACCTTTTGGGCACCCTTGGACTAGAAGAACATAGTTCCTTGTATTTGCTCATAATAAAGTGCCCGGTGCTCAAAGTGATACAAGCACTGACGAAGGCCTTCGGACCGAAACGTTTGCTTTTTTGGCCAGCACTGCGAGCACAGGATTGCTTCCTTTTTCACACAGTGAGCGAGTCTTTTTTTTTTTTTCAGTGAAGTTTTCCTCATGTTTTTTGAGACCTAATCTCCTGTAGTCACGTTTGACAAGAAAAGGAGGACAAAGAAGTGCTTTAAAGAAGTGTAGCCTATAGACCTGTGCAGTGACGTCACCAACCTGTTCCACTCGTGGATTCCTCATCCATTTTCCTCATAGACTTTTCGAAAATGGTTGATAAAAACACAATTGCGCAACGGACAAACTCAACTCGGGTCGTGACAAATCATGACAACAAACACAATATCGTCATATAATATATAATTAGGAAGTAGTAGAAAACGGCATGATAAAAGACTTTTTGTTTCGTTTTTCATCTTAGAAATTATTTTATTGTCCCAAAACATTGTGTGTGTCATCATGATTCGTCACGACTTGAGTTGGCTTTGTCCGCGGCGTAATCGTCTTGATATAAATTATTTTCGAAAAGTCTATGAGAAAAATAGATGGGGAATCCACTTGTGGAACAGGGCTGGTGACGTCACTGCGCAGGTCTATAATGCAAGTGAAACTGGAGAGGGCCCTTGACTGTTCCGTGCGCCTGTCTGTCTGTCTGTCTGTCTGTCTGTCTGTCTGTCTGTCTGTCTGTCTGTCTGTCTGTCTGTCTGTCTGTCTGTCTGTCTGTCTGTCTGTCTGTCTGTCTGTCTGTCTGTCTGTCTGTCTGTCTGTCTTGACCTGTCTGTCCGTCCGTGCGTCCACGCCCCCCCCAGCCTGAGCACCTCGGTGGACGCTGCCCTGGCCATCTGCGTGATCTTCGCCATGTCGTTCGTCCCGGCCAGCTTCGTCCTCTACCTCATCCAGGAGAGAGTCACGCAGGCCAAGCACCTGCAGTTTGTCAGCGGAGTGAGCCCCCTGGTGTACTGGCTGGCCAACTACATCTGGGACACGGTACTATTAGTTGTGTCCTGACCCTCGATTTGAGTTCCTGACACCAGATTATACAGTAGTTCCTGACACCAGATTATACAGTAGTTCCTGACACCAGATTATACAGTAGTTCCTGACACTAGATTCTAGTTATTGACACTAAATTATAGTTTCTGATGCTAGGATCAACTTTTGACACTAGAATTTAGTTTCTGACGCTAGTTTTTGACACTAGATTCTATAGTCTCTGACACTAGATTCTAGTTTTTCTGAAAAATCTGTGTTCCTGTGTCCAAGGCCAAGCCAAGGACCACCAGAATTATCCATATTTGGCTGCAGACCCCCCATCTGAAAACATGTTGTTCTAGGGATCCCCCAGATGCAAAAATTTGAGTTAAAAATGTTTGCTTCCAAAATAATGTATTCAGAGATTTGCAGCACATTTTCACAATTTTTCAAAAATAGCAGAACAACAAGCTCATGTCGCGCCACTCGGTGGCGCGACATGAGCTTGTTGATCTGCTATTTTTCAACAGATAAAACACCAAAACGCGTTCAGGACACTAAGGGTTAAAGGGATACTTCGCCGAAATTAAACCTCGTCTGTATGGTTATACTATGGTGCATCCGTGCCTCTGTGTCCGTGTCTCAGCGCATACTGTAGTGGAACACCAGAGGAGGGGGTTCCAGACCGTATCATACTGTAGCGGAACACCAGAGGAGGGGGTTCCAGACCGTATCATACTGTAGCGGAACACCAGAGGAGGGGGTTCCAGACCGTATCATACTGTAGTGGAACACCAGAGGAGAGGGTTCCAGACCGTATCATACTGTAGTGGAACACCAGAGGAGGGGGTTCCAGACCGTATCATACTGTAGTGGAACACCAGAGGAGGGGGTTCCAGACCGTATCATACTGTAGTGGAACACCAGAGGAGAGGGTTCCAGACCGTATCATACTGTAGTGGAACACCAGAGGAGAGGGTTCCAGACCGTATCATACTGTAGTGGAACACCAGAGGAGGGGGTTCCAGACCGTATCATACTGTAGTGGAACACCAGAGGAGGGGGTTCCAGACCGTATCATACCGTAGTGGAACACCAGAGGAGAGGGTTCCAGACCGTATCATACTGTAGTGGAACACCAGAGGAGAGGGTTCCAGACCGTATCATACCGTAGTGGAACACCAGAGGAGGGGGTTCCAGACCGTATCATACTGTAGTGGAACACCAGAGGAGGGGGTTCCAGACCGTATCATACTGTAGTGGAACAGCAGAGGAGGGGGTTCCAGACCGTATCATACTGTAGTGGAACACCAGAGGAGGGGGTTCCAGACCGTATCATACTGTAGTGGAACACCAGAGGAGGGGGTTCCAGACCGTATCATACTGTAGTGGAACACCAGAGGAGGGGGTTCCAGACTGTTTACCACCTACGTCACTGCCCTAATTGTGACGTAGGTGGTAAACGTTTCCCAGAGCACTGAACACTAAAGGAGGCAGAGGAGAGCAGCAAGCCACGCACGAGTGGCGCGCTGTGAGCTTGTAGGTCTGATATTTTTGAAAAATTGTGGGTAATCTTTGAATATGTTATTTCTCAAGCAAACATTTTAAACCCAAACCCTAAGCTTCTGTAGGATCCCTAGAACAGAACAGATAACTCAAATGTAGCATCAGGAATTAGAATCTAGCGTTGGTTACTAGAGTCTATTGTCAGAAAACTAGAATCTAGCAGCTAAGAATCTAGCAGCTGAAACTAGAATCTATGGTCAGAAAGTAGAATATAGTGTCATAAACTACAACATAATCCAGCGTTAAAAACTAGAATGTAGCACCAGAAACTAAGTTTCTAACACCCAGAAACTAGAATCTAGCAGCTAAAACTAGAATCTAGGGTCGGAAAGTATAATCTAAGGTTAGAAACTAGAATCTAATCAGGATTATAGCACTATTATAGCACTAGAGCTGACTGGATTTTTACAGTTGACTAAGATTCGACTAGGATCATTGTCCGTAGTCGACTAAGCCTTTTTTTTGTGATATCATGAATATCGACTGAGAGATTGGTAGTCAAGTACGGCTTATTCTGATTGATTATTTGACTATTCTACTAATCAAGGTCAGACCTATATGGCACACACATCCACACACACACACACACACACACACATACACACACACACACACACACACACACACACACACACACACACACACACACACACACACACACACACACACACACACACATACACACACATATGCACGTGCGCACATACACTCCAGGTGCTGGAAGATCAAAGCAGAAAAACAAGATCCACACACTACGTTTCTACAGTTTACTTTGTTAACAAAATCATTCATCCGGTGGGATATACCGTCAAATAGATTTCTTTGATGGGCTGCACAGTCATAAGCCTCATTGTTATTCACCCCCAATATAACAGCACAACACGCAAAATAATGAAAATAATTCTCTGTCTCTGTCTGTCTGTCTGTCTGTCTGTCTGTCTGTCTGTCTGTCTGTCTGTCTGTCTGTCTGTCTGTCTGTCTGTCTGTCTGTCTCTCTCTCTGTCTCTGTCTCTGTCTCTGTCTCTGTCTGTCTGTCTGTCTGTCTGTCTGTCTGTCTGTCTGTCTCTCTCTCTCTCTCTCTCTCTCTCTCTCTCTCTCTCTCTCTCTCTCTCTCTCTCTCTCTCTCTCTCTGTCTCTCTGTCTCTCTGTCTCTCTGTCTCTCTGTCTCTCTCTCTCTCTCTCTCTCTCTCTCTCTCTCTCTTCTCTCTCTCTCTCTCTCTCTCTCTCTATCAGATTAACTACTCGGTCAGTGCAGCCATGGTGGTGTGTATCTTCCTGGCCTTTGATAAGCAGTGCTACACGTCACCAGACAACATCCAGCCGCTGGTCACCCTGCTGGTGTTTTATGGGTAACGTAGTTAGTTCTGTTCAACACCAAACGACCCGCCCCTTTGTGTCCTGACCCTCGATTTGAGTTCCTGACACCAGATTATACAGTAGTTCCTTACACCAGATTATAGCTGCAGCAACATTCTAGCTTTTGACGCTAGATTCTACAGTAGTTTCCGACACTAGATTGTAGTTATTGACACTAAATTATAGTTTCTGATGATAGGATCTACTTTTGACACTAGAATTTAGTTTCTGACGCTAGAATCGAGTTTTTGACACTAGATTCTATAGTCTCTGACACTAGATTCTAGTTTTTCTGAAAAATCTGTGCTCCTGTGTCCAAGGCCAAGCCAAGGACCACCAGAATTATCCATATTTGGCTGCAGACCCCCTCATCTGAAAATATGTTGTTCTAGGGATCCCCAGATGCAAAAAATTGAGTTAAAAATGTTTGCTTCCAAAATAACATATTCAGAGATTTGCAGCACATTTTCACAATTTTTCAAAAATAGCAGAACAACAAGCTCATGTCGCGCCACTCGGTGGCGCGACATGAGCTTGTTGATCTGCTATTTTTCAACAGATAAAACACCAAAACGCGTTCAGGACACTAAGGGTTAACCAGCTAACCCTGAACGTATTGCTAATCGAAATTCTCAGCAAAACTTGGTGGGGAAAAAATCTGAGAGAAAAACAAGTGCGCAGCCACGTCCCGTCCTGCATGAAAATCGTCCGGGGATGGAAATGATGGCGGAACCTGCCGAGTTTAACAGTCCTCAGTGGTTCCTCGAGGGAGGGCGGACAGCTTACTTTTTGCACTGGATGAAATGACGGATGCAACGACACTCTACGTCAATAACATGCGCCGCGCATGGGCGCATAGTAGAAGAGTTGCGACATTGAGGGGTCAGAAACTGAGCGCTCCGAACATGCGCTGGAAATCCACTATCAGCTGCGACGTGCTTGTGGTTATGGTGAGGATGAGGGTTAGAGAAGGGTTTAGGCATGTTTGTAGCAAAACCCTACCCCCTCCAACCATAACCATAATCCTAAACAGGTTGACAGTGTCGTTGCGAAAAAACTTGTCCAGTGCGAAACGTCAGACGGCGTGAAGGACTTACTGCAGGGGTGTCAAACTCATTTTGGGGTGGGGGCCGCATTGGACTTAATGTGACTTCATGGGGGCCGGAGCACCGCGGTGCCAGTCACGCCGCAGTGCCAGTCACGCCGCAGTGCCAGTCACGCCGCAGTGCCAGTCACGCCGCAGTGCCAGTCACGCCGCGGTGCCAGTGGCATTAATTATTGTTAATAGCTATTAATGACTTTCATTATTGGTTTTTTACTTGTAGCCTAGATTAAGACATTTGTTATGAGAGACTCTCTTAGCTGAAATTTGTCAATAGCTACAAAACCCATGGTTTTATGCAGACCTGCTTTTTATTGAAGTGATGGATCATCGAACATTCAAAAATAATGAATGAATAGCAATAACTAATGCTTCTAAAATACAGTATATTTTTTTTAAACTCCGAATTGAATTATTATTATTACCCATATTATTATATTTAAATAGCCAAGCTGTGATCTGAATAATCCCTCAGTTATAGACCCTCATACTGGTGAAGTAACCTGACTCCGCCAGATGGGGCAGCAGAGAGAGGAGGAGGGAATACTCCTCTCTCTGCTGCCCCATCTGACGGACTCAGGTTACTGCTACCGGACTAGTGCTCAGAGAAGAGAACTTGGAAGCATTTCTTTAAACTATCATAACTTTTGACAGGAACGTGCTAGAGACTTGCTTTTTTTTTGATAGACTCAGACACTTTTGCTCTACAATCCTGGGGCCGGGTTAAATCATTGCGCGGGCCGGATCCGGCCCGCGGGCCGTATGTTTGACACCAGTGACTTACTGTGTGTGTGTGTGTGTGTGTGTGTGTGTGTGTGTGTGTGTGTGTGTGTGTGTGTGTGTGTGTGTGTGTGTGTGTGTGTGTGTGTGTGTGTGTGCGTGCGTGCGTGTGTGTGTGTGTGTGTGCGTGCGTGTGTGTGTGTGTGCGTGTGCGTGCGTGCGTGTGTGTGTGTGTGCGTGTGTGTATCAGGGATAGCTAGTTTTAGTTTAGTTATAGTTTTAGTTATTTTGCTTTTATAGGTATAGGTATAGGATTAAAAATGTGCCAAAGTAGGAAAAGGTTGGTATTCAACCCTTGCTTTGAGTTTCTTAGTAGATTTATGATTGCACCACAAGAACACAATTTTTACCCCCCAGTGTTATGGAACTCAGTAGTGGATAGAAGATCTAGAAGCATCTCCTCCTCATGCTGGTCACCAACACATTTTGGATTTAAAAGCTTCATAAAAACTAAAACTAAGGGTATTTTGGGTATAATTTCAGTTAGTTTTAGTTAGTTTTCTGAACCCACATTACAGTTTTAGTTTAGTTATCGTTTTTTGCATTATTTTTTTTTAGTTATTAGTTTCAGTTAACTCAAATGTTTTTTTGAATTTTAGTTTATGTTTTTTTAGTTTAGTTTTAGTTAATTGTTATAACCTTGGTGTGTGTGTGTGTGTGTGTGTCTCCAGGTGGGCGGTCATCCCCCTCATGTATCCTCTGTCCTACGTGTTCAGCGTTCCCTCCACAGCCTACGTCTCTCTGTCGTGCATCAACCTGTTCATCGGCATCAACAGCAGCGCCGTCACCTTCGTCCTGGACCTGTTTGAGAGCAACACGGTACTTCCTGTTCCAACCATACCGCTTCCTGTTTTCAAGCAAGGACTATCTAATAAGGACAGGAAGCCAAGACACCTATGGGGGAGTCCACATTGGTTCATGGGAGGAAACAGACATGCTCAGTACTACAGACCAGGAAGTATGACGCTTGCAAACCATGCATGTCATTGGTCTCTTGGATGGTTTGCCAAGTGTCAAACTTCCTGGTCTGTACTGAGCATGTCTGTTTCCTCCCATGAACCAATGTGGACTCCCCCATAGGTGTCTTGGCTTCCTGTCCTTATGAGATTGTCCTTGTTTTCAAGCGCAATCCAATAGACCTGCGCGCTGACGTCACCGTCACCCCGGTTTCCGTTGCAGTGCAGGGGTTTTCAACCTTTTTCATCCCACGGCCCACCATTTATTCAGCATTTGAGTCCCAGACCACCATTTGACAACATTTTAGCCCCACTGACCCCCAAACT
>CM076982.1:49474596-49504596 GCA_039105355.1 Benthosema pterotum | reverse complement strand
CACAGGATATTTAAAGTAATGATTGACTTTAAACCCAGTAATAGTATTTCTGACTCTAATCACGACACCTGTGATCTGTGGACGACTATTCGGAAACGGGATAAAAACAGCTATCGGTCAGCTTAACTGCTATCGGCTTTTATTGGTGTGATAATGGATATGTCATCGCGCAGCACGTTTTCGTTTTCAGGAACCAATTAAAAATCAACTTAAAAATCAAGTTTTTATTTAAAGGGGAACTCCACCCATTTTCAACATTCTAATATGTCATTAGTATACCCTAGTAGGGATGGCCAAATGGAAAGATTTTCTTAACCGATCGTCGTCAGACCTCTGCCGGTTAATCACCGTTAACCGATAAGGGAAAAATGCGCTATTTTAATCCATTAAAAAAGGCCAATTATACGCGGCTACAACCGCCTTTTTCCGAGTCCCTTTTCCACCTCAAGCACTAAGCAATATGGCTGCATTATGTACATCGCATCTGAGTTGTCCCCCAATCCCCAATTGTGAAATGTTAGATCCGGGCAAAGAAAAACATCTTCGAGTTTGAACGCACGCTCCGCACCAAAGACTCTTACTTTCGCATTACTTTCACATTAGAACGGTCAGTCCCAGTCACTGGCGTAGCTACGGGTGGGCTGAGGTGGGCCGCGGCCCACCTAAATAGAGAGCTGGCCCACTCGATCATTGAAAACATGACTAGGAACTTGAGAAAACAAAGGACAAAGACCAGAGAGCCTCTAGAGAGAGCTTGAGAGGTCTGGACTCACTATAGTTATAATGGGTGATTTACATGTGCCCACCCTGAAATGCTCATACCCACCCTGAATTGAGTTTCTGGCTACGCCACTTTTCATCCGACACACGACGTTCTCCAAACATATAACACAGACGCGGGGCCGTCTTGCTGCGGAACAAATCCTTAGTCAGAGACAGGAATATTTGTGCCTTTTTAGCCATGTTTATAATGTTCTCTCACACGGAGCTAAATCACAGCAACGTGTGTAGTCCCACACTCGATCCTGCGTATACTGTATGATGCAATGTTAAGAGCTGCGCGCTGCGTGATAAATGTACAATCTACAAGCTCAAAGAGCATTATAAGTCAGCTGCAGCACCTACTTCTAAAACTAGATGAATTATACCGCTCGAATACTGCAGTGTAGTATTTATTTTACAACGTACACATCTAAACATCACACATCTGTGGTGAGTCATTATTGAACGAGCCACGTGCGTAATCTCCATATAGCCATGCATATGCGCAGCGTGTGCCGTGATGCAGAAGGACAGATAGAGCAATGGCCTTACTGACATCCATAAAACTATAGGCTTAAATACATACAAAGATAGTTATTACCAAAGTTTAGTGAAAGCTCAGTGGCTGCTGGCTGCAGCGCACACACTCTGCTCCCCTGGCTATTGGGTAATAACGTGGATGAAATTGGAATAGTCCAGCGTGCCCCGACAGCCACGTGCGCATTTATTTTTATTTATCAGTTAATCATTAGCCGTTAATGTTGTCGATAACCGAAATTCTTAACGATTAACGGTTAACGGTTAACTGTTGGACATCCCTATACCCTAGAGGTGCTGGGTGGACATTATATATATAAAAAAAACATTCCCACATTCTGTGTTCCCAAGAAATGGAGGTCTGAAAAAAATCATGGTGAAACATCTATAAGAGGTATTTTCACCGTGTTAATGGATTTCTTTAGACGCTTCTTTTTTCTCAGAAAAAAATGTTGAAAATGGGTAGAATTCCCCTTTAAAAATACACACAAAAAAATCCCTTTTTTTGGAAGGTATTGTTGGCATGGCTATATAATGACCACAGATGTGGTCTAAAAGTGTGAAAGATGTATTTTTTAGTTCAGCCCAGTCCCCATTTAATTGTTGTTGAACGACAAAAGCAGTGTCGCCAACCTTTTGAGTGTGTCGTTGTCCTGGTGATCAGGAGGCCGGAGGCGGCAGCGTCTGGGATCACAGAGGAGGACGAGGACGTCTCCGAGGAGAGGGAGCGCATCTGTGGCGGCCGAGACACGGCGGACATCCTGCGCATCCAGCAACTGTCCAAGGTGAGCATCCAGGGGCCGATCTATAGGCATGGGGGGGGAGTGTTATTGTAACCATAATCATCCGTAATAATCACCGTAATCATCCCTTATCATCAGACCTAAATGAAACGTGATCCCAGCCACGTCACGGAACACCTTTCAGTGGTCATATACCGTATCTTTTATTATTAAATTATTATTATTAAAATACTATTATATATTTTCTTTCATGACATGAAATGCAGCTCAAAGTGCTTTACAGAGCAGTGAAGGAGAAAACACAAAACCTTATATATCCTTGTTTCTCTCTCTGTCTCTGTCTCTGTCTGTCTGTCTCTCTCTCTCTGTCTGTCTCTGTCTCTCTCTCTCTCTCTCTCTGTCTCTCTGTCTCTCTATCTCTCTGTCTCTCCCTCTCTCCCTCTCTCTCTGTCTCTCTCTCTCTGTCTCTCTCTCTCTGTCTGTCTGTCTCTCTGTCTCTCTCTCTCTCTCTCTCTCTCTCTCTCTCTCTCTCTCTCTCTCTCTCTCTCTCTCTCTCTCTCTCTCTCTCTCTCTCTCCCTCTGTCTGTCTCTCTCTCTCTCTCTCTCTCTCTCTCTCTCTCTCTCTCTCTCTCTCTCTCTCTCTCTCTCTCTCTCTCTCTCTCTCTCTCTCTCTCTCTCTCTCCCTCTCCCAGACGTATGAGGGGAGTTCTGTTCCAGCGGTGGACAGAATCTGTGTCGGCGTGTCCCCTGGAGAGGTAGGTCCCACAGACAGCTCCTCTAGAGACATCTGAGTAGCTAGGTGATCTGAACAAGTCCTCTAGAAACATCTGTGTAGCTAGGTGACATGGACAAGTCCTCTAGAAACATTTGGAGAGGTAGGTACCACGGACAGTTCCTCTATAAATATCTGAGTAGCTAGATACCATGGACAGCTCCTCTATAGAGATGCACAGTGACGTCACCGCCCCGGTTCCGGAAGTCTTTTCCTCATTCATTTTTCTCATAGACTTTTTCGAAAATGGTTAATAAAAACACGATTGCGCCGCGGCCAAAGCCAACTCGGGTCGTGACAAATCATGACAACAAACACAATATCGTCATATAATATATAATTAGGAAGAAGTAGAAAACGGCATGATACAAGACTTTACCATGGACAGTTCCTCTATAAATAGCTGGGTACCTAGGTACCATGGACAGTTCCTCAAGAAACATCTGGGGAGCTGGCTACCACAGACAGTTCCTGTAGAAACATCTGTAGAGTTAGCTACGACAGACAGTTTTGGTAGAAACATCTGGGGAGTTAGCTACCATGGACAGTTCCTGTAGAAACATCTGTAGAGTTAGCTACCACGGACAGTTCCTGTAGAAACATCTGTAGAGTTAGCTACCACAGACAGTTCCTGTAGAAACATCTGTAGAGTTAGCTACCATGGACAGTTCCTGTAGAAACATCTGTAGAGTTAGCTACCACAGACAGTTTTGGTAGAAACATCTGGGGAGTTAGCTACCATGGACAGTTCCTGTAGAAACATCTGTAGAGTTAGCTACCACAGACAGTTCCTGTAGAAACATCTGTAGAGTTAGCTACCACGGACAGTTTTGGTAGAAACATCTGGGGAGTTAGCTACCATGGACAGTTCCTGTAGAAACATCTGTAGAGTTAGCTACCACAGACAGTTCCTGTAGAAACATCTGTAGAGTTAGCTACCATGGACAGTTCCTGTAGAAACATCTGTAGAGTTAGCTACGACAGACAGTTTTGGTAGAAACATCTGGGGAGTTAGCTACCATGGACAGTTCCTCTAGAAACATCCAGAGGAACTGTCCGTGGTACCTACATGCTTAGCTGTGGTTGGACCACAGCAGTTTGGGAAGGGGCTTACTGAAAGGCCTATTCCTCTAGAAACGTGGAGAAGTATCCTCCTAACCCGACTAACCCGTAGTATTGAGTTCACAAGTTCCCTCCTCCTACCGTTGATCTGGAAACTCTCAAACAGAAACTATGTGGGACAACAGCAGAACAAAAATATGATATATCCAAAATAATTAGGAGTTTTAGTATTGTTAGTTTGTTGTTGACGTTCGCGCAGTGGCGCGCAGCTTCAATATGTCATCAGGCTCACGTTGATCCCTCCTCTAGCAGCCTCTAGCGTACGTATTAGGGATGTCCCGGTCCCACTTTTTCATTTCCGATCCGATCCCGATACCACAATTTTTGTGTTAGCCGATACCGATACCAAATACCGATACCAGAGAAGAATATATATATAATAACATACAAAAGAAAAAATACCTTTATCTGAAATAACCAATTGGGAATGACATAATCCTCCCTCAAATGTGCACTTGGGAAACTCCAAAGCGAACACATGACCACATGACCCAACATTTTACTTAACTGCCATGGTGTCAACCCCTTATCCCTGTGTCTGATCACTGGTTAGGCATATCTGCCAATATATGACCCAATAATGACAAATACTGATACTTTTCTGATACCCGTACAGTATTTGCCGATACCGATACGACCAAAAAAAGGACAAAAAGAGCCGATACGATACTTTTGTATCGGTATCGGGACATCACTAGTACGTATACATATCGCTCCGACCAGAGTTTGACCGGGGAGCATTGGGTCTGCACCAGTGTTTCCAGATGGGAGTGCATTGGGTCTGCCCCAGTGCTTCCAGATGGGAGTGCATTGGGTCTGCCCCAGTGTTTCCAGATGGGAGTGCATTGGGTCTGCCCCAGTGTTTCCAGATGGGAGTGCATTGGGTCTGCCCCAGTGTTTCCAGATGGGAGTGCATTGGGTCTGCCCCAGTGTTTCCAGATGGGAGTGCATTGGGTCTGCCCCAGTGTTTCCAGATGGGAGTGCATTGGGTCTGCCCCAGTGTTTCCAGATGGGAGTGCATTGGGTCTGCCCCAGTGTTTCCAGATGGGAGTGCATTGGGTCTGCCCCAGTGTTTCCAGATGGGAGTGCGTTGGGTCTGCACCAGTGTTTCCAGATGGGAGTGCGTTGGGTCTGCACCAGTGTTTCCAGATGGGAGCAGTAGAAGGAACGCACTGCTGGCCCCAGATAGCGTAGTCAGGTTATCCTCCACCCAGATGGTGTCAGCGTATTGAGTTCAGCAGTTCTCTCCTCCTGCCTCCTCTCTCAAGCAGAAACCATGAAGCAGTGAGACAGAAACCGCACACCTCCGAAATAACTTGGAATTGTAGTCGCGTTTTTTTAGTGTGGTGGCACAGCTTCCTTTAACGCGTCACCGGTCTCGTGCAGGGTTATTATAGTTATGGAGTTTTCATTTTTTATTTTCTAATTCGGTTAGTTTTAGTTAGTTTTTACTAGAGCAGGTTTGCTAGTTTTTATTTAGTTTTTTATTTTGGTGAAAATATTTAGTTTTAGTTTAGTTATAGTTTTATTTATTTATTTTATTTTTTTCTGTGCTTTGGTTCAGTGTTGTTTTTGTCGACTAAGACTAAGACTAAAGACTAAGTCGACTAAGGTTTTTGACATTTAGTCGACTAAGACTAGACTAACAAAAATGAATTTCAGAAGACTAATTGGGACTAAAAGATGTGTGTTTTTAAAAGACTAAGACTAAGACGAAGACTAAATCATAACCTAAGACTAATGGAAATAGGAAACATTTTTACCTTTTTTCCCGTTCTTTTTAAGTATGTGAACATATCTGCAGTATAGATTGCATACGTTTTCAGGAAAGGAACTTATTACTATTGCAGTAATTTTATACAAAGAAATAAAAAACTATAAATCTGTATAACATATGTAAACCTACAATGCATTTGTATGTAAGACTAAACTACCAAGACTAAGACTGAAAGACTAAGACTAAAAAAAGACTAAGACTAAAAAAGACTGAGACTAAGACTAAATCAATGTTGATATTTCGTCGACTAAGACTAGACTAAAAAATGAATTTCAGAAGACTAAATGGGACTAAAAGACTAAATGTGTGTTACTCAAAAGACTAAGACTAAGTCAAAATATTCTCAAACAAACAACACTGCTTTGGTTGTCAGGTATAGGCTTAAAACTTAGAACTCAGTAGTGGATAGAAGATCTAGAAGCATCTCATCCTCATGCTGGTCACCAAAACATTTGGTATTTTGAAAGCTTTATAAAAAACTAAAACTAAGGGTATTTTGGGTATAATTTCAGTTAGTTTTAGTTAGTTTTCTGAACCCACATTACAGTTTTAGTTTAGTTATCGTTTGTTGCATTCATTTTTAGTGTTTTATTAGTTTCAGTTAACTCTTTTTTTTTTTTTTTTTTTTTTGAATTTTAGTTTTTGTTTTTTAGTTAGTTTTAGTTCAGTGGTTTTCAACAGGTGGTCCGTTTAATTTTCACACTCTCAAGAGTTAAAATATTCATCGTCTGAAAGTCTACACTGTTTTGTTTGCAAAAATCCAGCCTGGAATTGTGGACAAAACCAAAATAATTCTGTAGTTCTAGGTCCTTTGGTGAGAATGTCATCAAATGGTGGTCCGTGGCTCAAATGCTGAATAAATGGTGGTCCCTGGTGGCAAAAAGGTTGAAAACCCCTGTTTTAGTTAACTATTATAACCCCGGTCTCGTGTGGATTCTCCGTCTTCAGTGCTTCGGTCTCCTGGGGGTGAACGGAGCAGGGAAGACCACCACCTTCAAGATGCTGACTGGAGACATCGGCGTCACCTCTGGAGGGGCGTCGGTCGCCGGACACAAGTAAGCTCCCCAAACGGGCAAGTGTTGCCAACTGCCAAAATCCAAAATGCACTAGCGGCACTTCCAAAATGCACTAGAATGCGCTATAGATGCTCGCCTGGAACATACAGATCAAAATGACCACATGAGGGATATTTTAACTAAAATGAAACCAGTTGGACCCGCAAGGGTCCATTTGGTTTCATTTTTACGCTCTCAAAGAGTTACATCTGGTTAACCAGCTGTCCATCATTTAGCCTGGGTACCACTGGTTGAAAACCACTATCATAGGAGGAAAAATGAGGGTTTTATCTCTGGCGCCTGTCAATCAATTTCGCCCCAACTCATCAGTAAAAAAGCACTAGATTTTCCGCCAGGAGTTTTTCCACAAATTTTGGCGCTAGGGGGGTCTGAAAAAAGCTAAATATAGTGACAAATACGCCAAGTTGGCAACAACCCAAACGGGTGTCTATTTCGTCAAGCTAAAACGGAGACGAAAAATTCTCGTTTTGTTATTATTTTTTTATTTATTTTCAGTGATGACCCATTCTGTACTGCATGCGTTCTGGTGCTCTAAACTTTATTAGCACAATTAGCATTACTTTTAGCATTATTAGCATTATTGACAATACTTAGCATTTGCATTACTTAGCAATATTAGCACTATTGATAACACTTTCACATTAGCATTACTTAGCATTATCAGCCTTACTTAGTTAGCATTAGCAATACTTATCATTACCAGCGTCATTTACTTAGCGGTATTAGCATTACTTAGCATTATTAGCAATACTAAGCATTAGCATTACTTATCATTATAGGCATTATTACCAGTACTTAGCATTGGCATTACTTTGCAGTATTATCATTTGTTAGCATTACTTAGCATTACTTACCACCATTGGCATTTTTTTTTTCAGCGTTCTGACCAACATTCTAGACGTCCATCAGAACATGGGTTACTGTCCTCAGTACGACGCTATAGACGAGCTGCTGACGGGTAGAGAACACCTGCACCTCTACGCCCGCCTGCGGGGGGTCCCCGAGACACAGATCAGCACGGTGAGACCCCTTCTGATTGAGTGATTGATTGATTGATTGATTGATTGATTGATTGATTGATTGATTGATTGATTGACTAATTGATTGATTGGTCAGAATTTCCACTGGTGGAGAGGTTTCTGAAGTGTCCACAGCCATCCCAGAGTAGAAGGTTCAAGGTTCAAGGTTCAAGGTTCTTTATTGTCACTCCAGTGTATGTCAGCACATATACAGGGATGAAATAACGTTTCCATTGTTCCCCAGTGCAATAAGACAATAGACAGTGCAAGAAAAAGGACAAGAAAGAAAAGAAAAAAACAATACAAGAAACATCAAGTGACGTAGTGCAACACACTAGAGCAGTAAAGTAAAGTGCAACTGTGACAGCATAAAGTGGTGTGAAGGTG
Source organism: Benthosema pterotum (assembly GCA_039105355.1). Taxonomy (NCBI): domain Eukaryota; kingdom Metazoa; phylum Chordata; class Actinopteri; order Myctophiformes; family Myctophidae; genus Benthosema; species Benthosema pterotum. Next base: position 49,496,401 of record CM076982.1, on the reverse strand, counting down.
CTAAGCTACAACCAGGTATTATAAAGTGGCAAGTCATGAAAGTTAAACAGACAGCTAGACAGGAACTAGACATGGCATATACATATACGCTACAACTAAACTATACACTAAGACTAAAACATACTACAACTAAACAGCTAAACAGACACATATAAATATATACTACCACTATGGAATACTACAACTAAAACTATACATCTAACATACTATGACATACTACAACTAAGCACTACTGTACTGACAGCTAAGACAGCTAAGACAACTATGGCAGAGTAGGGGTATTACTGTAGGGGAATTACTGTACAGAAACTAAATGGTAAATGGCGAAGTGTAAGGGAGTTCTCCTCCCACAAGCGAAACATAGATGGCGGCAGGCTTGCGGTGAACTGTCGCTGCTGCCCCCTGGTGTCTGGATGGGTTATTAAAGGAGTACTTCCCCAGTACGGAATGCTTTTAAATGCTGTACAACGGCCTCGAAATATGTGAAAAAATATATATATGTAAAAAAAAAAAAAAAAAAAAGCCAGGTGGCTCTCCTCTGCCACCTTTAGTGTTCAGTGCTCTGGGAAACGTTTACCACCTACGTTAAAACATTTTTTTTACCACCTACGTTAAAACATTTTTAACTCAAATCTTTGCTTTCTGGGAGATCCCTAGAACAACATGTTTTCAGATGGGGGTCTGCAGCCAAATATGGATAATTCTAGTGGCCCTTGGCTTGAAATATGTTAGCATCACATATTTTTCAGAAAAACTATCTAGTGTCAGAAACTATAGAATCTAGGGTCAAAAGCTCGATTCTAGCGTCAGAAACTAGATTCTAGTGTCAAAAGGTAGATCCTAGCATCAGAAACTATAATTTAGTGTCAATAATTAGAATCTAGTGTCGGAAACTACTGTAGAATCTAGCATCAAAAGCCAGAATGTTGCTGCAGCTATAATCTGGTGTAAGGAACTACTGTATAATCTGGTGTCAGAAACTAGAATGTTGCTGCAGCTATAATCTGGTGTAAGGAACTTCTGTATAATCTGGTGTCAGAAAGAGAATGTTGCTGCAGCTATAATCTGGTGTAAGGAACTTCTGTATAATCTGGTGTCAGAAACTCCAATCGATGGTCAGGACAAAATGGGTTAACAGTGACTGTGTGGTGTTCCGACCCCGTCCTCCAGGTGGCAGACTGGGCCATCCAGAAGCTGGGGATGGAGGAGTTCGCTTCTCACACGGCCGAGACCTACAGCGGGGGAAACCGACGCAAGCTGTCCACCGCCATCGCCATGATAGGCTGCCCCGCCCTGGTGCTGCTGGTGAGGCTAGCGCTAACACACACACACACACACACACACACACACACACACACACACACTGTGTGATTCGCGCTGTAATTCCGACGGTAAACAACACCATGACTAGTTCTACTAGGAGAGGAGTTATGACACTGATTCTGTGTGTGTGCATGTGCGCGTGTGTGTGTGTGTGTGTGTGTGCGTGCGTGCGTGTGTCCAGGATGAGCCCACCACCGGCATGGACCCTCACTCCAGACGGTTCCTGTGGAACTCCATCATGAGCGTCATAAAGGACAATCGAGCCGTGGTGCTCACCTCACACAGGTGTGTGTGTGTGTGTGTGTGTGTGTGTGTGTGTGTGTGTGTGTGTGTGTGTGTGTGTGTGTGTCAGCTGATAACCCCCCTTGGGTGACTTATCAAACCAATCCTATCAACTATCAACCTACTGCATGTAGTCTGGGTGGAGTGACACATCCACACTAACTCTGCGGTGGGCCCACGGGGTTCGAACCGGCGAACCTTGTGGCTCCCATCCAGCCACCGCCTCACACTTCTTACACGTCATCAGAAACGCATTACGATGTCACACATCACAGTAGATCCAAACTTTGGATGGCAGAAGATCCACCAAGGACAGCGCTCTAAAAAAAAAAGTGACCCTTTATGAAGGTGTGAAAATGAGAGTTTAACCCTCTGTTTGAGAAACAAAGGGTTAAAGTGGAATTCCACCCATTTTCAAAATGGGTGGAATACAAATGTGAGGATACAAATGTGAACCAAATGGACCCTAGCCTGGTCCATTTGGTTCCATTTGTACCCTCTCGGGAAAAAGGGGGTATGAAAGAAAAAACATTAACATGGTGAAATGCATCTTGATGATGTCATCAGATGTATTTCACCATGTTAATGATTTTTTTCAGACCTCCATTTTTAGAAAATTCAGAATCGGGGGAACTTTTTTTTTTATCATGTCCACATACACAACATCTCTAACTAGGTATATTAATGACATATTAAAATGTTGAAAATGGGTGGAGCTCCCCTTTAACTATCGGTAGTAAAATTTCCAAACTGTGAGTTTATGAGTTGTAACGGTGTTTGTTCTCTCCTACAGCATGGAGGAGTGTGAGGCCTTGTGCACGCGCCTGGCCATCATGGTCAACGGTTCCTTTAAGTGTCTGGGGACCATCCAGCACCTCAAGTACAAGTAGGTCCTTTCTTTCACAAGTGGTGAAGAACTGTTCATGCCTTGCCTGGCTGCAGCCCTGAATCAATTCAATTCAATTCGATTCGATTCAATACAAAGGAGCTTTATTGGTTTACATTGCCAAAGCAAGAGTCACAAAAAAATACAATAAAAACAGTTGAAAATGGGGACAAATTCTTGTCCTCCATTTCTTGGGATCACAGAATGGGGGAGCTTTTTTATAATGTCCACCCAACACCCCTAAGATATATTAATGACATATTAGAATGTTGAAATTGGGTGGAATTCCCCTTTAAGCAACGCTGTCTATAATATTAAATTAAATATTAAATGAAAAAGTCAATAACTTTGCCTGCTATTTATGTTTGTCATGCCTTTTAATTTTGCACTAAAAACATGTTCAGCGGAAACTGTAATGAAACAATCGCCCTGTGCAGGACGGTGCAAAACTAAATAACAGCCTACTGCAAATAACAGTCCAGTACTTATATGCACCGCGGGCTCCAAATGGATTTTGCATAATGACAGCCCCGGGCTACTATTTGGTATTTTACGGTAAATTAACCTTTGATGCTGTGATTAACCCATTTGTCCTGACCCTCGATTCGAGTTTCTGACACCAGATTATACAGTAGTTCCTTACACCAGATTATAGCTGCAGCAACATTCTAGCTTTTGACGCTACATTCTACAGTAGTTTCTGACACTAGATTCTAGTTATTGACACTAAATTATAGTTTCTGATGCTAGGATCTACTTTTTGACACCAGAATCTAGCTTCTGACGCTAGAACCGAGTTTTTGACACTAGATTCTATAGTTTTTGACACTAGATTCTATAGTTTTTGACACTAGATTCGAGTTTTTCTGGAAAAAAAAAAATCTGTGTTCCTGTGTCAGTGATGCTTAACATATTTCAAGCCAAGGACCACCAGAATTATCCATATTTGGCTGCAGACCCTCCCCATCTGAAAACATGTTGTTCTAGGGGATCCCCCAGAAGCAAACATTTGAGTTAAAAAATGTTTGCTTCCAAAACAACGTATTCAGAGATTTGCAGCAACATTTTCACATTTTTTTAAAAGAAATAGCAGAACTACAAGCTCGTGTCGCGCCACTCGGTGGCGCGATATGAGCTTGTAGATCTGCTATTTTTCAACAGATAAAAACACCAAAACGCGTTCAGTAACACAAAGGGTTCATAATGATCAAGTGCCTTCCATCGTTCGTCGTGCAGGTTCGGCGACGGCTACGTGGTCACCATGAAGATCCGCGCGTCGGAGCGGGGCGGCGTCCCGGACCTGAACCCCGCCGAGGCCTTCATGGACAGCACGTTCCCCGGCTGCGTTCAGAGGGAGAAGCACCACGGCACGCTGCAGTACGGCATCCCTTCCTCCTCCCTGCATCGCATCTTCCAGACGCTGCTGGCCAACAAGGAGAGGCTCCACGTCGAGGACTACTCTGTGTCCCAGACCACGCTGGACCAGGTTAGGATTTTACAGGGGTTGACACTAGCTCTGGTCCAGAGCGCCACTGCTTCTGAGTCTGACTTGCATTGGAGCTCTGCTCGTCTCCGTGCATTCGGCCATTACTCCACCCGACCAGCCTCTCTTCTCTAGTGGGTATATAAAGAACGTTTTACCTACTCACCAAAATAAACACGGCTTGTGTCATTAGAAAGCCTACTTACCTTAGTGTTAGCACTCTGAGCCCCACACCACGCGGATAAAACAGACTTTTTGGCCAGTATGCGATCGTGAATGAAGGAAGGAAAAATTCTATTGGCAATACCGATAGAGGGCGCAAATCCTGTTTTTTTTTTTTTTTTTTTTTTGCGGTGAAAAAACGATCGCGTTCTGGCCAAAAAGTCCATTTTATCCGTGTGGTGGGGGGCTAAGAGTGCGACCACCAAGGTAAGTAGGCTTTCTAATGACACAAGACGTGTTTATTTTGGTGAGTAGGTAAAACGTTCTTTATATATCCACTAGAGAAGAGAGGCTGGTCGGGTGGAGTAATGGCTGAATGCATGTAGACGAGCAGAGCTCCAATGCAAGTCAGACTCAGAAGCAGTGGAGCTCTGGACCAGAGCTAGGTTGACACTAAGGTCTCCGAGGCACTTGCCCATCGGGCAAGTGCAAGTCAGGTTCTACTTGCCCTCAGGTCATGGTCACTTGCCCCCAAAAAATATATATTGTAAATTTTACATTTTCCAGGGTTCCAGGTGGTCCCCAGCTAAGTTGGTTAACCAGATGTAACTCTTGAGAGTGTAAAAATGAAACCAAATGGACCCGCAGTTAAAATTCATCATCTTAATTAGCCCATAGTGGTCAACAGACCAGTGGTCCCTGACCCCAGCAAAATGATAGTTTGGAACCAAATGAACCTGGGAGAGAGATAGGTAGAGATAACTAGAAAGCAGGGAAAGACACAGAGGTAGAGTGCAATGACTGCCTTCAAGACAAATTTATCTTGTGTTGTGTTATAGTGCACTAAGTCACACACTTGCCGATCGGGCAACCAGGTAGCAGTGTTCACTTGCCCCACCATTTTTTTTTACTTGCCCCGGGCAAGTGTTAGTGTCAAGCCCTGTGAGTGATATATTGAAATGTGGTACCACAGGTGAAAATGACTTACACAGAAGTATCGGGAATCCCCTAGTCAGAAATCACACAGACTAAGCTAACTGACTGAGCTTTTACAGAACACAAAGAACACACACCCATGTGACAGAAAAGGGTTTGACCAAAATAAACTCCATCTTAGGACACAAACTCAAGAAACAGTATCTTTAAGAGGAACAGAAAATAGAGGTGTGAAAATAAACACAGCTGTCAGTCTTTTTTTGAGCTTCAACCACTTGTAACCTTATAACTTTCTTTGACAGGCATAAATGCCCAGTCTGCCCCACCAAACACGATGCAAAACAACCCCAAAGATATTTCAAATTAACTCCTTGGGGGCCGTTTTGCCAGTCTGTAGCGCCCCCTTGAGGTCCAGAAGTGCCATTTATATGCATTAAGTAATTGATTGATTTTTTTTCACACATATTTCAGAGATGTGTAACTAAAGGGTGAATTCCCACACCACCACCCCTGCCGATCGCATCACTTCTGGGCCAGGAAGTGTCACTTCCTGGACCATCCATTTGGTTTCATGTTAACACTCTCAAGAGTTAAAATATTCATCAAAAAATTGGCCCAAGTCTAATTACGAAATGTAGAAGATTAATTGTCATTTTGATCTGTATGTTTCACCGTTTTGTTTCCCAAATCCAGCCTGGAATTGTGGACCAAAAAAGGCAAAATAAATCTTTAGTTTTGGGGCTCTGTTGGGGCTAAAATGTCATCAAATGGTGGTCCGTGCCGTGGCTCAAAATTCTAAATGAATAGTAGGCTCCTGGGATCAAAAAGGTTGAAAACCAGTGCTTTTAATCATACCGTGATACCACCAGCCCCCTACAGGTTCGTGGCCCACCGGGAGACCTCCCTGTACGCCCAGTGTTGGGACATTGGGACCAAGTGTCGGGGGAGCGGTGGCCGAACGGTTAGGGGAGCGGTCTTGATACCGGAAGGTCCCCAGTTCGAATCCCCGGACCGGCACGTTAAAATTACCACCGCTGAAGTGCCCTTGAACAAGGCATTGAACCCCAACCATGAAATGTTCTATGAAATATGCAGGGGCACGGCTGGAAATAAGCTTTCAAAGCTTAGTCCGTTCACCCTGGGTAAACAAAGAATCATTTCATTTCATTTCATTTCATTTCATTTCACATGTGCCATACGTAAATTATTGTATTACATAATATATTACCAAAATGCAGTAAATTGTAATATAAATATATTACTTAACAAAAACAATTTAATATATTATACTTTTCTTTCTGCATCACTGCATTACTTTCAATATTACTTTATGTCTATCTGTGTCGTTGCAAGTGTTCTTGTGAAATTATCTTGACAACTGCAGAAGTTAAATAATTACTTGTTTTCTATAATTTGTCATCAAATTATTTATTCAGGAGTGACGTTTTTCAAGTTGATTTCATATGGATTTGGCCAGATAGCCAAGTGTGCTTGCTTTATTGTAGGTATGCCACTGGTCTACGCAATATTTGATTAATAGTGATACTAAATATTTAATTATATATTTTGCAAAAATGTTTTTTTTTAATATGTAATATGTAATAGTAATATGGATATATTACACTTGCCCAGAAAGTACTATTGTAATATAATATATTTCTTTAAAATGAAGGTAATAATTAATAAGTAATATATTAACAAGGTAAAGTAATATTCCCAACACTGTGTATGCCCAATGGTCAATCCGACCCTGCCTTCCGTCCCCTGACTCAAACCGTGTGTTGAACTTGGTTCTGTCTCCTCCAGGGTCTGACTCAAACCGTGTGTTGAAACTTGGTTCTGTCTCCTCTAGGTCTGACTCAAACCGTGTGTTGAAACTTGGTTCTGTCTCCTCTAGGTCTGACTCAAACCGTGTGCTGAAACTTGGTTCTGTCTCCTCTAGGGTCTGACTCAAACCGTGTGTTGAAACTTGGTTCTGTCTCCTCTAGGGTCTGACTCAAACCGTGTGTTGAAACTTGGTTCTGTCTCCTCTAGGTCTGACTCAAACCGTGTGTTGAACTTGGCTCTGTCTCCTCCAGGGTCTGACTCAAACCGTGTGTTGAAACTTGGTTCTGTCTCCTCTAGGGTCTGACTCAAACCGTGTGTTGAAACTTGGTTCTGTCTCCTCCAGGGTATGACTCAAACCGTGTGTTGAAACTTGGTTCTGTCTCCTCCAGGGTCTGACTCAAACCGTGTGTTGAACTTGGTTCTGTCTCCTCTAGGGTCTGACTCAAACCGTGTGTTGAAACTTGGTTCTGTCTCCTCTAGGGTCTGACTCAAACCGTGTGCTGAAACTTGGTTCTGTCTCCTCTAGGTCTGACTCAAACCGTGTGCTGAAACTTGGTTCTGTCTCCTCTAGGTCTGACTCAAACCGTGTGTTGAACTTGGTTCTGTCTCCTCCAGGGTCTGACTCAAACCGTGTGTTGAAACTTGGTTCTGTCTCCTCTAGGTCTGACTCAAACCGTGTGTTGAAACTTGGTTCTGTCTCCTCCAGGGTCTGACTCAAACCGTGTGTTGAAACTTGGTTCTGTCTCCTCCAGGGTCTGACTCAAACCGTGTGTTGAAACTTGGTTCTGTCTCCTCCAGGTCTGACTCAAACCGTGTGTTGAAACTTGGTTCTGTCTCCTCTAGGTCTGACTCAAACCGTGTGTTGAAACTTGGTTCTGTCTCCTCCAGGTCTGACTCAAACCGTGTGTTGAAACTTGGTTCTGTCTCCTCCAGGGTCTGACTCAAACCGTGTGTTGAAACTTGGTTCTGTCTCCTCTAGGGTCTGACTCAAACCGTGTGTTGAACTTGGTTCTGTCTCCTCTAGGTCTGACTCAAACCGTGTGTTGAAACTTGGTTCTGTCTCCTCCAGGGTCTGACTCAAACCGTGTGTTGAAACTTGGTTCTGTCTCCTCCAGGGTCTGACTCAAACCGTGTGTTGAAACTTGGTTCTGTCTCCTCCAGGTCTTCGTGAACTTCGCCAAGCAGCAGTCCAGAGAGGACGAGGTCGCCGTCCTGCACCCCAAAGCCGCCGGGGCGCGCAGAGAGGTCAAGGTCGCGCCCCTCCAGTGAAACCAACCTCTATAGCAGAAGGTCACCATGACCCCAAACCCAACGCGGCGCCACGGCGCCGGATTTGAACTTCCAACCACAGTTGACGTTTTTTTTTTTTTTTTTTTTTTTTTTTTTTCCTCCGATACGTAGAGATTTGACACCGCCGTCGCCTGTGTGTGTGTGTGTGTGTGTGTGGTGTGTGTGTGTGTGTGTGTGTGTGTGTGTGTGTGTGTGTGTGTGTGTGTGTGGTGTGTGTGTGTGTGTGTGTGTGTGTGTGTGTGTTTCCCAGCAGTGAAACACACACTGCTGTTTACCTGACCCCCAACAAAAACACATCAAAGACTTTTATTTTGAAAGACCGGGGGAATGTCACACTACTCAATCAATCCTCCATGCCATTTACTGCTGTACTACAGGCATAAAACGACCCCAAAATTAAAACAAATAAGAATATATAAAATAAAAAAAAATAAAAATAAAATAAATGATATAAATAATAAAAAATAAAAACAGCTCATCCTATGGTGCTATGGTTTTCAGGAGGACCACATCCTTATTTCAGCAAAAAATAAATACATAAAAGCTTAGAGCCTATTATTTTTTTTGCTTCACATGCCAAGGATTTGTTGTCCGTTTACTTTATGTCTTTGTTTGGCCTTTTGTAGACGTGAAATGCAGTCGGCGTCAAAATAAAAGCTGTAGTCTTTTAGCACTTTATTGAAGCGGCATTGATGGCTAACGCTTGGCTTTTGTATGGAGATTAGTGACAACAGTAATACAAACAAAGACGCTCACAGAATAGAACTGCTAGTCCGTGCAACACGTTGCTGCTGGTTGTGTGTGAATTGCTTTTTTTGCTGCTTTGTAAACTCATTTACTTGAATAGAAGCACCGAAGTCTGACTTCAATGTCGCCAGAGAGCTCCGCGGTGACGTCTGTTTCGGAAGTGAATTCCACATTCATTTTCCTCAAAAAGTCTGATGTATCAAAGAGGTTCACGCCGTGGACAAAGACAACTCAATTGTAACAATAGACACAATGTCTTGGACCGAATAAATAATTAGTAAGAAGAAAAACAAAACTTTTTTTTTCTTCTTACAATGAGTCGATTGGCCCAAAATGATTTGTCACGACCCGAGTTGTCATGTCTGTGGCGTAATCGTCTTTATATAAATAGGATTTGAAAAGCCTATGAGGAAAATGAACAGGGAATGCACTAATGGAAACGGGGAGGGGGCGGGGCTGTGGCGCTCTATGATTCCACTGGTTCATATACTTTTTTTTTAATTTGCATTCTAATCTTCATAGGGTGGATTTTAGGTCACGTCATATAAGAACTGTGTCCCCATGGGATAAAAACATGAACTATTTTTGAACTGAAGAGCTTATTCTATGTGTTTTAAATGTTCAATTCTAGTTATAGAGGGCAAGTATGATGTATTATCCATATTTATCTCATTATGCAGGGTTCCTTTTAAGGCGATCTCAATGTTATTCTCTACAAAGAGAGAGCGCCAGTGAACCGGTGGATGAAGGACTGACGTCTGAGCTTCTGTTGCGAGTGTTTTTTGTAAGCCATAAATGCACTGTAAAAAAAAAAAAGTTTTGCTTTTCATTGATGTGTGCAGTTATTTTTTTTTGATCAATTTTGTTTTCATATCTAGATGGATGATCATTCCGAGGTGAGAGATTTCAAATAAAGACACATTTGATTAAAAAAAAAAAACTTGAATGTTTGTCCTGTTGGTTTAGCTTGGAATGGCACACTATAGCATGTGGTGCTGTCACGGCCGGATCTAGAGGGGGGTCAGGGTGGGCAGAGCCCACCCGAATGTGCATCCTGCCCACTCAATGAAAGGTAATATCAATGGTTTTCATCAGTGGTCCTTGAGAGAGTTGTGGAAAGTTGGTTAACCAGATGTAACTCTTTGAGAGCGTAAAAATGAAACCAAATGGACCCTTGCGGGTCCATTTTTACGCTCTCAAGAGTTAAAATATTCATCAACATAATTAGCCCAAGTCTACATAACTCGAGAATGTGGAAGATTAATGGTCATTATGATCTGTATGTTTGACTGTTTTATTTCCCAAATCCCGCCTGGTATTGTGGACAAAAGCAAAATAAATCTTTAGTTTTGGGGTCTGTGGGGCTAAAAATGTCCTCAAATGGTCGTACGTGGCTCGAATGCCGAATAATAGTGGGCCCCGGTGTCAAAAAGATTGAAAACCTCTGCTACATATGAAAACTTTAGAGTTGCCCACCCTAGTGCCATTCTTCATGCCCACCCTAGTAGGGCTGGATAAATCTGGCCCTGGGTGCTGTGGTCAGAGACCATGGACTAAATATAGCCTGTCGCTTTTCCTTGATTTTTTTTTTACTTTTTCAAATACTTTGTATAGCATCTGCCTTTCTGCAATTTTTTCCAGTGGGCAACATACTATGATTTGAGGTTTTCTCGCATTGCATGGTTTTCAGGGATTTTCGAAAGACTGGAACAAAGTCAATGCGGTTATGTGCGCGCGTGGCTGTGTGCGTGCGCTTGTTTTAGTTTGTGTTCTTATAATGCTGCCTCTGACTGATTATACTTGAGTCATTAGTATCGGTATAGCCTGGTCTAGCCCTCAATGATTTTGGCCTTGGGGGCGGGGGTGTTGTGGGATCCACACGGCGGAAGTGCTGCGCTCTGATTTGATCTCACTAACGTGTCGTCATCTCCGGCCCCTCCCACGCCCGTCCACTGCTGTTCTACGTCACATCATTTAGAGCGACGCCCACCCCGGAAGGTTGACACGCCCCTCAAGGCCACTTTCCAACGCGCGTTAGTCCAGGCTTTCCGTTTTCGCGCAAGGCGAACGAAAATGAAAGCCTGGGTGTCGAGGCTATTAGTATAGTGATGCTCATGCGAGATAAAACCAGGCTTGTTTCCATTCCATGCCGGCTTGGAAAATCAGCAATGGTGGACATTGTGAACAAAGTGTAAATGCAACTGAGAGGAGGAATTATACAATGTAGGGTGCATTGATGACATCATTATGAGGCCAAAATCAGACAAACGTCTATTAAAGGTAGGGGAAGTGATTTCACTTTTGTCAGATATCTCTATTATAAAGGTGTGCAGACCATATATGGAGTTTCCCCCTCCCCCACGTTAGCAGAGGAGCTAATAAAAGTTCCCCAGGTGGAGGGTGAATTCTCCTCCAATCAGGATGGAGCAGCAGGTTCACATAGTGTAGCTACTCTTGGGCGCCCCTAGTGCTCCAGGCTGGTACTACACCATGAATTTCAAATCACTTCCCTGCCTTTAAAGCAAAGAATTATAATTCAAACTTGCTTATTTGTGGGGATAGAAAACACACATGGGAGCACCGAAACACACCAAAATAAAACGATGGAATTTCATGTTTTTCCATTTTAATGTTTCCGTACATTGTGATGTTCCTGGGTAAGTCACATGACCATCATTAAAGTAGTTAGTTAGTTAGTTTATTTCAGACCTTTCTTGACAAGAACACATTGCAATGCACAGTATTTACACAATTGTGGTCCGAAAAGGTGTAGGCAGAAGCTAGCAGCTTATAATTGCCTACCCTATAGGTACAGGGTCAAGTTTCAAATGGTGCAGTAAACTTAGCTTGATTATCAATTAAAAAGAAAGTTAGTGATCATTTGGTAACAATAACAGTAATAATGAAGATAGTGACTACCGTATTTTCCGGACTATAAGCTGCTACTTTTTTCACATGCTTTTGACCCTGCGGCTTATACAACGGTGCGGCCAATCTATGGATTTTACAGGTTCCAGGTGGGCTCTGCAGACTAAATGATAGAAAGTTGGTTAACCAGATGTAACTCTTTAAGAGCGTTAAGTCTATCATAACTATCATAACTCAAGAGTTATGATAGTTATGATGTTCACCATCTAAATTAGAACCACCTAATTAATAGGTCATAAGTCATGTTCATTTTGGTCTAATTTTGATGTTTTGCCTCTTTTGTTTGCGAAAATCCATCCTGGAATTGTGAACAAAACCAAAAGAAATCTTTAGTTTTGGGACCTGTGGGGTGAAGATGTTGTTAAATTGTGAAAGGGTTGAAAGCACTGCTCTAACATGAAGCTCCTGACTATACGCCTGGTGCGGCTTATAGTCAGGTGCGGCTTATACAAGGAGTATATTTTTTTCAGTATTTGTGTGGCTTATAGTCCAGAAATTACAGTAATACATATTCATAGTCACTGTGTGTGGCATGGCGCGGTGGCAATATGGAAGTAATGCCACCGCACTGTACAACCACACTACACTATTTTCTCAAAAAAAAAAAGAAAAAAAAAAAAGGAAACACCGGGTTCGGGCGTGTGACTATGACAATGACTCGGACAAACTATGGTACCGCTTTAATTATATTGCTTGCATTAATTTGGTCTCTCAATAGTTAATTGATTTTAGTTGGGATTCTCTAATGTTTTATATCTATTTATTACATAGCTAGTAAATTTTTTTTTGTTTTGTTTTTGTTTTTTTTGTTAATTGATGTGCAGAATTTCAAGTCCTTATCCAGGCTATTCCATAGCGGACCCCTCTCACGGATAAACATTTATCTTTAGTATTAGTTCTTGCAGTGTTTCTCTCAAAAACACCTCGTACCTGGTCTCTCGTGGTTTGAACAGCTCCTGCATGCATGGTGGAGAGTTTTATGGTGGGCCTTGTACATAACTATAGCAGTTTTTAGATCCATTATGTCTTCTAGTTTTAGGGCTTCATTTTAATAAAAAGTGGGTTGGTCGAATCGAGGTAGGCCAATCCCTTAAGTCGAATCTCTTTCCTGTTTTTCTCTTACCGAAAAGTATAATTTATAGCTTTTTTTTATTATTATTATTTTTTTTTTATAGCTGCCAGTGTCAGCGCCAGCCAAAAGTAAAACTCAACTACACAGGAGCATTATGTCTCCAGAATGGATAAGGGGGTTTCCATAAACTCAATAAATTCACTTAAAGAGAGGGTACCATGATTTTTGTATTTTTTTTTTTTCCAATTTTGTACATGTTTAAGAGGTGATGGTACTTCATTAGAACCCTTGGTGTGTTTTTCATGTGTAGTGATGCCTTCCCTTTGTATTTTGGGTTTCTTCCTGGAGGCTAAAACCTTTCCAGTCAAATGTGCCAATGACAAAGGCTGTAATGTAGTGACATCATACATCAGCTCCTCCTCCTCCTTTACCATACAACTACAGCTGTGGGTGTGGCTTCAGTTCAGGTGGATCTCCACCCATCACCACCCACCAGGCAAACCAGGCATACTTAATGAGCTGGTGGGGAGTCCACATAAAAACATCATTTTAACAAATTCTGGACACATTTTTGAGAAAAATTCTTTCTCTTTATATAACAATATTACCTGATGATCATGATTTAAGTTGGAAAAAAATCATGGCACTCCATCTTTAATAATGATAAATAAGGCGTTTGGACATTTTTGGTGTACAGTCCCAAGGAGTGACATTTGTGAATTTTCTCTGTCGAGTCCAATCTCTTTAAAAGACAAAACGCTCCAACAGCAGCCCCCCCCCCTCAGGCGGCGTGCGCCAGCCGCTTCCCACGAGGGCCGACGATGCGAGACATCATGGTTCGCACCAACTCCGGGAGCTCGTACTCGTGCTTCCAGCCCCAGTCCCGACGCGCCGCGCTGTCCTCCAACGCCATCGGCCAGCCGTCCGCGATGGCCTGCCTGACGGGCTCCACGTTGTAGGTGATCCTGAAGTGGGGCAGCACCTTCTGCATCTCCTGGGCCAGCTGCTGAGGCGTGAAGCTCATGGCGTGGATGTTGTAGGTGCGGCTCCTCAGAGCCTGAGCCGGAGCCTCCAGGACCTCCAGGGTGGCCCTCAGACAGTCGTCCACGTACATCATCGGGAGACGCGTGTCGCCGCGTAGGTCGCATTCGAAGCGGCCCGTCTTCGCGGCCGCGTGGAAGATCCGGACGGCGTAGTCGGTGGTTCCTCCGCCGGGCTGGGAGTCTGCGGAAACGATGCCCGGGTACCGGAGACAGCGGAAGTCCAGCCCGTACCTGTGGTGGTAGTACTCGCCCATCAGCTCGGCGTGGACTTTGGAGACGCCGTAGATGGTGCGGGGCCTCTGCACGCACAGCTCGGGGGCGGGGTCCCTGGGCGACGAAGGCCCGAACGCGCCGATGGTGCTGGGCACGAACACGCGCAGGCCGTGCTCCGCGGAGATGTCGAGGACGTTGTGGAGGCCCGTGATGTTGACGTCCTTGGCCAGCGACACGTTGCTCTCTCCGCGGCGGACAGGATGGCCGAGTAGTGGACCAACCAGCTGATGTTGTTGTTCACCACGATCTCCCTCAGGTTCTTGTCGTCCAGGACGTCAGAGTAGAGGAACGGGCCGCTGTGAAGCACGTCGTTCGAGGGCTTCCGGATGTCCGACAGAATCACGTTGTTTCTTCCGAACCGTCTCCTCAGCAACTTGGCGAGCCCCACTCCCAGCTGACCCAGTCCCCCAGTGATGAGGACCTTGGGGTGGTGATCCTGTGTCTCTGCCGCGCACGAAGACGACGACGACGAGCGGGTGCCGACGACGCCAGTACTACACCTCAGGGCGCCGGCTCTTTCCGCCGCTGCACCGACACACACGCCGTTCCCACGCCTGGCTGCCCTGCGGAGCAACAACCCTGCCACCGCCGCCGCAGACATCCTGAACACGCCCTTTTACTGGTGGTGGGACAGCTAAACGCAGACTTTAATGTTTCCCTCTGTGTGTTTTTCGTCTCATGGTTACAAGTAAAGCGTTTCGTTTTGTGGTTGTCAACCGGCGACCGTCCCTCGAAGTACTCTGATTGGCTGGTTTAGGTTATGATGTAATGGTGACTTAACTACGACCTCTATTGTATTATTGTCATGAGTATTATCTCCTGGAGGTGTCAGGGTACTAACACTGTGGTCATGAGTATTATCTCCTGGAGGTGTCAGGGTACTAACACTGTGGTCATGAGTATTATCTCCTGGAGGTGTCAGGTACTAAATGGTAAATGGTAAATGGTGCATTTATATAGCGCCTTTATCCAAGGCGCTTTACATAGATTGTGCATCACATTCACCCATTCACACACACATTCATCCACTGATGGCAGTGGAAACCATGCAAGGTACCTACTAGCACATCAGAGCAATTCGGGGTTAAGTGTCTTGCTCAGGGACACATCGACACTAACTCTGCGGGAGCCCGGATCGAACCGGCAACCTGTGGTTACCATTCGGTTACACTCTACCTCTGAGCCACTGCCACTGCCACTAGCACTGTGGTCATGAGTATTATCTCCTGGAGGTGTCAGGGTACTAACACTGTGTCATGAGTATTATCTCCTGGAGGTGTCAGGGTACTAACACTGTGGTCACTCGCTCTGCTCAGGCAAAAGTAGGCCATTGCCTACTTCTCGCAATACGCAAGTTGTCACTCTGCACTCTTATTTTTTTAATTTATGTTTTTCAAAAGAAGTTTCAAGCGCAGTCGCAGCGCTCACAAGCTTGACTGCTGCTAGGCAGTGCTGGCTGTATCGACACCGATCACACCTTTAAGTTTGACTCGTTTGACTCTGGTGAGCCATAAGAGAGAGAGATAGAACAATCAAACTTAAAGGGATATTTTACTTTCACTTTTGGTCATTTTATGGTCTATGTGAACACAGACAGTTCATAGGTTACTTCATACATGCTGTGCAATTTTTTGAAAATCCTTAAAAATCCACGAAACGATGAAAAACGGCATGCTGTGCAAGACGGTAAGGCTATAGCCTTGCATTTTTGCCAAGTTTCATTTTTCGAAAATCTATAGTACATGGTCCAAGATCATGTAGTATAGATTTTGCTTTTTCTTCGATTTCGACATTTTTTCAAAAATCCACCAAAACAATGAAAAACGCCATACTATAGTATGTCGTCCAAGTCCATATACTGTAGCCTTTGCTTTTTCTTTGAATTCGACATGTTTTCAAAAATCCTCAAAAACGATGAAAAACGCCATACTATCCCCAACCTGGGGAGAGCAGCGGACTGGCCTCATGCTTCCTTCAATGCATGAGGAGTCCAAGCTGCCTTCTTTTCCACCCCGACAGGGGGGAGTTTCCCTGGTTGGACGTAGCGCGTGGAAGGAACACGTTATTCCAACCAGTTCCAGTCCCCTCCATCAGGCGCCCCGGCTGGCCAGGGGAGGTAGTTCAGTGACCAGGATTACTGCATGTTTTTGTGAGGGTATCTGCCCTAGGGGACACGGGGAGAACATGCAAACTCCATACAGAAAGGCCCTTTCGTCAACCCCGCCTCGGGTATGGGTACTGATGACGCGGAGGAGCAGACACGCTGCTAGCACCCTCAGCAGCGCCCCTAGTGGGAATCGAACCCAGGACCTGCTAGCTGTGAGGCGACAGCACTAACCACTGTGCCACCGTGCCCAATGCAGAGGTATTTTTTAATGGCCACTAGGGGGTGCCGCGAGGGCCGCAAATGGCCGCGGGCCGCCTATTGGGGAAGCCTGCTCTAGCATGTTGTCCGAGAACATGTACTGTACTATAGCCTTTGCTTTTTCTTCGATTTCTACATTTTTTAAAAATCACCAAAACTATGAAAAACGCCATACTCTACTATTCTTCCGACGTTTCGAGACCATGTACTATATCCTTTGCTTTTTCTTCGATTTCTACATTTTTTAAAAATCACCAAAACAATGAAAAACACCATACTAACCTATGTTGTCCGAGACCATGTACTATAGCCTTTGCTTTTTCTTCGATTTCTACATTTTTTAAAAATCACCAAAACAATGAAAAACACCATACTAACCTATGTTGTCCGAGACCATGTACTATAGCCTTTGCTTTTTCTTCGATTTCAACATTTTTTTTTTCAAAAATCCTAAAAAACTATGAAAACGCCATACTACAGTATGTCGTCCGAGACCATGTACTATAGTCTTGCTTTTGCTTTTTATTCGATTTCGAGATTTTTAAAAAATCCTAAAAAACAATGAATGATGACCATGATGACATACTATACTGTAGTATGTCACCTGAGACCGTGTACTACGGTCTTGCACAGCATGCTGTTTTTTATCATTTTGAGGATTTTTGAAGATTTTCGAAAAATGTCGAAATTTCGAAAAACGCACGGCTATAGCCTTACATTTTTTCATCGTTTCGAGGATTTTCGAAAAGTGAAAAAAAAAAAAAGAAGAAAATGACAAAACCTGGCAAAAACGCATGGCTATAGCCTTACGGTCTTGCACAGCATGCCGTTTTTTTTTTATCATTTTGAGGATTTTTAAAGAATTTCGAAAAATGTCGAAATTTCGAAAAAACGTAAGGCTATAGCCTTACGTTTTTTCATTGTTTCGAGTATTTTCGAAAAATGAAAAAAAAAAAAAAAAGACGAAAACTGGCGAAAATGCTGCCAGATTTTGTCAGTTTCATAAAAACCTCAAAACGATGAAAAACCGTAAGGCTATAGCCTTGCGTTTTTTCAAAATTTCGTCATATCTCGAAAATGCTCAAAAATGCTCAAAATGATGAAAAACGGCATGCTGTGCAAAATCATAAGGCTAAAGCCTTGCGTTTTTGCCAGATTTAGTTCTTTTTTTTTGTTTTTTTTGAAAAACCTCAAAACGATGAAAAACGTAAGGCTATAGCCTTGTGGTTTTTCAACATTTCGTCATATCTCGAAAATGCTCAAAAATGCTCAAAATGATGAAAAACGGCATGCTGTGCAAAATCATAAGGCTATAGCCTTGCGCTTTTGCCAGATTTTGTCATTTTTTGTCATTTTTCGAAAAACCTCAAAACGATGAAAAACTGTAAGGCTATAGCCTTGACTTTTTTTTTCGAAATTTCGACATTTTTCGAAAATGCTCAAAATGATGAAAAACGCATGCTGTGCAAGACCGTAAGGCTATAGCTTTAGGTTTTTGCGAGATTTCGTCATTTTTTGTCATTTTTCGAAAAACCTCAAAACGATGAAAAACGGTAAGGCTATAGCCTTGCGGTTTTTCGAAATTTCGACATTTCTCGAAAATGCTCAAAAATGCTCAAAATGATGAAAAACGGCATGCTGTGCAAGACCGTAAGGCTATAGCCTTGCGTTTTTGCCAGATTTCGTCATTTTTCGAAAAACCTCAAAATGATGAGAAAAACGTAAGGCTATAGCCTTGCGTTTTTGCGAGATTTCGTCATTTTTTGTCATTTTTCGAAAAACCTCAAAACGATGAAAAACCGTAAGGCTATAGCCTTGTTGTTTTTTGAAATTTCGTCATTTTTCGAAAATGATCAAAAATGTTCAAAATGATGAAAAACGGCATGCCGTGCAAGAAGATAAGACTATAGCCTTGCGTTTTTGCCAGATTTCAGCATGTTTTGTCATTTTTCGAAACACCTCAAAACGATGAAAAACCGTAAGGCTATAGCCTTGTGGTTTTTCGAAATTTCGACATTTTTCGAAAATGCTCAAAAATGTTCAAAATGAGAAAAAAAGGCATGCTGTGCAAGACCGTAAGGCTATAGCCTTGCGTTTTTGCCAGATTTCGTCATTTTTTGTCATTCTTCGGAAAACCTCAAAACGATGAAAAACCGTAAGGCTATAGCCTTGCGGTTTTTCGAAATTTCGACATTTTTTCGAAAATGCCCAAAAATGCTAAAATGATGAAAACCGGCATTCTGTGCAAGACCATAAGGATCTAGCCTTGCGTTTTTGCCAGATTTCGTCATTTTTTGTCATTTTTCGAAAAACCTCAAAACGATGAAAAACCATAAGGCTATAGCCTTGTGGTTTTTCAAAATTTCGACATTTTTTGAAACTGCTCAAAAATGCTTAAAATGATGAAAAACGGCATGCTGTGCAAGACCGTAAGGCTATAGCTTTGCGTTTTTGCCAGATTTTGTCATTTTTTGTCATTTTTCAAGAAACCTCAAAAGGATGAAAAACCGTAAGGCTATAGCCTTGCGGATTTTCGAAATTTCGTCATTTTTCGAAAATGATCAAAAATGCTCAAAATGATGAAAAATGCCATGCTGTGCAAGACCGTAAGGCTATCGCCTTGCGTTTTTGCCAGATTTCGTCATTTTTCGAAAAACCTCAAAACGATGAAAAACTGTAAGCTATAGCCTTATGGTTTTTCAAAATTTCGACATCTTTCAAACGCGCAAAAATGCTCAAATTGATGAAAAACGGCATGCTGTGCAAGATCATAAGGCTATAGCCTTGCGTTTTTGCCAGATTTTGTCATTTTTTTGTCATTTTTCGAAAAACCTCAAACGATGCAAAACCGTAAGGTATAGCCTTGCGGTTTTTCGAAATTTCGACATTTTCGAAAATTCTCAAAAAATGCTCAAAATGATGAAAAACGCATGCTGTGCAAGACCGTAAGGCTATAGCCTTGCGTTTTTGCCAGTTTTCCTCATTTTCGAAATCACTCAAAATCATGAAAAACGGTAAGGCTATAGCCTTACGCTTTTTTCAAATTTCGACTTTTTCTAAAATGCTCAAAAATGCTCAAAATGATGAAAAACGGCATGCTGTGCAAGACCGTAAGGCTATAGCCTTGCATTTTTGCCAGTTTTCCTCATTTTTCGAAATCGCTCAAAATCATGAAAAACTGTAAGGCTATGGCCTTATGCATTTTTCAAAATTTCGACATTTTCCAAAAATGCTCAAAATGATGAAAAACGGCCTGCTGTGCAAGACCGTAAGGCATAGCCTTGCTTTTTTACCAGTTTTCCTCATTTTTCGAAATCGCTAAAAAACATGAAAAACGGTAAGGCTATAGCCTTACGCTTTTTTCAAAATTTTGAGATTTCTCAAAAATGCTCAAATGCTCAAAATGATGAAAAACGGCTTGCTGTGCAAGACCGTAAGGCTATAGCCTTGCGTTTTTTGCCCAGTTTTTGTCATTTTTCGCCTTTTTTCGAAATCGCTCAAAATCATGAAAAAAGGTAAGGCTACAGCTTACCTTTTTTCAAAATTTCGACATTTTTCGAAAAATGCTCAGAAATGCTCAAAATGATGAAAAACGGCATGCTGTGCAAGACCGTAAGGCTATAGCCTTGCGTTGTTGCCAGTTTTCGTCAATTTTTCGCCTTTTTTTCGAAATCGCTCAAAATCATGAAAAACGGTAAGGCTATAGCCTTACGCTTTTTTCAAAATTTCGACATTTTTCGAAAATGCTCAAAAAAGCTCAAAATGATGAAAAACGGCATGCTGTGCAAGACCGTAAGGCTATAGCCTTGCGTTTTTGCCAGTTTTCCTCATTTTTGAAATCGCTCAAATCATGAAAAAACGGTAAGGCTATAGCCTTACGCTTTTTTCAAAATTTCGACATTTTTCGAAAATGCTCAAAAATGCTCAAAATGATAAAAACGCAGGCTGTGCAAGACCGAAGGCTATAGCCTTGCGTTGTGCCAGTTTTTTTGTCTTTTTCAAAATCGCTCAAAATCATGAAAAACGGTAAGGCTATACCTTGGCACTTTTTTCAAAATTTCGACATTTTTTCGAAAGTTGCTCAAAATGCTCAAAATGATGAAAAAACGGCATGCTGTGCAAGACCATAAGGCTATAGCTCTTTGCATTTTGCCATTTTCCTCATTTTTCGAAATCGCTCAAATCATGAAAAACGGTAAGGCTATAGCCTTATGCATTTTTCAAAATTTCGACATTTTTCAAAAATGCTCAAAAATGCTCAAAATGATGAAAAACGGCATGCTGTGCAAGACCGTAAGGCTATAGCCTTGCTTTTTTACCAGTTTTCCTCATTTTTCGAAATCGCTCAAAATCATGAAAAACGGTAAGGCTATAGCCTTACGCTTTTTTCAAAATTTTGAGATTTCTCAAAAATGCTCAAATGCTCAAAATGATGAAAAACGGCTTGCTGTGCAAGACCGTAAGGCTATAGCCTTGCGTTTTTGCCAGTTTTCGCCTTTTTCGAAATCGCTCAAAATCATGAAAAAAGGTAAGGCTATAGCCTTACGCTTTTTTCAAAATTTCGACATTTTTCGAAAATGCTCAAAAATGCTCAAAATGATGAAAAACGGCATGCTGTGCAAGACCGTAAGGCTATAGCCTTGCGTTTTTGCCAGTTTTCGTCATTTTTCGCCTTTTTCGAAATCGCTCAAAATCATGAAAAACGGTAAGGCTATAGTCCTTACGCTTTTTTCAAAATTTCGACATTTTTCGAAAATGCTCAAAAATGCTCAAAATGATGAAAAACGGCATGCTGTGCAAGACCGTAAGGCTATAGCCTTGCGTTTTTCCAGTTTTTTGTCATTTTTCGAAATCGCTCAAAATCATGAAAAACGGTAAGGCTATAGCCTTACGCTTTTTTCAAAATTTCTACATTTTTCGAAAATCCTCAACAATGCTCAAAATGATGAAAAACGGCATGCTGTGCAAGACCGTAAGGCTATAGCCTTGCGTTTTGCCAGTTTTTGTCATTTTTCAAAATCGCTCAAAATCATGAAAAACGGTAAGGCTATAGCCTTGCGCTTTTTTCAAAATTTCGACATTTTTCGAAAGTGCTCAAAAATGCTCAAAATGATGAAAAACGGCATGCTGTGCAAGACCATAAGGCTATAGCCTTGCATTTTTGCCAGTTTTCCTCATTTTTCGAAAT
>CM076982.1:49455570-49474096 GCA_039105355.1 Benthosema pterotum | reverse complement strand
TTAGTAAGTGGTTAAATTAACATGCAACACTTCTTTCCAACCGTATCCCAAATTAATGTTAGACAACGCTATCTCCATATTGCTTCAATATGTGTACTCTCATGGGACTTTCATCACAGCTTGCGTTTTGCTACGATTTGTTTTTGTTGGCCCTTTTCTGCGTTTTTATTGATAGAAGTCAGGGGCGGATTTAGGCATGGGTATGGGGGGGCAATGCCCCCCTAAATGCCCTGACTGCCCCACCAAACATGATGGCATGCAAACAACCAAAATTTCAAAGATATTTCAAATGAAAGTGCTTATAATTAAAATGATTTGAAACACCACTACTGCTACTAACTAACTACAGCTGTGTCACCACTAAACCAACAGCATTTCATCATTGAAAACAGAAAACTCTCTGAGTCAGACCTTATCTTTATGCATGCTGCGTGTCTGTTGCAACTTCAACAACAACTGAGTTATTATTGATGCTTTACTTGACTAATAAAGTCCTGTAACAGAAAATGGTATGGGTGCGGCTTCATCGCCCGTGGCACGAAGCGACATGGTCGATGAAGCCGCACCCATACCATTTTCCTCCTGCCCCCCCAATTGGGAAATGATACATCCGCCCCCGATAGAAGTGAAGATTTACAGGAAAAAAAAGGGAGAGAGAGAGCGAGAGATACAAATACATAACTGTACATATGCGGACAAAAACGTTGTCATGAATGGGAATTGAACACGCGGTGCGCTGTCAGAGCCCAGAGCCTTATATCTGGAATTCGCCTAGATGGACCACTACATCAGGGGTTTTCAAGGTGGTCCGGGGACAACCAGTGGTCCCTGAGAGGATTCCAGGTTAAATAACCCTTATAGATCTGTAAAATGATACCAAATGGACCTGTAGGGTTCTTTTGGTATCGTTTTACGCTCTCAAGAGTGAAATTAGTGAGTGATATTAAAACATCCGAATTACTTCATTTCCAAGAATCTACACAAATAGAAAATGTAGAAGAATTGTTATTTTTTTTACCAAAGTTTTGCCAGTCACCTCTCCTAAACTGTAGCCAACAACTCTGAAAATCCTTGGTTTTGGGATTAAACTCAACGTCAGAGGTGGTCCTTGGCTAAAATGCTGAATAAACAGTGGGTCCTCCTGGTATGAAAAAGGTTGAAAACCCCTGCACCACTAGCTGCCCCAACAGTTTGCATTCCTAGGCTGTGTGTACTATACAGCTACAAAGGGGAGACGTGAAATTGGAAGTGTCAGAGTTTGTAGAGCTGCAACAGAGAAAGGCTTTTATGTCTGCTGTGTCTTTGTTAGGTCTCTGTTTGTTGCCTTTCTACTCGAATTCATCAACTTGAATCGCAGGGAAGAAAACGCTTTCTCCTTTCTCCTATATCCCATTGAGTCCTTGACCCTCGATTCGAGTTTCATTCACTACAGTAATTTCCGACACTAGATTCTAGTTATTGACACTAAATGATAGTTTCTGATGCTAGGATGCTCCTTTTTGACACTAGAATCTAGTTTCTGACGCTAGAATCGAGTTTTTGACACTAGATTCTATAGTTTCTGACACTAGATTCTAGTTTTTCTGAAAAATCTGTGCTCCTGTGTCAGGGATGCTAACATATTTCTAGCCAAGGACCACCAGAATTATCCATATTTGGCTGCAGAACCGCCATCTGAAAACAGTTGTCTCGGGTTCCCCAGAAGCGAAAATTGAGATAAAATGTTTGCTTCCAAAATAATGTATTCAGAGATTTGCAGCACATTTTCACATTTTTTTCAAAAATAGCAGAACAACAAGCTCATGTCGCGCCACTCGGTGGCGCGACATGAGCTTGTTGATCTGCTATTTTTCAACAGATAAAACACCAAAACGCGTTCAGGACACTAGAGGATATAGAGTGTATGAGACCAAACCAAATGGACCCCCGGATGCTATACACATGTGTAACTCTGAGACAATGTATATCGCATAGAACCAGGTCCATACCAAATGGACCACCGGACGTTATATGCATTTATGACCGTTATATGCACTATACCCAGTCTGCCCCCCCAAACAATCCATGATATTTCAAATAAAAGTGCTTATAATTAAAATGATTTGAAACACTACTACTGCTACTAACAACGATTTTGGCACCACTAAACCAACAGCATTTCATCATTGAAAACAGAAGACTCTCTGAGTCAGACCTTTAGCTTTATGCATGCTGCGTGTCTGTTGCAACTTCAACAACAACTGATGTTATTATTGATGCTTTACTTGACTAATAAAAGTCCTGTAACTGAAAATGGTATGGGTGCGACTTCATGAAGCCGCCCCCATACCATTTTCTCTTGCCCCTCCAACATGTTCTGTTGTCCCCCCAAACGGGACATGTTACATCCGCCCCTGATTTAAGCCACGGACCACTATTTGAGGACATGTTAGCTCTACAGACTCCAAAACTAAAGATTTATTTTGCTTTTGACCACGAACCAGGATACCAGGCTGGCTTTTGCAAACATAGATCAAAAAATGACCATTAATCTTCTACATGTTCTAGTTGTGTAGACTTCACATGATGATTCACATGGTGAATATTTTAACTCTTGAGAGTGTAAACATGAAACCAAATGGACCCGCAAGGGTCCATTTGGTTTCATTTTTACGCTCTCAAAGAGTTACATCTGGTTAACCAGAGAGAGAGAGAGAGAGAGTCAGAGACACATACTTATTAGGTGAGAGAGCAGACTGTTCCAGGGTGTCAGCGAAATATATAGCAGCCTACCACCAAATGAGGGAAAACGGGTAAACACTATAAGTCTACCACACTTAAATACATCAATGTTACGTTTGCTGCTGTTCTTCTGTGACTTCTTGTTTACATTGTTGTTCTCACCGACCAAATACAGTATATGTATAAATAACTTTAGTTTTTTATTTTGTTTCATACTGTATTTGTATCGTTTAGGGCTGGAACTAACGATTGTTTTCATGATCGATTAATGGGCCGACTATTTGAAAGGAGAATTCCACACCAAAACACATTGAGCATCAATCTACCTTGTTTCCTGTGACATGATACATAATGTCCTTGATTTTTGTCACAATTTTTTCCCCTTTTTCTACATTTCACCATGAGGTCCCCGTCCCAGCGACGATGTTGGATGTTGGATGTTGAATGCAAAAAGGAAAAAAGGTCCCGTACACCGTCAAATACTTGCCATAAAGCTCTTTATTTGTCAACGTTTCGGTCAATAGACCTTCATCAGGACAGACATTCTGTCCTGATGAAGGTCTATTGACCGAAACGTATTTGACGGTGTGCGGGACCTTTTTTCCTTTTTGCATTTGACTTCCACTGCCCTACGCACCCGTCACCATCAATTTGAGGTGTGCATTGGCCTTTTTCTTTTTAGGATGTTGGATGTTGGAACTCTAAACTTATTTTATATCAAACAACGCATTACAAGATAATTGGACCACTATATGATTTTTAAAAACTCAAATGGCACCCGTGGGACAGGAGTTTTTACCGGAGTGGTTGGAGAGGAGAGTGGCAAAAGTGAGGGGAGGAGAAGAAGAGGAATAGATTACCTCTGGGGTTCAGTGTGTGAATAACGCCCTTACAAGTAACGCCCTTACAGTAAGGGATTACTTTTTTCAGTAACTTCTAACGTAACTCCTTACATTTCTCAAATTCCTAACGACGTTATGATTAGTGTACCATCGTTACTGTCGTTACTCCGCGGCGGCGGCAGGACTCGATCGCTGCACTGTGTGCTGTCTGTCTTCTTCAGCTCGCTTCTTCACAGTCTAACATAGAGTATATTGTATAGAGAAGGCACCGAACTGTATAGAGAAGGCACCGAACGAAAGTTCCCCTATGTTCCCCCTCGTCCACTTGCATTGTTTCCTCCGGATGCCTGATCTAGTTTTAATATATCTATGTGTGTAACGTGATAATCATTAACACGGCGAAACACAACCTCCATTTCTAGTAAACACAGAATGGGGAGATCTTTGTCTTGTCCACGCAACATCTCTAAGGCATATTAATGTCAGTAAAATGGAAATGGGAAGAATTTCACTTTAAACTTGTAAGCACGAATACTACAGAAAAAACACCCCTTTTTTGTATGTTTTTTTTTTTTTTAAGTAAAGTAAAGTGACGCCCTTACTTTCATAATTTAGTAAGGAATAAAGTAACTAGTTACTTTTTCAGGGAAGTAACTATAACTATAATGCCCTTACTTTTTAAAAGTAACTTCCCCAACACTGCTGGGGTTACATGTAAAGTCTGCCCCAGAGAGAAATAAAACTCAAGCGTGTTTATCAGTATACTATTAAAATATGATGTGTGAAAAAAATAATAAGTTTGGAGTTACAGAAATACCCGCAGTAGAATAAAGACAACCTGCGGCCATGTTAACTGTTCCCAACGTCGTCGTGGGGACGGGGACCTCATGGTGAAATGTAGAAAATGGGGCATCTGTGACAAAAATCAAGGACATTATGTATCATGTCACAGGAATCAAGGTAGATTGATGCCCAATGTGTTTTGGTGTGGAATTCTCCTTTAACCGATTCATCGATTATTCAGATTATGACTCTTATTTAGGTATCACCTTAATTAATGACATTACATTAACATTAATTAAAATGTTGAGAATGGGTAGAATTTGTTAAACTTAACCGTTTGTGTACTGAACGCATTTTGGTGTTTTATCTGTTGAGAAATAGCAGATCTACAAGCTCATATCGCGCCACCGAGTGGCGCGATATGAGCTTGTAGTTCTGCTATTTTTGAAAAATCATGAAAATGTGGCAGAAATCTTCGAATATATTATTTCAGAATGAAACATTTTAGCTCAAATCTTTGCTTCTGGGGTGATGCCTAGAAGTTTTTTTTTTTTTTTTTTTTTTAATTCTGGTGGTCCTGTGAAATATGTTGAGCATCACTGACACAGGAGCATGGATTTTTTTCAGGGGAAGAAACAAGAATCTAGCATCAGAATTTGGCATCAGAAACAAGTGGCACAAACTAGAATCTGGCGCCATCTAGTGTCAGAAACTAGAATCTAGTCAGGACACAATGGGTTGACACACGAAAAACATATGGTTAACGGGTAAAAATGTCAGTGATTAGTCGACAAACCGATTAATGCATGGGCTTTCAACCTTTTTTGATACCAGGGCCCACCATTTATTCAGCATTTGAGCCACGGAGGACCACCATTTGAGGACATTTTAGCCCCACAGACCCCCAAAACTAAAGATTCCTTTTGCTTTTGTCCATCTTCTAGTTGTGTAGACTTGGGCTAATTCAGAAGATGAATATTTTAACTCTTGAGAGCGTAAAAATGAAACCAAATGGACCCGCAAGGGTCCATTTGGTTTCATTTTTACGTTCATTTTTACGTTTCATTTTTACGTTCTCTGGTTAACCAACTTAGCTGGGGACCACCTGGAACCCTCTAAAGCAGGGGTGGGCAATTATTTTTCCCCCGAGGGGCCAAATGAGATATATAAAATATTGTGGAGGGCCAAGACTAAAGTCTAAACTAAAATCTGCGTAGTATTAATTTAATTTTCAAGATAAAAGTTAGACTAAGACCAACCATTTTGACACCAGGGCCCTATATTTCTTCCGTATTTGAGCCACAGAGGACCACCATTTGAGGACATTTTAGCCCCACAGACCCAAAACTAAAGCTTTCTTTTGTCCAGAATACCCAACCAAAAAACAGGCAAACATACAGATCAGAAATGACCATTCTTTTACAGTCTCTGATCATGTAGACTTTGGGCTAATTGAGATGATGAATATTTTAACTCTTGGGAGTGTAAAAATGAAACCAACTTTCCATATTTACGCTCTCAAAGAGTTACATCTGGTTAACCAACTTTCCATATTTAACTTGGAACACTCTCAAGGACCACTGGTGGTCCCCGGGCCGGTCAGAGTCAGCCAAAGGGCCGCATTTGGCCCCCGGGCCGCATAATGTCCAGGTATGGTCTAAAGGACCACTAGTTGAAGACCTCTGGATTAATGGATGACCAAAATAGTTAGCAAACAGACAAATTCTATTTCAACTTGTTGAACATGGCAATAAACTTCTTGAATCTTAATGAAATATTCGATTACGATTAATATCGATTCATCATTGCAGGGCAGGCCTAGTATCATGTATACTGTATGTAAGTAATGCTTTGGCGATATAAGAATGCTTGTCAAGCCGATGAAGCATATTTGAATTTGAATTTGACAGAGACACAAAGAGACAGAGAGAGGGACAGAGGGAGAGATGCATTCATGGAGAAAGTAAGAGAGGGAGTTGCATAGTTTGTGCAACTGTGTGCGACTATGCTATGCTGTATGTGTGTGCATCAGGGGCGGATATAACATTTTTCAATTGGGGGGCAGAAGAAAATGGTATGGGTGCGACTCATCGCCCGCGGCGTGAAGCGTCACAGGGGATGAACCCATACCATTTTTGGTTGGACTTTTATTGGGCAAGTAAAGCACCAATAATAATAGTCAGTTGTTGTTGGAGTTGCAACAGACACGCAGCATGCATGAAGCTAAAGGTCTGACTCAGAGAGTTTTCTGATTTGAATGATGAAATGCTGTTGGTTTAGTGGTGACACAGCTGTAGTTAGTTAGTAGCAGTAGTAGTGTTTCACATCATTTTAAATATAAGCACTTTTTGCATGCCATCGTGTTTGGTGGGGCAGACTGGGCATTTAGGGGGGCATTGCCCCCCCCCCCCCCCCCCCCATGCCCATGCCTAGATCCGCCCCTGATGTGTGTGTGTGTGTGTGTGTGTGTGTGTGTGTGTGTGTGTGTGTGTGTGGTGTGTGTGTGTGTGTGTGTGTGTGTGTGTGTGTGTGCATGTGCATGTGCGTACTGACTAGAAAGTGAGGGATAGAGAACTATGGGAAGAGCCAGAAAGATGCTGTGAGATCTTTTCTTCTCTCTGGCTCCGGCGCCATACATTAAGATGCTAATCCCGTTCCCTCTCTCTCTCTCTCTCTCTCATCTCTCTCTCTCTCTCTCTCTCTCTCTCTCTCTCTCTCTCTCTCTCTCTATAATTCATTGCATTTTTTCTCGCCTCCCCTCCCCTCTCTTTCCCTCTCTCACTCGGTCCCTTCCTCTCGATGTGGCCTCGCTCCGCTGTCTGTCTGTCTGTCTGTCTGTCTGTCTGTCTGTCTGTCTGTCTGTCTGTCTGTCTGTCTGTCTGTCTGTCTGTCTGTCTGTCTGTCTGTCTGTCTGTCTGTCTGTCTGTCTGGGTCTCTGTCAGGCTCTCTCTCTCTCTCTCTCCTCTCAGATTAGCGCCCGCGGCAAAACGGATTCCAACTCTAATCTTGTGGTAATTCAGCCGATTAGGTTCAGGGATGAGGGCGCGGGGTGCAACGGAGCGGGGCACAATTAGAGTCTCTCTCTCTCTCTCTCCACGCAGCAACGATTAGCCCGCCTTCTATCTGTCTATACCTCCTCCACACACTATCGCATTAACACACAGATTACATTACACACGGGCACGCACACAAACACACACCAGAGAGAGCCAGAGCCATAGAGTGAGACAGAGTTATGACAACTCCCTTCACTTCACTCCAATGGCAGCTTCTCTTCTGCCTAAGACTTATTATGGTTTTGTCCCTGAAGGATTCAAACAGGGACGAAGAACGGGACGAAGTTTTTACGGACTGCATTGGATGGCGGCTCCCACACTGTAGTCTCGGTCTCCAGGCTTACATCTGCGCAGCGAAAATGAAAGCCTGGGGAGACAAGGTACCCCAGTGAGTCTTATCAAAATGCGGGACGTCCGGCTTGTAAACTTCAGAAGTACGTGACTCTCATCGGAAACGAACGGAGGTGTTCTTATCGTGGCTAATTGGTTATCAGTTTAAAAGGTGTGAGTGGGGCCTCATAATAAGGGGCTCGAACGAGTACTTCAACCACGCTATCGGGAGCAGTTTTCTTGCCCCCTCAATGTCGCAACTCACTGCGCTAAAAAGCTATAAGGACTATTACGGATGTGTATATTACACTATTACAGGTCCCCAAGGTCACAACCCCCGCTAAAGCTCAGTAAAACTGTACCATCACACCTGATGTTATTACCGTATATTACTGCATGCGATGTGCCTGCTATACTTGAGGTTTTTACGGGCAAATCCAGTGGCCATAATCGCCCGATAACTCCTCTTTTCAAGGCTAAGTGTCTGTACTCTGTGACTCTGCACGCACGCATGCATGCGTTCACGTACACACACACACACACACACACACACACACACACACACACACACACACACACACATGCACACAACAGGGACGGATGTAACATTTCCCAATTGGGGGGGGCAGAAGAAAATGGTAAGGGGGAAGCCGCCCCCATACCATTTTCAGTAGTGTTTCAAATACTTTTAAATATAAGCACTGAAATATCTTGGGTTGTTTTACATACCATGCCATCATGTTTGGTGGGTGGGGCAGACTGGGCATTTAGGGGGTCATTGCCCCCCCATGCCTATGCCTAGATCCGCCCCTGACACACGCACACATCATGCACACAGCAGCATGCAGCGGCTGTTTATATCCTAACCATTGAGGGTGATGTCATTCGGAGTCGTTTGCGCTTGTCCCCGGCGTCCCCGTGATTCATAAGCGCGCACGTGTGTGTGTGTGTGTGTGTGTGTGTGTGTGTGTGTGTGTGTGTGTGTGTGTGTGTGTTGTGTGTGTGTGTGTGTGTGTGTGTGTGTGTGTGTGTGTGTGTGCGTGTGCGTCTGTGTGTGTGTGTGTGTGTGTGTGTATATGATGTGTATTTTGGGTCAACCCTGAGGCTGCAGGTTGTTTTCAATCAGCTCTGTCATTACCAGCTGTGCCATCACACTCCCGAGGGTCACACACACACACACACACACACACACACACACACACACACACACACACACACACACACACACACACACACACACACACACACACACACAGGCGGTGACGTGTCCCTATATTCAACCTTGGCCCAAAACAAACCCCGTCCTTTCTTTCTTTTCTTTCTTTCTTCTCCTGCCCTCTCCTCAGGTGTTGCGGCGGTGGTGAATCAACAAGCTGAGCACTGATTGGTGAATCATGGGAGGATTCGAGGGTTTCACGGAGCGCCTCTAGAGACCGCAGAAGAAGAGAGAACCACCAACCAACCAACCAACCAACCCACCTACCACCTGGACCCCCTGGCCTCACCCCTTTCACCCCTTGCCATGGTGACATGAGACCACCCCCCCTATAAGTGGCTTTTTGGTCCGTTCTCTAACTACACACACACACTCGACGACGGACGACGAAACCCAGACCAAGGCTGGAACCCTCCGTTGTGCACGCAAACCTGGGAACTTTACGCCAGCATTGACTTGTCCCGCTAATATACGCCGACGACGCAGTCATAAACGTTAACTGCTGCATTTACATAGCGCCTTTGTGCGCTTTACAGTGCATCATAATCACCAAGTGGAAACCATGCCTGGCACCCGCAACCTGCACCACATCAGGAGGGATTAGTGGGTTTCGTTGTCTTGCTCAAGGACACTTTGCCACTATACTCTGCTTGGGGATTGAACTCACGAGGATTGAACAACTTGTAACTCTATCTATCCCCTATAGGCCTCGGAAACCTCAGTCGTTTATATATTTCCAGGGAGGATAGCAAAAGTCTGGAGTCCGAACAGGAGTGTAAACGTCAATCTCTTTATCCCTGCTGATTTCTGATCGTCCGAGCCTTTGTTAAACTGACACACACACATACCCACACACACACACACACTCCTATCTCTCGCTGTGGAATCTCTAATGAATTAGTCTCACGTCCCGCAGCTGCATCTAGTTAACTCCTAGCGGATCCTGTGCCCGGGAGCTGCCTAATATGCCATAAAAAAAAGCATATAGCGTAGATTTCAGGTCTACCTTCGACACCGTCGACCAACCCTGTCCGTCCGCCTATACTCCGTTAGTTTCGTCGTCGTCGTCGCGATGGCGGTGGCCGCCCGAATCCGCCGCCACCTTCGCCGGCTCCTTCTGCTGCTGGCGACCTGCTGCCTCCTGTCGCTGCTGCTGTCCGCCTACTTCCTGCTCAACGGCTCCTCATCGCCTTCCCTGCGCCTGATCGGCGGACAGTCAACGTCCCCCGAGGCATCGTCTTCGTCGTGTAACCACCGCCGCCAGCGGCCCGGCGTCTCGGCGCCCCTCCTGTCCCCGTATCGGCCACCCGCGGCGCCCCCCGTGCCACCCGTGCCACGGGGAACCGGAATCGGAGGAGGAGGGGGCGAGGTCCGCCCCACGGAGCCCGTGGTTCTGGTCCTGGTCGAGTCGCAGTACTCCCAGCTGGGCCAGGACATCGTGGCCGTGCTGGAGTCGGCGCGCTTCCGCTTCCGCGTGGAGATCGCCCAGTCGGGCAAGGGCGACCTGCCGCCGCTCACCACCGCGGAGGATAGCGGCGGGGGAGGGCGGCGGGGCCGCTACGCGCTGGTCGTCTACGAGAACCTGCTCAAGTACGCGCACGCCGACGCCTGGAACCGGCAGCTGCTGCACCGCTACTGCGCCGAGCACGGCGTCGGCATCGTGGCCTTCTACCGCTCCAACGAGAACTCGCCGCCGCAGGTGAAGCTGCGCGGGCTGCCGCTGATGCTGCGCACCAACCAGGTGAGAGGATGTTTTTTTTTTCAAGTTCAAGTTCAAGTTCAAGTTTATTAATATGTCCCAAATTGGGCACTTTGTTTTGCAGCACATAATAAAGCTCTAAAAACACACGTTACAAACATGACAACAACAGACACACGTAGTAGACAAAAACAGATACAAATACATAAATACTGTATAAAGTGCAAACTAGAGCTACAGTGCCTAATCTAACAACCTATACCTCACCACCCATCCCTGAGACTAACAGCCTAGTCAAGGTCAAGGTCAAGGTAAACTTTATTGTCCACAAGGGAAATTTGTCTTGGGCTAACACCCTGCTTCAGCCACACATGAAACATAGATGACACACAAAATACAAAACAGAGGGAGACAACATTACACAGTGCACACAGTGTGAAAATCTGGCCAGCCACAATCACTGCTGTTTCAAAGCATCATTCAACATTTTCGTTGATGCTGGTACAAATGATTTTTTGAACCTGATATACTTCCACTTAGGTTCTTTATACCTTCTCCCTGAGGGCAGGAGTACAAACTCTCCATTTAAAACATGGGTAGTGTCAGCAACAATTTTTTGGGCCTGTTTTAGTGTGGCCTGCTCATAAATAGACTGCAGGGACGGGAGTTGTCTAACCCCAATGATCTTCCCTGCTGTTTGCACCAATCTGAACAGTTTGGACCTCAGTTGCACTGCGAGGTTACCGAACCAAACTGTGATGCCAAATCTGATCAGGCTTTCTAAGACTGCGCGGTAGAACACCAACATAAACTTCTGGTCAACACCGTGGACTCTGAGGCGTCGCAAGAAATGCAGCCTTTGCTGTAGTTTACTGCAAAGGTTGTCTACATGAGTGTTCCAGGTTAGTGAATTGTCAATCCAGATGCCCAAATACTTATATGAGGAAACCTGTGAGATGGTTGAGTTATGGATGACCACAGGCCTGTGGTCACCAATGCTCCTGGGGTCAAATACCATCTCCTGTGTCTTATTGACATTAAGGACAAGGTGGTTGTCGTCACACCACTTAACAAAGTTCTGTACCTCCGAGAAGTAGCCATCTAAATCCCCATCCTTATCCAGCAGGGCTAGGATAGCAGTATCATCTGAGAATTTGATGATGTGGTTATTGGGGTTGCCACTTCTACACGCATCTGTGTACAGGGTAAAGAGGATGGGTGAGCTCACACAGCCCTGCGGTGCACCAGTATTCAGGGTTCTGCGTTCTGACATGGTGCCGTTAACACTGACCCTTTGTGTGCGTTCGGTCAGAAATGAGTGGTACCATCTAATAATGACAGGATGGACATTGAGGTCACTCAGCCTCGCAATCAAGAGATGTGGCTGTATCGTATTGAACGCAGAGCTAAAATCTATTAGAAGAAGGCGTGCATAAGCTTTGTTATTATCCAGGTGCTTCAAGAGGAAATAATCTAAAGACAAAACTGCATCCTCTATACCCCTCGCCTAGCGTCTGCCTCCTCTTGTTTCCCTTATTGATGGCTCTAATGGAGGTAGGTATGAAGGAGAATTTAAACCTGTTGGTTTTGGTGACAGGAATCTTTAGCCATTGGCCAGATGGCAGAATTTCATATTCCTGACATAGGGGGTGGGAGCTATCTGTTCTAATGGAGGCTGCTTTTTTAAGCACCTGTTCGTCATATATATGACTCAAACCCCTGAATGTAGTCCCCACAATTTTACTAGCCACCTTAACGACTCGGTTTAGGGCATTTACCTGTCTATCACCAATGTTACCAATATAATTTAACTCTTAAGAGCGTAAAATGAAACCAAATGGGCCCTTTACGGGTCCATTTGGTTTCATTTTACGCTCTCAAGAGTTAGGGATCTATAGGGGTCCATTTGGTTACCAATGGTCCTTTCTAGAGAGGAAGGGGGACTCTATCTTAGCTCATAGGAAGAAAATTGCCTGTCAATCAATTACGCCCCAACTCACCAGCAAAAAAAAGCACTAGAGTTTTTCACAAATGTTGGCGCTAGCGGGGTCTGGAAAAAGAGCTAAATAGAGCGACAAATGTGCCAAGTTGGCAACACTGGTTGTCGTGCCTGTGTTTGGAAGGTCTGGATAGAAAACTACTGAGAACTATGAACCGTGAAGCACAAGTTAGAAACATTATTTGGGGTTTTTGCTCTGGGTGAGGTCGAGCGTGAAGCGGAACGTACGACAACAAGAGCAAAGCTTTAGTAGAGAGTAAATGGAAGTGGTTATAATATTACTCAATATTTACTCCAGTAGATATTACTACCAGCACATCTACAAGCTCGTAGTGTGCTATGGTATGAGCTTGTAGATCTGCTATTTTTGGAAAAAAAAAAAAAAAATCTGAAAATCTTTGAATATCTTAACTTAATTGTCGCTGGAACAACATATTTTAAGATGGCCAAATACAGATAATTCTATAAATATTTTGAGAACCAGAAAACTGACTGATTAATGGCCTGTACAAACTGTAGGAGTTTTACTGTTGTCTCTATTCATCATCTGAATTAGCCCAAGTCTACACAACTAAAGAATGTAGAACATTAATAGACATAAGACTAATAGACATTTTTTTATCTGTATGTATGACTACTGGTTTCCAGCCTGGAATTGTGGACAAAAGCAAAAATAAATCTTTAGTTTTGGGTCTGTGGGACTAAAATGTCCTCAAATGGTGGTCCGTGGCTCAAATGCTGAATGAATAGTGGTCCCTGGGATCAACCCGCAAGGGTCCATTTGGTTTCATGTTTACGCTCTCAAAGAGTTACATCTGGTTTAACCAACTATACCAGGTAGAACAGGTCCATCACACGCTTGTGGTTGTGGTGTCGCCGGTCTAGGTCAAATCATGCTAAAAATCAGTGTTGGTCAATATTACTTAGGAAAGTAACTTCTTTACTTTACTCGTTACCCCTTAGACAAAGTAATATCATTACTTTACTTATTACTGGAATCAAAGAGTAATATATTACATATTACGTTGTTACTTTTCCAAGTTCTCAACTTTTTCACAATTGACAAGACAGTTGAGGTCTTGCATTTAAAAATAAATGCAAAATATAGCAGCAAGCGATTTGTAGTGTACATAACTGTGCACAGGATGCTGCGTGTGGACTGGATCTACAATCTAGTGCACATCTCTGTTGTTACAGTACCTGTCGATAGCTTGTAAATCTGTTCTATTTTTGCATGCAACAACAAGCTCATTTTAAACAAGTAACTTGGCGTTACTCATTACCCATTTTTACAGAGTAATCTCGTTACTTTACTTTTTGGAGCAAAAGTAATAATATTACAGTAATATGTAATCTAAAATTAGTTACTGCCCAACACTGCTAAAAATGTCCGGGCCGATCTACTCGCCCAGTCCACCACTGATGTCATTTGTTTTTTTTTTTATTTCAGTATTAATTTTGACATCTTCCTTCCATGCGTGCTGCTGTGCCTGTGATGCCAGACCCACACAGGACACGCTTTCCCTCTCTCTCTCCCTCTCTGCGTGCACACACAGGAATACAAGCTCACACCACAGGGAGGAATGTCTGATAGCACAGCTCAGCAGTCAGTCGGCAACCTTTAGGAGATGAAGTGCCTGGCTTGAAGTGTCTTTATTTTCTTGATAGTTGGCGTGCCATGTCGACATTATGCTTAAACGTTTCAGGTCGGGAATCCATTTTTGGATTCTGTACAGCAGGTCTTTTCAACAGGGCCGGGGACCACCAGTGGTCCCTGAGAGGATTCCAGGTGGTTATAGATCTGTAACTCATGAGAGCGTTAAAATGAAACCAAATGGACCCTCACGGGTCCATTTGGTTTCATTTCACGCTCTCAAGAGTTAAATTACATTTGAACTGTCTGAATTTACTTCATTTTCAAGAATCTACACAATTATACAATGTAGAAGAATTGCTATTTTAGTTTCTCTCCTAAATTGTGGACAAAAACATACTTTTGGGTCTGAGAGATTAAACTCAACATCAAATGTGGTCCTCCATGGCTAAAATGCTGAATAAATGGTGGGTATGAAAAAAAGTTGAAAAACTGCTGTACAGTATGTACAGTATTCAAACATTTTTTGTATTATGTGACTAGCTACTGTATATACAGTAAATATTTGGAGTTTTTCAGAAAACTTAGGTTAGGCCTAAATGGGCTAATTATGCAGCAACCTTTATGTATTATTCTCTTCAATATTTGCTCTCAGGATATGATTATTAGACTTGTTGATTATTATGAATGTGAGTATGAATGAATGTGAAATTATGGATGGATGTAATGTACACACAGATGTGAGTGGACTTAATTTAAGTGTACACCGGGGGTTTTCAACCTTTTTCATAACAGGGCCCACTATGTAATCAGCATTTGGACCAACCACCACTTGGTCCTACAGATTTAGTTTGTTTTTGTCCACAATGCCAGGCTGGATTACAGAAAGAAAACAGTCAAACATACAGATCAAAATGACCATTAATCTGCTACATTCTCTAGTTGTGTAGACTTGGGATAATTCAGACGATAATATATTTTGACTCTTGAGAGTGTAAACAAGTCTCAAGGAGTTACATCTCGTTATTACATGGCTTGAATGAATGCTCCAATCAGAAGCCAGCGTTCTGGTCATGTGAGCGGTCACATAATACACTATAATCACCACTCCGCGCTATATTTGACCGCTGCATAAACAAGTTCCCCAAAGTGCAAACAGCTGTGTTCATATCAATCCGCGCTGCGCTTCCGCATTTAGTTCCAGCACGCCGTTAGCGGGTCCATTTGGTTAGCTACGTATTTGGTTGTTTACATGCCGTTGTCGTCACCGTCTCAAGGACCACTGGTGGTCCTCGGACGTTGAAAACCACTGACGTAAGTCCGCGGTGCGCTTCCGCATTTAGTTCCAGCACGCCGTTAGCGGGTCCATTTGGTTAGCTACGTATTTGGTTGTTTACATGCCGTTAGCGGGTCCATTTGGTTAGCTACGTATTTGGCTGTTTACATGCCGTTGCCGTCACCCTCTCAAGGACCACTGGTGGTCCTCGGACCACTGGTTGAAAACCAGTGACGTAAGCCATGTAATAAGCGAGATAACACCCTTCGAACGGGTGATTTGTTTCCTAACTAACTGACCTCGGCTGCGCCTCGGTCAGTTAATAGGAAACAAATCACCGGTCCGTCGGGTGTTATCCCTTACTTAACCAACGTTCCATTTAGCTGGGGACCACCTGGAATCCTCTCCTGTTGAAAACCCCTCCTGTACACATTTTTCTCATATCACACTTGTGCCAGTGTAGCAGTGATTACCCTCTGAAGTGCTACTGATGTCACCCGTGCCTACGGTTGCCTTCCCCTGGCAAAGCCTACGTGGTGCACCATAGAGACATAGGGCTCCATTTTCGTTACCGCTAAACCGCTTATCCCTTAACGTCTTTACCTTTTTAAACTATTAAAAAAAAAAAAAAAACATTTTTCATTAGTTTAAATGGTCCGTCTACAAGCTCACAATGTGTCAATAGATTGGCACGTTGAACTATTCAAAAAAAAATTCAATATAGTAAAAAAGATGATAAGGGGTTTAGGATAAGGGGTTTAGATGGTAACGAAAATGGAGCCCATAGTGGGAGATGCACAGTTGGTGACAGAGACAAATATCAAACATACTAGATATTCATAAACGGTCGGGAAGCCGCTGGAAGCATCGATGCTATATCTTCTCGCAGAGACTTTCACACAGCAAGCCAAGCCTGATCTTGCGTCAAATGTGTAGTTTTGTCGGTGAGCGCAAAGAATATCCTCCGACAGCATAATGGGGGCAAATATCCTGCACAGTGTTGCAAACTGCCAAAATCCAAAATGCACTAGTGACACTTCCAAAAGGCATTAGAATGCGTTAGATGCTTGCCAACCTTCTACATTCCCTAGTCGTGTAGACTTGGGCTAATTCACATGATGAATATTTTAAATCTTGACAGTGTTTTTATGCGCTCAAAAATCACTGAGTCACTTTGATTGAAAATCACTGTCTTAGGAGGAAAAATGGTAAAAAAAAAAATGAGGGTTTTATCTCTGGCACCTGTCAATCAATTTCGTCTTAACTCAAACAGCCAAAAAGCACTATATTTTCCACCAGGAGCCTTTTACCAATTTTGGTGATAGGGGGCTCTGAAAAAAAAGCTAAATATAGCGACAAATGCGCCAAGTTGACAACAGTGATGCTGCGGTTTGTCTCATCTCAGTCCTAAACATGTTAAAGGGGAATTCCACCCATTTTCAACAATTTTTCTGAGAGTGTACAGAAAAAAAGAAGCAGCTAAAGAAATCCATTAACATGGTGAAAATACATCTTGATGATGTCATCAAGATGTTTCACCATGTTAGTGTTTTTTCTTCAGACCTCCATTTCTTGGGAACACAGAATGGGGGAACTTTTTTTTTTTTTATCAAGTCCACACAACACCTTGAAGGTACATCAATGACATAGTAAAATATTGAAAACGGGTGAAGTTCCCCTTAAAAAAAAAATCGCAAGTTACTCCGCAAGTAGCCTCGACACCCAGGCTTTCATTTTCGTTCGCCTTGCGCGAAAACGGACAGCCTGGACTAACACACGTTGGAAAGTGGCCTTCAAGTGGGACTGAACCTTCCGGGGTGGGCGTCGCTCTAAATGATGTGACGTAGAACAGCAGTGGACGGGCGCGGGAGGGGCCGGAGATGACGACACGTTAGTGAGATCAAATCAGAGCGCAGCACTTCCGCCGTGTGGATCCCACGACACCCCCGCCCCCAAGGCCAAAATCATTGAGGGCTAGACCAGGCTACTCTGCAAGACTCCATAATATAACTGACTCGATTTTATTTTATTTTATTTATTTTATTTTTTTATTTGCCGACCCCAGGGTTATAATGGTTAACTAAAACTAACTAAAAAACGAAAACTAAAATTCAAAAAAACATTTGCGTTAACTGAAACTATTAAAAACTAAAAATGAATGCAAAAAACGATAACTAAACTAAAACTGGAATGTGGGTTGAGAAAACTAACTAAAACTAACTGAAATTATACCCAAAATACCCTTAGTTTTAGTTTTTATAAAGGTTTTAAATCCAAAATGTGTTGGTGACCAGCATGAGGAGGAGATGCTTCTAGATCTTCTATCCACTAGTGAATTCCATAAACACTGGGGGTAAAAACTGTGTTATTGTGGGAGAGTGCAATCATCCAAGAAACTCAAGGCAAGGGTTGAATACCAACCGTTTCCTACTTTGGCACATTTTTAAACCTATACCTGACAACCAAAGCACCGAAAAACTAACTAAGAATAACTAAAACTATAACTAAACTAAAACTAACTAAACCTACATATTTTCACAAAAATAAAAAATAAAAACAAAAACTTGCAAACCCGCTCTAAAAACAAACTAAAACTAACTGAATTAGAAAAAAAAAATCACACACCCGTGTGAAATGAAGGTGCTGCCTGTGTGGTGGTGTGTGGGGGGTCCCCCGAACTTTATTTGATGCATCACTCAAGGAAATACATTTGGTGCGCCCGCGCATTTGTTGTACAAAACATTTGGTGCACCCAGCCACGCAGGCACGCAGCTTGTAAATCGTCTAAGGGAAGTGCTTGGCAGCACTTCAAAAATGACAAAACTAACTAAAACCAAACTAAAATGAAAACTTCATAACTATAATAACCCTGACCCACCCTCTCCTCTCCAACCAACCAGGCGCTGCGTGACTGTCGTGTGGCTCCCGGCTCCCCCTTGCTCCGCATCACCCGCCCGGGGACGGACCGGGGCGCGCTGCCCGGGGACGACTGGACCTCCTTCCACACCAA
>CM076982.1:49445570-49450570 GCA_039105355.1 Benthosema pterotum | reverse complement strand
TCGAATACGAATGAGAGCCATAGTGTGAGCCAGCCTGGAATTGTGGACAAAAGCATGACAAATCTTTAGTTTTTGGGTCTGTGGAGCTAAAATGTCCTCAAATGGTGGTCCGTGGCTAGAAATGCTGAGGTATCAGAAAGGTTGAAAATCCCTGCTCTAGAGGCCTTAAGAGGTGGTTGAGTCATATGCCATAAGCATAGAGGAAATACAGGTGGAAGAGCAGAGGCACCAACGTTTGGGATTTAACCATGTGTCTGACCCTCTATTCGAGTTTCTGACACCCATTATACAGTAGTCTTCTCCTGACACCAGATCTACATAGTTCCTGACACCATATTATACAGTTTCCCTCTACACCAGATTATAGCAGCAGTAACATTCTAACTTTTTACGCTAGAATGTACAGTAGTTTCCGACACCAGAATTCTAGTTATTGACACTAATGATAGTTTCTGATGCTAGATCCCTTTTTGACACTAGAATCTACTTTCTGACGCTAGTGTCGAGTTTCTGACACTAGATTCTATAGTTTCTTGTGTCACTAGATGTCTAGTTTCTCTGAAAAATCTGTGCTCCTGTGGTCAGTGATGCTTAACATATTTCTAGCCAAGGACCACCAGAATATCCATATTTTGCTGCAGCCCCCCCATCTGAAACATGTTGTTCTCGGGGTTCCCCAGAAGCGAAAAATTGAGATAAAATGTTTGCTTCCAAAATAAATGTATTCAGATTTGCAGCACATTTTCACAATTTTTTCAAAAATAGCAGAACAACAAGCTCGTGTCGCGCCACTCGGTGGCGCGACACGAGCTTGTTGATCTGCTATTTTTCAACAGATAAAACACAAAACGCGTTCAGGACACTAAGGGTTAAATGACATCTGTCTCTCTATCTCTCTCTCTCCCTCTCTCTCCATCACTCTACCTTCCTCTCTCCTCTCCTCTCTCTCCCTCTCTCCATCTCTCTATTCTTTTTCTCTCTATCTATCTCTCTCTACTATCCTGTCTCATCCTCATTCTATTTATACTACAAAGCCGAAAAGTCGGGGGAGACTTAAACTGAAAACCCGCCACTGCGGAACTATGCCGGATCCGAGCGTGTTTCATGCGCGGACAGCCTGCCGTGTGTGTGTGTGTGTGTTGTGTGTGTGGTTTGTGTGTGTGTGTGTGTGTGTGTGTGTGTGTGTGTGTGTGTGTGTGTGGTGTGTGTGTGTGTTGTGTGGTGTGTGTGTGTGTGTGTGTGGTGTGCCGCGCGTGGTGTGTGTGCGTGTGCGTGCTGTGCTATTTGTTTTTCTCTCTAGCTTGGTTCGTCATTCATAACAGAGGACAGCATTCGTCTCCACACACAGCCCATATTTGGTTCACTTTTTCTC
The DNA here is from genome assembly GCA_039105355.1 of Benthosema pterotum. Lineage (NCBI taxonomy): Eukaryota > Metazoa > Chordata > Actinopteri > Myctophiformes > Myctophidae > Benthosema > Benthosema pterotum. Next base: position 49,449,198 of record CM076982.1, on the reverse strand, counting down.
CAGATGCATGATGGGAGAGAGCTGTCAGCCGCTGGCAGGAAGTGACATTCTAATCTTAAATACTGAGGCGAGAACACAAATTGTAAATACACACACACGTGCACACACGTGCACGCACACACGCACGCACCACGCACGCACGCAACACACACACCCACACACACACCACACACACACACCCACACCACGCACACACACACACTCATACCGCATAGCATGTTACATAAACAAACAAATTGACCATGCATGGACGAATCTTGTAGGCTTTTATATTATTTATTGAAATATTTGTTTTTTGGCTTTTGAGCCTTTATTGATTGGGTACAGTGGAGACAGGATAGGAAAGACGACAGAGAGAAAGATAGACAGACAGCAGCAAAGGCTCAGAAGGTGGTCATGAACGCACTCGAACAGGAGGCGACACGCTGCCAGGCGAGAGCCTATTTATGTGGCATGCGCCACCTGGACCATTAGGCCAGCGGCCCTGTATCGGCCCTGTATCGATTTAAAACCAAATGGACCCTTGTAGGTCCATTTGGTTTCATTCTCTCTCAAGAGTTAAAATATTCATCATTTGAATTAGCCCAAGTCTACTTAACTAGAAGATTAATGGTCGGGAGCACGGGGCACAGTGGTTAGTGCAGTCGCCTCACAGCTAGAAGGTCCTGGGTTCGATTCCCCTCGCCCGGCTAGGGCGCTGCTGTGGTGCTGGCGGCGTGTCTGCCCTCACTCCGCGTCATCAGTACCCATACCCGAGGCGGGGTTGGTGAAAGGGGCCTTTCTGTGTGGAGTTTGCATGTTCTCCCCCCGTGTCCCCTAGGGTAAAGATACCCTCCAAAAAAACATGCCAGTAATCCTGGACTCTAGACTGGCCTCCCCCCCTGGCCAGCCTGGGCGCCTGATGGAGGGAACAGAACTGTTGGAATAACGTGTTCCTTCCACACGCTACGTCCAACTAGGGAAACTCCCCCCTGTCGGGTGAAAAGAAGGCAGCTTGGACTCCTCATGCATTGAAGGAAGCATGAGGCCAGTCCGCTGCCTCCCCAGGTTGGCGGAGGATGTGTAGAGCCCCAGGATCACATTAGGAATTGGCACTGGGTGGAAAAAATGGGTTACAAAATCATGGATAAAATATATATATTAAAAAAAAAAGTAGATTAATGGTCATTTGATCTGTATGTTTTGCCTGTTTTGTTTCCCAAATCCAACCTGGTTGGTATTGTGGACAAAAGCAAAAGAAATCTTTGGTTTTGGGGTCTGTGATGGGCTAAAATGTCCTCAAATGGTGGTCCGTGGCTCAAATGCTGAATAATAGTGGTCCCTGGTGTCAAAAAGGTTGAAAACCCCCCCGGACGATCACAACAACCTCTGGTTTGTTTGGTTTGAACCAGAGCCCTTCTAGTAGGAGAGTTACGATATTGAGGGCCAGAAACCAGAGTGGAGCACCGTGCACGTGACTATACAGAGCTTCTTTGAGGCCAGTCCCGCTGTTATCGCGAAAATCTTAGCTTTTTCAATGAATTCTCGCGATAACACCTGCTGCTTCCCGTTTTCAGAGTGGCCTCAAATGGCTTCTGCGAGCGACCTGGCGCACATGAGTGAACGGGAATATCGCAACTCTTCCACTAGAAGGCTCTGGTATGAACCAAACCCCCCCATCCTCCATCACAGACAGCGGACAATTTCCGACTGTAGCTTCAGGAAGCTGACTCTGATAATCAGTGCTACAGGATGATAGGAAATAGAAGGAGCGGGAACACACAACTCATATCATATTGTACCTTACAGTCAGTCCATCTTATGCATTAACAGACAATGATTATGTCATGGTTATCAATATGTTTATGCTGAGTCATATCATTACACTTATAGGCTCTCCCGTAAACTCCTCAGTGTTGGCTTAACTCTGAGAGCTACTGTATAGCGTCCATTAGGTTGCATTTGTTTTGACATGGATAACTTTTATTTATTTTTTTTTTTTTTTTTACAGGACTTTTATTAGTCAAGTAAAGCATCAATAATAACATCAGTTGTTGTTGAAGTTGCAACAGACACGCAGCATGCATAAAGCTAAAGGTCTGACTCAGAGAGTTTTCTGTTTTCAATGATGAAATGCTGTTGGTTTAGTGGTGACACAGCTGTAGTTACTTAGTAGCAGTAGTAGTGGTTCAAATCATTTTATATATAAGCACTTTAATTTGAAATATCTTGGGTTATTGAGCATGCCAATCATGTTTGGTGGGGTAGACTGGGCATTTAGGGGGGCATTGCCCCCCGCTTGCCCATGCCTAGATCCGCCCCTGGTTTTGCGCATACAAGATTAGTTATGATGTTGTTTTAGTCAGTGAAAAGCACCAGTCGAGGAACATTTTAGTGGAGTAAAACGTGGGCGCCGCTCTGGAGAACGTGGATGGGGCAGGGGTTGACACTAAGGTCTCGGAGACACTTGCCCATCGGGCAAGTGCAAGTCAGGTTCTACTTGCCCTCAGGTCATGGTCACTTGCCCCCTAAAATATATTGTAAATTTTGCAGATGTAACTCTTAAGAACGTAAGAACGTTAACACTCTCAGAGTTAAAATAAATCATCTTTAATTAGCCAGTCTACACAACTAGAGAATGTAGAAGATAGGACATTTTAATGTGTATGTTAATTTGCCTGTTTTGTGTTTCCCAAATCCAGCCTGGAATTGTGGATATCTAGAAAGCAGGAAAGACACAGAGGCAGAGTGCAATGACTGCCTTCAAGACAAATTTATCTTGTTGTGTTATAGTGCACTAAGTTGCACACTTGCCCGATCGGCAACCAAGTAGCAGTCTTCACTTGCCCCACCATTTTTTTTTTACTTGCCCCGGGCAAGTGGCAAGTGTTAGTGTCAAGCCCTGGATGGGGTAGTGATCCCAGACATACAGACAGACAGACAGACAGACAGACAGACAGACAGACAGACAGACAGACAGACAGACAGACAGACAGACAGACAGGAGGCCAACAACACTTTTCAGGGATCTGCTGCACTGGAGACAGACAGGGATGAGGGATTTGTTGCATCACTGTCATGACTGTGGAGAGAGATGGACGACCTCCGCTAGTCCTGTCAGATTAGAGATCACACAAGATCTGTGTGCGTGTGTGTGTGTGCGCGTGTGCGTGCGCGTGTGCGTGTGCGTGTGTGTGTGTGTGTGTGTGGTACAGAGACAAATCTTAGTACACTACTAAAATCTAGTACTAAACATCTGATGCATTTTTCCACCTTTTTCATCCCAGGGCTCACGAAATATTCAGCATTTGTGCCACGGACCATCAATTGACGATATTTTTAGACCACAGACCCCAAAACTAAAGATTTCCTTGCTTCTGTCCATGACCATTAATCTTCTACTTGTGTAGATTTGGCCCAAATGGACCCGCAAGGGTCCATTTGTTTCATTTTTTTTTTTATACGCTCTCAGGAGTTACATCTGGTAAACCAACTTAGCTGGGGACCATCTGGAACATTCTCAAGACCACTGGAGGTCCCTGGCCACCGGTTGAAAAACCCCTGATCTAATGCGTAACATCTGGACGGTGCATGGGGAGCCATTCATTATTGCAGTGGTTTGGTTGGTTTCTGAATGATGGAGTCTTGT
>CM076982.1:49437440-49445070 GCA_039105355.1 Benthosema pterotum | reverse complement strand
AATCTCAGCAGAGATCAGGTAATATTTGTCAGGACGGACACAGCATCATGGTCCCCCCGAAGGGTCAAACAGCACGTCTGTTTGGTCGGTCCTGTCTGTCCTGCCCCGGCTGTCTGCCTGATAAAACACATAACAGCAAACGGATCACAATCGGTCGATAAACAGGCGCACGTCAGTTGCCTGCCTAGATCCGGTTTCCATCCGAACGTGATTTATCAGACGCGACGAGTCGTGGGTCATCCGGGGCTTCAGAGCAGACGCGGCTTAAGAGCAGCCCATAAACAAACATTGGGGAACTAATCCACGACTATAACGATGAGGTCGCCATGGGACGTCAAAAAACTGCACTTTTAATAGAGTTTTATAGTTTTTGGTTTAGATCAGGAGTTATTAACGCTGGTCCCAGTCTGAACGTCAGGCCAACAGACAGTGATGTCAGGCCAACAGACAGTGATGACAGTCTGAACACCAGGCCAACAGACAGTGATGCCAGTCTGAACGTCAGGCCAACAGACAGTGATGCCAGTCCGTGAACGCCAGCCAACAGACAGTGATCCAGTCCAGAAACACCAGCCAACAGACAGTGATGTCAGTCCCAACAGACAGTGATGCCAGTCTGACATCAATGCCAACAGACAGTGATGCCAGTCGTGAACATCAGGCCAACAGACAGTGATGCCAGTCTGAAGTCAGGCCAACAGACAGTGATGCCAGTCTGAACACCAGGCCAACAGACAGTGATGCCAGTCTGAACATCAGGCCAACAGACAGTGATGCCAGTCTGAACATCAGGCCAACAGACAGTGATTCCAGTCTGAACAATGCCAGGCCAACAGACAGTGATGCCAGTCTGAACAATGCCAGGCCAACAGACAGTGATGCCAGTCTGAACACCAGGCCAACAGACAGTGATGCCAGTCTGAACGCCAGGCCAACAGACAGTGATGCCAGTCTGAACAATGCCAGGCCAACAGACAGTGATGCCAGTCTGAACACCAGGCCAACAGACAGTGATTCCAGTCTGAACACCAGGCCAACAGACAGTGATGCCAGTCTGAACGTCAGGCCAAAGCACAGCCCTGTCTATCTCAGGTCTATTTCAGCTCCAACACAAAGAGGTTCAGGTCTCTCCCTCTCTCTCTCTGTGGATCACAGCAAAGCTCTGCTCTCTACAAAAAGAAGAAAAAAACGGAAAAGAACTATACATCTCTCTCTCCCTCTCTCTCTGGTGATTGAATTTCTTAACATCTTTTCAACAAAAAAAGAAGAAGAAGAGAAAAAAGGCGGTAAATGCCCTCAGGCTAGAGGAAGAAACAAGCTAATGGTGGACGGGGAGGAGAAGGAGACGTGAACATTTCAGCAGAGCCCCCACTACTCTCTCTCTCTCTCTCTCTCCCTCTCTCCCCCTCATTCTCTCTCTCTCCTCACTCCCTCTCTCCTCTCTCCCTCTCTCTCTCTCTCTCTCTCTCTCTCCTTCTCTCTCTCCTCTCTCTCTCTCTTCCTCATCTCTCTCTCTCTCCTCTCTCTCTCTCTCCCTCTCCTCTCTCCTCTCTCTTCTCTCTCTCTCCTCTCTCTCTCCTCCTCCCATCTCTCTCTCTCGTCCTCTCCTCTCTCTCTCTCGCTCTCGCCGTTTGAGGTTGAAAGCGAGCGAGGGGCGAGCGAGGCCGCCAGCCGCCTTTCAACTTTTTCAAAGTCCTCTCGTCGGGGGTTGGTTCTCCGCCGTACAGAGCGCTCGTCCCGCCGCGGTGCCGTACGGTACGGCAGCGCCGAGCAGAGCGGTGTGTCACTGAAGGATTTGAAAAGAAAAAGGTAATTGTTGCTCCGCTGCCATCCTGATCAGAGCACTGTGCGTTCTGTGTGTGTGGTGTGTGTGTGTGTGTGTGTGTGTGTGTGGGTGTGTGTGGTGTGTGGTGTGTGTTGCACCTTGCCCCTCTACTATTCCACAGATCCTCTCACTCTCTCTCTGTGCTACTATAATTGGGTAAAGGATAAAGGGTATAATGGTACCTGGCTCCTCCGTCCACCTGTCACCCACTCCACTTCCTTTTCTTCCGCTCGCTCTCCTTGCAACGCAGCGTGTCTCTCGCCCTCTCCCTCCCCTCTCTCCTCCCTCCCTCCCCGCCGACATTCTTGCGCTCTCTTTCTTGCTTTTTTGTCCGTCTCTTTTACCCAACCCCCCCCATAACCAGCTGCTCATTAAACCCTTTCCCCCCTGTCTGCTCTCTGTCCTGCTTGTAAAACACTTCAGAATACCTTCAGAGGAAAAAGCTCTTAATGGGACAGAGGAGAGTTTGGAAGTAGAGTCGGATGCTACGAGAAAAAAATATGACAAAATGGAAAAAACATGTAAGAGATAATGAGGCTACGGATCACGGAAGAGTTATTTACCCCCTGTGGTGAGCAAATGGCTCGGGAATAAAAGAAGGGGCACCCGGACAATTTGAAGCATGAATAGAAATGGAAATGTCTGACCATCTTCACTTTTCTATATCAGTAGTTTGGAGGCAGAGAGTTGACTGCACTGATCTGATGATGATGGAGACCTCGGATTCACAGATTCACACATGCATCTGGAGATGAACGCAACAGGTCATGATGGGCCCAAAACTGCCCGATATAGGAAAACAATTGGCCCAAAACTATACCATACAGGAAATATTTACCCCAAAACACATACCCAATATACAGTAGGAAACATTAGGCCCAAAACTATAGCAATACAGAAACATTTACCCCCAAACACATACCCAATATACAGTAGGAAACATTTGGCCCAAAACTATATTCAATATAGGATACGGTTGGCCCAAAACTATACCAATATAGGAAACCGTTGGACCAAAACACATACCCAATATATATAGGAAACATTTGGCCCACCTCCGCACAGCTCTCTACACCTTCCTATACCTCTCTACACCTCCCTACTCATCCCTACACCTCCCTAAGCTCCTCTACACCTCCCTATACCTCCTTACTCCTCTCTACACCTCCCTAAGCCTCTCTACACCTCCCTATACCTCCTTACTCCTCTCTACACCTCCCTATACCTCCTTACTCCTCTCTACACCCCCTACTCCTCTCTACACATCCCTACTCCTCTCTACACCTCCCTACACCTCCCTACTCATCCCTACACCTCCCTACTCATCCCTACGCCTCTACACCTCCCTATACCTCCTTACTCCTCTCTACACCTCCCTACAACTCCCTAGACCTCCTTACTCCTCTCTACAACTCCCTACACCTCCTTACTCCTCCCTACAACTCCCGAGACCTTCGTACTCCTCTCTACAACTCCCTAGACCTCTCTAGAACCTCTCCACCCATCATGAAGGAGGGTGCCACAGGTTCGGGCGGGGGGGACATGGAAGCCGACAAAAGAATCTGCATGCTTTCATCCCCGTTGGCTCCACATGGCCGCCCTCCAACCCCCCGGGACCGCCTCGTGAAAAGACCCCTCAAAGACGACACGCTTTTACAGTTGGAGGAGGAGATGTTGTTTCCTACGAGCGTCTGAACCCCGGCCAGGCTAGCGAGGAGCAGAGGAGAGGAGGAGAGGAGAGGAGAGGAGGCCACGCTTAGACGCTTCCAACTCCTCCAAACTGAACCGTGGAGGCTCCGGGGCTCTCGCCGTCGGCCGTGGAGAACGAGAAGGAAAAAAAGAAGAAGAAGGGGAAGAGGGTTTCTTGGCCGGTGAACACACACACACGCAGGCACGCAGAGAGGTATAGCAAGTGTAAGGGGAAAGGAGGAAAGATGCACGGTGAAATTACAAAACACGACGCCTTCAAAGCCCTCTCTCGCTCTCTCTCCTCCTGTGCAATAATCTCTCTCTCAACCCTTTCTTCCTCTCTCTCTCCCTCTGCAAATCAACTCCAGGGAGAGAAAGGAAAAAGACTCAAGACTCTCTCCCCCAATTAACAATGAGAGGGTGTGTGTGTGTGTGTGTGTGTGTGTGTGTGCGGGGGGGACATTCCAGCAGCTGGCTGGAGTTTAATAAGAACTGCACCTCTCTCTCTCTCTCTCTCTGAGGGGCTTAAGAGCGTTGCAACAGCACCTGATTCACGGGGCCTGGCTGGCACTACGGTTAGGAACCCATTCAGCGATTAGCGAAGGAGGAGGAGAAGAATGAGGCAGAAAACTCTTCCGACGAAGGAGGAGGAGGAGGAGTGTAGAGAGAGAGAGAGAGAGAGAGAGAGAGAGAAGAGAGAGAGAGAGAGAGAGAGGATTAGTGCTATGGGGTTGTTGTCTGTTATGTTTGTTTCTTGTCGATTCTCTCCTTTCAATTCTCCTCTCCTTTGCGATCACCTTGATCACCCTCACTTCACAAAGTGTTTACGTTGTTCAAGGTTGGATCATCCTCCTCCTTAAGAGCCCTGGTATTGTGCGAAGGGAAAAGGTGGGACAGACTTACGGGCGTCATTGTGTGGTGTCAGGAAGGTAAACAGAGGTATTATGTGGTTGGTGGAGGAGTAGAGCTATATGAACACGGCTCTGGGACAAAAGTGTTGCAGCTGCTTAACACCTCTTAACGCTTCTGGAGCCAATAATCTGACATCCTATATACCGTCACTGCCAGGAATGTTTAAAGGAGAATTCTACTTTATTTTCAGTTGATTTATTTCCCAGAAAAGTGGTCCAGTTGTTATTTTGGGGAGGAGGGAAACTCCTCATTGTCTGTTTCTCCTAACCCACTGTACGGCTTGGAATGGTCCTGATGTTGTCAAATCCACCTACATTTCCATGGCTCCAAAATGCCATTTTTTTTGTTTCCCTGCCAAAGCACTGGAGCTCCTTGTATGTGTGCTTTGCCTTTTGTTCAGCCATGTCTGCAACGTTTGACTCTTTTTTTCTGTAAAGTCACTTCAAATAGTTGCTGGCTGACGTTTTTGGGGGTTTTGTTTCTAAAGTGTACAACTTATTTGGGCATATTGCTTCCTGTTTTTTATAAACCAGTGGTTCCCACATTTCTTCACACCAAGGAACCCCAGATTAATATGGAATTGTCCACTCTCCACCCACCTGACAATATTTTGTGGCTTCTTCCAAATATTTCAATGTATTATCAAAGTGTTTTTTGGGGGGGTGAAATTGCAGATGCATAACCATTTGAGCTTGATTTCACAGAACTGGCCACTTCTTTCTTGCAGATCTGGCAACAAACCAAGAGAAAGCAGTAACAGAAACACGACCTCGCCAGCACACAAATGCAGAGTCTTATGGGTTGCAGGAAAGTCGTGAATACATTGTGCCTCCACCGTGTCAACAGTCTGTTGACAGTCACACTTTTTGACAGTGCACGTTTTTTACGGCTGGACCACTACTGTTGCAAAGGTTGCAAAACGTGTTTAAAGCTCATTTTTCTATGGTTCTTCCATTTATACGGCACAGAGGACTTAATTGGCAAAACACAACAAGCTAACTCGTTTGATGCGCTCTCTCTCTCTCGCTCGGTGTTAATTGCAGTGAGTAGATATGGGCGGGGTCAAACTCGATGGGCTTGATTTCCCACAGCTGCTCTAAACCACAAAACGCTCTCCCCTCCATACATATTCATGCCCTCTCTCTCTCTCACTCTCTCTCTCTCTCTCTCTCTCTCTCTCTCTCTCTCTCTCTCTCTCTCTCCTCTCTCTCTCTCTCTCTCCATATTCATTTTGGACGGAGTGATAAAAACCTTTGACGGCTCCCACGTCTCAATTTGCCCCCCCCCCCCCCCCTCCGAACACTCTCTCTCTCTCTCTCTCTCTCTCTCTCTCTCTCTCTCTCTCTCTCTCTCTCTCTCTCTCTCTCTCTCTCTCTCTCTCTCTCGCCCTATGGGCAGTCTGAGGGGATTCTCTCTTGCGAGGGTCTTTTTTTTTTTCTTATTTCGTCTAACAGTCCCAGACAGCAAAGCCCCTTCGTGTTTTTTTTTTTTCTTTCTGGAAGGAGAGTGGGGGGGCAGGGGGTGGAGGGTTGAATCAAAGCCCCCCCCCCCACACCCCAATCCCCTTTCCTTTCCCTTTTTTCTCCCCCTCTCTCTCCCTGGGCTCACCTCGAATCAGCCTCGCAGCGGGACCGTGTCATGTCAGGACCGCTCGCTCGTCGTCCCGCACCGCAGCCCCCCTACCCCTCTACCCCCCCTTAAAAAAAAGAGCTAAAACCCCACTGTGGTGTTTCATCAGGACCACATTGTGAGGCAGAGAGAGAGAGCAGGGAAAAGAAAAGATCTCCGAAACCCAAGTGAACACTGACTGTTCTGCCCCCCCCCGCCCCCCCTCCCCTCCCTTTTCCCTGACACCACCGAGAGACCCACAGGCTTTTAAGGTTGGCACTCTGCTGGTTTTTAGCTCTCGCTCTGTTCTGGGATGAATCGCACTGCAAGAGGTGCATTTGATCAACCGGGCTTTGAAGGGGAGAAAAATAAAAGACCCAGAGAGACAGAGAGAGAGAGAAACAGAGATGATTGGCTCATACAGAGTAGTAGCCATTAGATTTTTTCGGCTGCCACAAGAAAAGGAAAAAGTCGAGTTGTACTGTTACGTTTGACCTTTGACCCGGGCAACAACAATGCAGAGTGATTGCGAGGGCCGTGATGTGTTGGACGGATGGATCATGGCGGGAGGCCGGCGGGGTATGGGACGGGACGGGATGGGGCAGGGCGGGGCGGGGAGACTTTTAGCTCCCTCTTTGATGACACTATTGACTCTGGTGCTGCTACTACTGTTGCTACTCCCTCCTTACTGCTCTGCCGGCACGTGCGCCTAGAAGACCCTCCGATTGGTCCAAAATTCCGCAGCCGGCTTGGCCTGTAACCACATAAAATTCTCACATGCTTCACAGGAAGTTCTCAAGAACTTCCCGTTTTGCAGTCAGAACTGCAGACTCACTCCCAATCTAAACTATGGAATGAACTTCCCATTGCAGTCAGAACCACAAACTCACTCCCAATCTAAACTATAGAATGAACTTCGCATTGCAGTCAGAACTGTAGACTCACTTCCAATCTAAAATGTGGAATGAACTTCCCATTGCAGTCAGAACTGCAGACTCACTCCCAATCTTCCGCTGCCACCCTGTTCTCACATTCCGTAGGTTAATCTGACCTCATGGAACCCTGTGCACTCAAGACACGCGCCATATACAGCCAGTGCATGTCTGGCCATGCACCTCCAGCAGTGGTCCTTGAGAGGATTCCAGCTGGTCCCCAGCTAAATGGAAAATTGTTTAACCAGATGTAACTCTTTGAGAGCGTAAAAATGAAACCAAATGGACCCTTGTGGGTCCATTTGGTTTCATGTTTACACCCTCAAGAGTGAAAATATTCATCGTCATCCATCATATTCACGTAAATTAGCCCAAGTCTACACAACTAGAGAATGTAGAAGAATGTTTTTTTGATATATATTTAACTGTTTTGCCTGTGGACAAAAACTAAAGAAATCTTTAGTGTTGGGGTCTGCGGGGGCTAAAATGTCATCCAATGGTGGTCCGTGGCTCAAATTCTGAATAAATAGTGGGCCCTGGTATCAACCCCTGGGCTAGAGCACCAGATAGGCGTTGGCGCGCTGCCCGTCACTGTGGGGGGAAACCAGCGACCGCTGGAATCCCACTTCTGACACCAGAGTGTCACACACACACACACACACAC
>CM076982.1:49429940-49434940 GCA_039105355.1 Benthosema pterotum | reverse complement strand
CTCAGAGAGTTTTCTGTTGTCAATGACGAAATGCTGTCGGTTTAGTAGGTGAGACGATTGTAGATAGTTAGTAGCAGTATAGTAGCGTTTCAAATACTAAATATAAGCACTGAAAGACCGTGGGTTGTTTTGCATGCCATCATGTTTGGTGGGGCAGTCTGGGCATTTAGGGGGGTATTGCCCCCCCCCCCCCCCATGCCCATGCCTAGATCCGCCCCTGGTCAGCGCACGCACGTATGCATGGCACACACACACACACACACACATGCGTTGGTTGGTTGGTTGGTTGGTGGTGGCGCCGGTTCTCCAGATGTGTGAGAGTGAAAACCTCTTCCAGGTTCAGTGTGATCTGTTCTCCAGACGACGTCTAAGACACTCTGACATGGAAATCATGTGTGAAGAAAGAAAACACACAGAACTGCTGCTTTCTCCAAAACAATCCATCCTATACAGTATTATTAGTAGTAGTAGTTACTAGTAGTAGTTTTCCATAAAAATGTGGTTTACTACTGCCGCCGGATTTCATGTAAGAGCTCTTATTTTGAAGAGCCGAATTTCCAAACCGTAAATCTTGTATTCCTATGTACTATCTTGTCTTATATACTAGGATAAGATAAGATAGTACATAAGATAGTACATAATCTTATCATCTTATATACAAAGATGCAAGACCGGATCTAGGAATGGGCATGTGTGGCCATTCCATGTGTGGGCCCTGACTGCCCCATCAAACATGATGGCATGCAAAACAACCCAAATTTCAAAGCTACTACAGTATTTCACTATAAAATGCTGACTGATTGCCACGGCAAACCCCACACCTGCCAATTGATTACTTCAATCTGTCCACTTCCTTTCACAGCCAGTCTGCAGCACTATGCAGACAGACGGACAGACACAGACACCTCCATATAAAGTGTGTTATATAGGCCAGGGGTTTTTCAACAGACTATCCGGGGACCACCAGTGGTCCTTGAGAGGGTTCCACGTGGTCCCCAGGCTACATGATGGAAAGTCGGTTAACCAGATGTAACTCTTGAGAGCGTAAAAATGAAACCAAATGGACCCTTGCGGGGCCATTTGGTTTCATTTTCACGCTCTCAAGAGTTAGAATATTCATCTGAATTAGCACCACTTTGGGCCATGCTCATATATTCTGGAGTTGCCCTAAAATTCAGAAATATTGGCAGGACATCCACTCCACCATGGAGACTATTTTGGGCTTTCAGCTACCACAGAATTGTTCCTTTTTACTGTTAGGAAATATATCTGAGGACTTACTTACAAATGACAAATACCTAATCAAGATCCTATTAGCAACAAGTAAAAAAGCGATTACTAGACGTTGGTACCAACAGGATCCACCCACAAAAGACAATTGGACTGCCATTATTGAGGACATTTACAACATGGAAAAATTAACTTTTATGCTCCGACTACAAGAAGAAACATTCTACAAAAGATGGGAGAAATGGCATTTTTTCCTTCAGCCCACAGTTTGATATTGTATAAATAGGAGATTGTATGAAATGCTTTGTACTGAGTGATGTATGAATATTGCAGCCCTTTTTTGTTTTATTTGTTTATTTGTTTTTTCTCTGCCCTTTTCTCAATAAAAAATTTAAGTGATAAAAAAGAATTAGCACCACTTAATTAAAAAGTTTACACTGTTCTGTTGGCAAAATACAGGATGGAATTGTGGACAAGATCAAAATAATTCTTTAATTTCAGGTCTTTGGTGTGAAAATGTCGTCAAATGGTGTCAAAAAGGTTGAAAACCCCTGTTATGCATAGGCTACAAACGGGACTCGGGCGGATGGTTAAAACGGGTGCTGTGACAAGTCGACAAGGACCATTACGAGGTTCCAAACTCCCCTTACCCCCCCGACCCCCCCCCCCCCCCCCCTCCGTGACCTCACCTGTCACTCCAGACCACCCCCCCCCCCCTCCTCTAATAAGCACATTACGGCGTCCATTAATCCACTGCATTCTGTGTTCCACAGAGTCTGACAGCTCTGCCCTTCTGATCTGATGATAGGGGGGGGGGGGGGTTAACGAGACCCTCAGTGGGTTATTTAGGTTGTGGTTCATCAGACGCCGCGGCGGTTACAATAATACATGTGTGTGTATTAGGGCTGGAGCGATTCATTTTAAAGAGAGGGTGCCGTGATTTTTGTATTCTTTCCGATGTTGTACATGTTTGAGAGGTGACAGTATGTAAATAGACCCCTTTGTGTGTTTTTTATGTGCAATGATGTCTTCCCTTTGTATTTAGTGTTTCTTCCTGGGGGCTGAACCTTTCCAGCCAAACGTGCCAATGAAAAAAACTTCAATATAGTGACATCACGCGCTCCTAACTCCTCCCCCTTTATCATGCAACTAAAGCTGTGGGCGTGGCTTCAGTTCAGGTGGATCTCCACCCATCACCACCCACCAGGCAAACCAGGCATACTTAATGAACTGGTAGGGTGGAATCATAAAAATGACAGTTTAACAAACACTGTACACTTTTTTGGAAAAAAAAAATCTTACTCTTCTATAACAAGGGTAGAGGGTATCCCGTGGCTCAGAGGTCGTCTTAGCCATATAGACAGAATTATGACATCTCCATTCACTTTTCCGTGGAAAGATGTAATGGCAGCTTGCTTGCGCCTCCCTTGTGGAAACCAATGCATGTCCAGTACTGTTTTCTACTCCCTCAATGTCGCGCAAGCGGTAGACAATGGGAATTCCATCTCTGCATCTCTGAATCTCGCAATGCCCCCCGAGTATCGAATACTATAGGCCAGGGGTTTCCAACAGGTGGTCCGGGGACCACCAGTGGTCCTAGAGAAGGTTCCAGGTGGTCCCCAGGCTAAATGACGGAAAGTTGGTTAACCAGATGTAACTCTTGAGAATGTAAAAATGAAACCAAATGGACCCTTGCGGGTCCATTTGGTTTCATTTTCACACTCTCAATAGTTAAAATATTCATCATCTGAATTATCACCACTTAATTAAAAAAGTCTACACTGTTTTGTTTGCAAAATACAGGCTGGAATTGTGAACAAAACCAAAAGAATTCTTTAATTTTAGGTGTTTGGTGTGAAAATGTAATCAAATGGTGGTCCGTGGCTCAAATGCTGAATAAATGGTGGTCCCTGGAGTCAAAAAGGTTGAAAACCCCTGCTATAGGCGCTCTGCTTTTCGAGCAGACGGCAAAAAATCTGAACTCTCCCTTTAAGAAGGGGAAAAGGAGGCTGGGGAGGAGGGAGAACAACAGAACGCTGAATTGATTAACACCAGAAGGTCTTGCTCAAGTTCAACCCTCCACCCCCGCTACCCCGCTACCCCTCCCCCGCGCGAGTCACCTCTCAAGTCAAGCGTGTGTTTAACGGGTCAGGAGCACTGAAAGGAGGAGAGTGTGTGTGTGCGTGTGTGTGTGTGTGTGTGTGTGTGTGTGTGTGTGTGTGTGTGTGTGTGTGTTCACTGACACATCCAGACCTTTTAGCTAAACGCGGTAGGCTATATGAAGTTCTTTACCAAACTTCCTGCAGTCCCACAGTAAAGGTCGTTCCACATTGCGGTTCCACATTTTTTTCTCCTCTCAACGAAAACCAAATCTGAAAACCCGACAAAGTAAACCCTAGAGAAGTCCAAAATCTATTTGTGATATGCGGCGTTCATATTTCGTCCATTTTTTGGGGGGGGGTTTCGTCCAGACCTTACTCAGTCAATTACGGGAATGAAAACCTTCAACAGTTCAAACCGCGTTAACACTTTGACTGCATGACTCACGACAAACCATACTGTACGTTAATTGTCTTTCCCTGCACGGTAGGGCTGGGACGATATGGGTACCTCACGATACGATACATATCACGATATTAGGGCCTCGATAACGAATATATCACAATATTCAATATATTGCGATATTTGCGATATATTGCCTGAAATTCATCAATGATATATCACGATACCTGTAATTGCAAAAATAAATATATAAATAAAAGGCAAAAACAGAAATTACTAAAGTGCATCCTCAACTTTTGTCTATTTTATTCTGATACCTAACTTTTTATTTTACTTCTTATAGGCAGCTAAAGCTTATATTTCTATTTTTCAAACCGATCATAATTCATAACTCATATTTTGTGTTATTTGTGTCAATGAAATCTAATCAGCTCATGTGTTAAAGCCAATTCCTCAGCAGTAGCAGGTGCTCAAGCTAATTTTAACCCTGTAAGTCATTACACTATAGGGAGGAATATTAAAAAAAAAAAAACATATATAAAAACAGTAAAAATCACTAGATATACCTGAAGAATAAAAGGAAATCCCTAATCAGACACATTCCAGCTGACCTGGCTTCTTCATTTTCAATATTTACAGAAGAAAAAAAGTATATTGCCTGATAATTATTTTCAAGGGGAAAAAATACCCTATACAGCGTGCTGTTTGCAGGCAGTAGGCTATGCACTATGCAGAAGCATGGAGAGACAAAGTTAGACTAAAGTTTAGTTTACAAGAAGACTATCTGCTTTTGCCATGAGGATATTACAATTATTCCAAGAGAAGAGTTCCTACAAAGCCATCTAAAGTCATGGAGTATTTGTTGCCTTTTCGTTTGGAGTGTGGGACTTTCACTTTTCTGACGGAATTACTTTTAACAGCTACACATAACAAATACAGTGGATATCACAACGTAAGGTAGGTGATTAATCAATATGCGAATGTCGCGGTGAATGGAACATGCTTAACAAGAGCAGATTTGAGACTCTCCGTCTATCTTTCACTGTGTGTGAAGAGAAGGGCTGCTGCTACGCTGCTCAAATTACAACTGTGTGTGTGTGTGTGTGTGTGTGTGTGGGGGGGGGGGGGGGCAGACGGAGAGAGACAGAGAGAGAGTGAGTGTGTGGCGGTCCGTGGCGTGGACGCTGCAACATAACTCTTTTTTTCCTCTCTCCTGCTATATTGCTATGTACCCCCTATGCTGCGTGTGTTTGTGGTGATGGTGATTG
>CM076982.1:49419940-49427440 GCA_039105355.1 Benthosema pterotum | reverse complement strand
AACCCCTACTATGTGTAGTTTAATACTAAACTGTTCAGAAACCCCTACTATGTGTAGTTTAATACTCAACTGTTCAGCACCCTTCCTATGTAGTTTAATACTAGACTTTTCCAAAAGCATTCGTATAAAGACGATTGCACGAACTCTGGTCGTGACAACTCATAACACACACAATAATTGGGGCAATGAAATAATTTAATAAGGGGAAAAACGAAACAAAAAGTGCTGTATCCTGATGTTTTATTTTTGTATTAGTAATTATATGCTGTATGATAATATTGTGTGATCATAGGTCATGATTTGCCATGACCTATGAGGAAAATGAACAGGGGAATGACTTGTGGGCAGAGGGTGATATCATGCAATGGGCTCAGCTTTATAGGAGGCGAGGAGAGATGGTGACCTTTTGTTTGGGGCTGGGTGTACAGAGGGGGGTATGGGGTTTAATGTTGAGGGTAGGTGTAGGATTACACCTGATGAGAGGTTAGGATCTCTCTCTGTAATTATCATTATAATAATTATAAACACACAGAGATGTACAGCAGGGAGGCCGTCACTTTTTTTTTTTTTTACTTGAGAGCACCTTTCAAAATAACATGGAATCAGCAACAAGGTTTACACACTCACACAAAGTTATCCCTTTGAAATGAACTTTGAATTAGCAGCACTTATATACAGACTATACATCCCCAATGCAAGAAATACATGTCTACAGATGACCAACACACCAACATAGAATCTACAGCTAGTAGACTACAGATGACCAACATAGAATCTACAGCTAGTAGACTACAGATGACCAACATAGAATCTACAGCTAGTAGACTACAGATGACCAACATAGAATCTACAGCTAGTAGACTACAGGTGACCAACATAGAATCTACAGCTAGTAGACTACAGATGACCAACATAGAATCTACAGCTAGTAGACTACAGATGACCAACATAGAATCTACAGCTAGTAGACTACAGATGACCAACACACCAACATAGAATCTACAGCTAGTAGACTACAGATGACCAACATAGAATCTACAGCTAGTAGACTACAGATGACCAACATAGAATCTACAGCTAGTAGACTACAGATGACCAACATAGAATCTACAGCTAGTAGACTACAGATGACCAACATAGAATCTACAGCTAGTAGACTACAGATGACCAACATAGAATCTACAGCTAGTAGACTACAGATGACCAACATAGAATCTACAGCTAGTAGACTACAGATGACCAACACACCAACATAGAATCTACAGCTAGTAGACTACAGATGACCAACATAGAATCTACAGCTAGTAGACTACAGATGACCAACATAGAATCTACAGCTAGTAGACTAGAGATGACCAACATAGAATCTACAGCTAGTAGACTACAGATGACCAACATAGAATCTACAGCTAGTAGACTACAGATGACCAACATAGAATCTACAGCTAGTAGACTACAGATGACCAACATAGAATCTACAGCTAGTAGACTACAGATGACCAACACACCAACATAGAATCTACAGCTAGTAGACTACAGATGACCAACACACCAACATAGAATCTACAGCTAGTAGACTACAGATGACCAACATAGAATCTACAGCTAGTAGACTACAGATGACCAACATAGAATCTACAGCTAGTAGACTACAGATGACCAACATAGAATGTACAGCTAGTAGACTACAGATGACCAACATAGAATCTACAGCTAGTAGACTACAGATGACCAACATAGAATCTACAGTTAGTAGACTACAGATGACCAACATAGAATCTACAGCTAGTAGACTACAGATGACCAACATAGAATCTACAGCTAGTAGACTACAGATGACCAACATAGAATCTACAGCTAGTAGACTACAGATGACCAACATAGAATCTACAGCTAGTAGACTACAGATGACCAACACACCAACATAGAATCTACAGCTAGTAGACTACAGATGACCAACATAGAATCTACAGCTAGTAGACTACAGATGACCAACACACCAACATAGAATCTACAGCTAGTAGACTACAGATGACCAACATAGAATCTACAGCTAGTAGACTACAGATGACCAACACACCAACATAGAATCTACAGCTAGTAGACTACAGATGACCAACATAGAATCTACAGCTAGTAGACTACAGATGACCAACACACCAACATAGAATCTACAGCTAGTAGACTACAGATGACCAACATAGAATCTACAGCTAGTAGACTACAGATGACCAACATACCAACATAGAATCTACAGCTAGTAGACTACAGATGACCAACACACCAACATAGAATCTACAGCTAGTAGACTACAGATGACCAACACACCAACATAGAATCTACAGCTAGTAGACTACAGATGACCAACATAGAATCTACAGCTAGTAGACTACAGATGACCAACACACCAACATAGAATCTACAGCTAGTAGACTACAGATGACCAACACACCAACATAGAATCTACAGCTAGTAGACTACAGATGACCAACATAGAATCTACAGCTAGTAGACTACAGATGACCAACATAGAATCTACAACTAGTAGACTACAGATGACCAACACACCAACATAGAATCTACAGCTAGTAGACTACAGATGACCAACACACCAACATAGAATCTACAGCTAGTAGACTACAGATGACCAACATAGAATCTACAGCTAGTAGACTACAGATGACCAACATAGAATCTACAGCTAGTAGACTACAGATGACCAACATAGAATCTACAGCTAGTAGACTACAGATGACCAACATAGAATCTACAGCTAGTAGACTACAGATGACCAACACACCAACAAGAATCTACAGCTAGTAGACTACAGATGACCAACATAGAATCTACAGCTAGTAGACTACAGATGACCAACATAGAATCTACAGCTAGTAGACTACAGATGACCAACATAGAATCTACAGCTAGTAGACTACAGATGACCAACACACCAACATAGAATCTACAGAATCGACACATCTCTCTGCTTTTACTATCCGACAAGTCCTTTCATCCTGGAGCTTTCACCCCGTTCGCTGACTGGTCTGGAAGACGCCCGTGTGATGGCCTCACTGCTTTCACCATTTTCACCGTTTTAGGTGAAATCCCGTTTCACCTTAAACGGTGAAAAACGTTTCACTTCACTGTGTATTGAGCCTTAATTCTCCATTTCTGTTGAATATCCATTCATTCATTCATTCATTCATTCATTCATTCATTCATTCATTCATTCATTCATTCATTCATTCACAAGCGTTGCATAATCGTCACACATGTGCATGTGTCTAACCCCCCCCCCTCCCCCCTCCCTCTCCCTGTGAACTTATAAATAAAAATTAGGTCTACGTACTGCTGCTAATGAGACCAGCTGTGTTCAACTGGCGTCGCAGTGATTCTAACTGCAGGGATTTGTTATGACTTCTGACTGGCGTTCCAGAAAGACAGGAATTGAAACGAGGAACAGAGAGAGAGAGAGAGAGAGAGAGAGAGAGAGAGAGAGAGAGAGAGAGAGAGAGAGAGAGAGAGAGAGAGAGAGAGAGAGAGAGAGTGAGAAGTTTAAATGTGTTCCATTCCAGCACTCCTCCAGAGCGAGGCGTCGTCGTCGTACAGATACTGACGGATGTTTGAGGACGTTAACGGGCTGTTGAGTCGACGCGTCTCGCCTAATGAACACTTTAGCGGCGTAAACATGCCATACGCCTCGTCTAGTCCAACGAGCCGAAAGAGAAACGGCGAGAATGACTCCATATAAAGGATGTGTTCATATTATTCAGCGCAGTGTGTGTAGCCAGAGAACGTATAGATCATGAACCCCAGAGTCCTGCTAGAACATGTGTGGAGCGGAGCGGCGCTTTAACACACCCAACACTGCACTGGCAAATGTCTTTTAAATCTAGTCCACCAAGCCTGCAGTAGACTATGCACTGGACAAATGTCTTCTAAATCTAGTCCACCAGGCCTACAGTAGACTATGTACTGGACTAATGTCTTCTAAATCTAGTCCACCAGGCCTACAGTAGACTATGTACTGGACTAATGTCTTCTAAATCTAGTCCACCATGAGGCCTGCAGTAGACTATGTACTGGACTAATGTCTTCTAAATCTAGTCCACCAGGCCTGCAGTAGACTATGTACTGGACTAATGTCTTCTAAATCTAGTCCACCATGAGGCCTGCAGTAGACTATGTACTGGACTAATGTCTTCTAAATCTAGTCCACCAGGCCTGCAGTAGACTATGTACTGGACTAATGTCTTCTAAATCTAGTCCACCAGGCCTGCAGTAGACTATGTACTGGACTAATGTCTTCTAAATCTAGTCCACCAGGCCTGCAGTAGACTATGTACTGGACTAATGTCATCTAAATCTAGTCCACCAGGCCTGCAGTAGACTATGTACTGGACTAATGTCTTCTAAATCTAGTCCACCAGGCCTGCAGTAGACTATGTACTGGACTAATGTCTTCTAAATCTAGTCCACCAGGCCTGCAGTAGACTATGTACTGGACTAATGTCTTCTAAATCTAGTCCACCATGAGGCCTGCAGTAGACTATGTACTGGACTAATGTCTTCTAAATCTAGTCCACCATGAGGCCTGCAGTAGACTATGTACTGGACTAATGTCTTCTAAATCTAGTCCACCATGAGGCCTGCAGTAGACTATGTACTGGACTAATGTCTTCTAAATCTAGTCCACCATGAGGCCTGCAGTAGACTATGTACTGGACTAATGTCTTCTAAATCTAGTCCACCATGAGGCCTGCAGTAGACTATGTACTGGACTAATGTCTTCTAAATCTAGTCCACCAGGCCTGCAGTAGACTATGTACTGGACTAATGTCTTCTAAATCTAGTCCACCAGGCCTGCAGTAGACTATGTACTGGACTAATGTCTTCTAAATCTAGTCCACCAGGCCTGCAGTAGACTATGTACTGGACTAATGTCTTCTAAATCTAGTCCACCAGGCCTGCAGTAGACTATGTACTGGACTAATGTCTTCTAAATCTAGTCCACCAGGCCTGCAGTAGACTATGTACTGGACTAATGTCTTCTAAATCTAGTCCACCATAAGGCCTGCAGTAGACTATGTACTGGACTAATGTCTTCTAAATCTAGTCCACCAGGCCTGCAGTAGACTATGTACTGGACTAATGTCTTCTAAATCTAGTCCACCAGGCCTGCAGTAGACTATGTACTGGACTAATGTCTTCTAAATCTAGTCCACCATGAGGCCTGCAGTAGACTATGTACTGGACTAATGTCTTCTAAATCTAGTCCACCATGAGGCCTGCAGTAGACTATGTACTGGACTAATGTCTTCTAAATCTAGTCCACCATGAGGCCTGCAGTAGACTATGTACTGGACTAATGTCTTCTAAATCTAGTCCACCAGGCCTACAGTAGACTATGTACTGGACTAATGTCTTCTAAATCTAGTCCACCATGAGGCCTGCAGTAGACTATGTACTGGACTAATGTCTTCTAAATCTAGTCCACCATGAGGCCTGCAGTAGACTATGTACTGGACTAATGTCTTCTAAATCTAGTCCACCAGGCCTGCAGTAGACTATGTACTGGACAAATGTCTTCTAAACTCGTGGTCCTTCGAGCCGGATTTCGAAACAAACAGCTTCCTAACAGCTTCCTGCCCAGGGTCTTACCGTTGGAGGTGGTGCTGGAGGCCACAGCCTTCTCGCTGACGTCCTGGCGCACTGTCGACGAGCTCTTATTGGCCGTCGCCACGACGATGCTCTCCACCCTCTTCTTCTTGTCGGCGGCAGCGTTGGTGGTGGAACCGGCCTGGTGGTGGGAGGAGTGATGATGGGTCTCCATGGCGACTGGGCATTCCTCAGCACCTCATTGGTGGAGACGGGCGGATGGGAGGGACACCTGAGGAGGGAGGGGGAGGGGACAGTGGAGTGACGATTAGACCAGGGGTTTTCAACAGGTGGTCCGGGGACCACCAGTGTGGTCCTTGAGAAGGTTCCAGGTGGTCCCCAGGCTAAATTATGTAACCATTTTCACAGTCTCAAGAGATAAAATATTCATCATCTGAATTTGCACCACTTAATTGTGGACAAAATCAAAAGAATTCTTGAATTTTAAGTCTTTGGGTGTGATAATGTAATCAGATGGCGGTCCGTGGCGCAAATGCTGAATAAACGGTGGTCCCTGGAGTCAAAAAGGTTGAAAACCCCTGGATTAGACAATTAGAACAGTGGTTTTCGACTTTTTCATACCAGGGCCCAATATTTATTCAGCATTTTAGCCACAGAGGACCACCGTTTGATGTTGAGTTTAGTCTCTCAGACCCAAAACTAAGGATTTTCAAGTTTGTGTCCACAATTTAGGAGAGATAACTGGCAAAACGTTGGTCAAAATTCTTCTACAGTTCCGAATGTAGATTCTTGAAAATTAAGTAATTCAGATTTAAATACACACACACACACACACGCACACACACACACGCACGCACGCACGCACGCACGCATGCACACACACAGACACAATGTATATCAAAAATCTTCAATGTAAACGTCTGCCTTTGCTAGGAACACAGCAATGAGAAGAGATGCGATGAGAGTATACATGTCCGACTGAAGAACACAGAGAATGAGTAGCCGGTGGATAAACTGATACTACTAGAGAGAGAGAGAGAGACCTTGAGGGTGTTCGACTACAGACAGAAACAATTCACTCTCCACCGTCTTAAGACTACAAAGAAAATAAGAGAGAGAAACACTGAGGTCTGTTTGAAGGTCCTGCTGGGAATATGATCATCACAGAGCTGCCGGCCGCGCACGCAATACTGTCAAAGAACAGTGTGTGTGTGTGTGTTTGTGTGCGCGCGCGCATGCATGCGTGTTTCTATCCAGACAACAGCTTTATGTTGATTTCATTTTTGAGGGTGACCATCTATACCTCTTATGCATACCTCTATACCAGAGGTGGGCAATTATTTTTTTCCCAAGGGTCCAAATGAGAAATATTGTGGAGGGCCAAGACTAAAGGCTGAACTAAAGTCTGCGTAATATTAATTTAATTTCAAGATAAAAGTAGGAGTAAGACCAACCATTTTGACACCAGGGACCTCTATTTATTCAGTATTTGAGCCACAGAGGACCAACATTTGGTGACATTTTAGCCCCACAGATCCCAAAACTAAAGATTTATTTTGCTTTTGTCCACGATTTTGTTTGTGAAATACTGATTTCACAAACAAAACAGGCAAACATAGATAAATAATGACCATTCTTTTACATTATCTGATTGTTAAGACTTGGGCTAATTCAGATGATGAATATTTTAACTCTTGAGAGTGTAAAAATGAAACCAAATGGACCCGCAAGGGTCCATTTGGTTTCATTTTTACGTTCTCAAGAGTTACATCTGGTTAACCAACTTAGCTGGGGACCACCTGGAACCCTCTCAGGGACCACTGGTGGTCCCCGGACCACCTGTTGAAACCCCCTGCTCTATACTGCACTACCTTTATAAAA
>CM076982.1:49412440-49414940 GCA_039105355.1 Benthosema pterotum | reverse complement strand
GTGGAGTTGAAAGTCATCTCGCAAAACGGAGCACATCAAAGTCACGGCGCTCTGCAAATACACTTTAAACTGCCTTTGATGAGAGGAACGGGTGTGTTTGTTTCTACACACGTTAAACACACCGGGAGGGTGGAGATCAGACTGCGTAGAAAACCAGTGTTTTTTAACCTAAGAAAGTAACTCTTAACATTGTTAATGTTGTGAAAAATATCCTATTCATTTACTAGTAACTAAATTCTGAAAGTCACTACTTCCTTTAGTTTTTTTTCTCACAACCCTAACCCTATGAGACACAGACTGGTTTCTGAACTGCCCACAGTCCTATGAGACACAGACTGGTTTCTGAACTGTCCACAGTCCTCCTATGAGACACAGACTGGTTTCTGAACTGTCCACAGCCCTATGAGACACAGACTGGTTTCTGAACTGTCCACAGCCCTCCTATGAGACACAGACTGGTTTCTGAACTGTCCACAGCCTCCTATGAGACACAGACTGGTTTCTGAACTGTCCACAGCCTTCCTATGAGACACAGACTGGTTTCTGAACTGTCCACAGCCCCCTATGAGACACAGACTGGTTTCTGAACTGTCCACAGTCCTATGAGACACAGACTGGTTTCTGAACTGTCCACAGCCCTCCTATGAGACACAGACTGGTTTCTGAACTGTCCACAGCCTCCTATGAGACACAGACTGGTTTCTGAACTGTCCACAGCCTCCTATGAGACACAGACTGGTTTCTGAACTGTCCACAGCCCTCCTATGAGACAAACCGAGTGTGGAAAAAAAGGTGGCATTTCATCATGAACATTAGTGAGGACCTGTTATGAGAAGATAGTTTGGCATAAGTGCCGAGGTGGTCCTTTAAGGACAAGACACGACAAAAGAAATATTAACTCTCACACACGCAACACGCACATGCGCACACATGCATGTGAGCAAACACACACACACACACACACACACACACACACACACCACACACACACACACACACACACACCTGGGGCCCATTTACACAGCGCTGGTATAAACTCTCCCTGAATTGTCTTGGTAGATTTGGGGGGCAGGGTCTCCCCCTCCTACTGTTTATTTGTGTTCATTTCATTAGGGGGGGATGTACTGAGGGGTCTCCCTGGGGTGGGGGAGGGGCAGGGCGTCTGTGGCGCGGCGCAGCATTCATCATCATTACGTCCGCGGTGGCGGAGGCTCCTCCACTCATTCATCTGAGCCCCCTTATCAGACGCCGCTCCACGCCACACTAAACAGCACGGCCCCCGCACCACCACCACCGCACGCCACTTAGGCCTCTGATTTATAACCACACGGCACCCGTACGTATACGTATACGTACGCACGCAGCACCGCACGGACGCAGAGGACAGAGACACGACGACAGTCATGTAAATCCGCTGGGTTGTCTGCCCCCCCCACACCACCCCACCCCACCCCCCCATATGCTAAACCAGTGTATTAAGCCACCCATATGCTAAAGCTCAGTGTATTTAAGAGAGGACTTAGCACAGCAACGCACGAGGCAGTTAGGACACGGCTGAAGACAGTGTTGACAGGCAGAGACAGACGCAACGGAGGGAGGACACGGCTGAGACGGTTGAGCAGGTAAACCCACGGAGAACACCTCACTGTAGACATTTTACACACAGAGAAATGATGAATAAAAATGATAAAACACTGCATTTATCTAAAAGGAGCCGTTGGATGACATTTAGGCATTTGGCGGACGCTCTTAATAGTTTTTCTGCCGTCCACGCGCTGCTCGTGGACATCCCGTGGAGAACCCCACTGCCGGTCACGCGGACGGCTCGTATCACGACGAGATGTAGATTTCATTCTTTAATCCAACTATTAGTCCGTGCGCATCGTCTGATGATCATCCCGTTGCTGACTTTCATTTGGGACAGAATTGGGGACAACTTTTTTTTTTTCCGTCCCATTGACATGCATTCAACCCAATGCATTCAAACGGCTCTCCTCCGGTTTGCCCCCTCAATGTCGCTGGCGCATGGGTTAAGCAGCCAGGGCTACACAGCTCTTCCTGACTTGTGACCCGGATGTTTTTGGGTACATCGCCAGATGATCGATTAGGCAAGACAACAGACACAGCATAACAGAAACAGCACATTCTGTTTAGGAGATCTGAGCTTCAAAATAAGGGCTTTTTTACCGATCGAACTGGTTTGAGCCGCGGCAATGGAGAGGAAACAAAGAAGATCCGATCGCGGTCAATGAGTTAAAGGGCAATTCCACCCATTTTCATTGATGCACCTTCAAGGTGTTGGGTGAACATGATAAAAGTTTCCCCATTCTGTGTTCCCAAGAAACGGAGGTCTGAAGAAAGCCACTAACATGGTGAAACATCTTGATGACATCATCAAGATGTATTTTCACCATGTTAATGGATTTCTTTAGACGCTTCTTTTTTTCTGATGCAACCAAATGAACCCGTATGTGTCTCTGATGTCTTGGTAAAGAACATT
>CM076982.1:49394940-49409940 GCA_039105355.1 Benthosema pterotum | reverse complement strand
TGTACCGAGACATCAGAGACACATACTGTCCACTGTACCGAGACATCAGAAACACATACTGTCCACTGTACCAAGACATCAGAGACACATACTGTCCACTGTACCAAGACATCAGAGACACATACTGTCCACTGTACCAAGACATCAGAGACACATACTGTCCACTGTACCAAGACATCAGAGACACATACTGTCCACTGTACCAAGACATCAGAGACACATACTGTCCACTGTACCAAGACATCAGAGACACAAGGTATGTGTCTCCGATGTATTGGTAAAGAACATTTGTGAAAAAGTGCAGCTATGGACCAGAGTAACTTTAAATCTACAAGCTGCTGTAGATTAAAAACGTTCAGTCAGTCAGTCAGTGTTTGAACGCTTCGCCCGACTGCTAAAAACAGACAACATCACTAAAACTATCGAAAGCAGCAAACGTAAAAAACATCAATGCTCATCTTTTACTTTTGCTAATAATAAATAAACCTAAAACATGACCATTGGCTTAAAAACTAAAAAACTAAAGTTGTCCTTTCAGAAGTGTCACCTTTACATTTCTCTCTCTCGTTATTAAATATGAACGGCCTGTTTATCACACACACGCACACACACACACACACACACACGACAACGACACACGAGAGACCTGCCGATGCACGGCTTACACACGGCTTAATACGATTATACATGCACAGACACACACACACACACACACACACACACACACACACACACACACACACACACACACACACACACACACACACACACACACACACACACACACACACACACACACACACACACACACACAGTCCCGGTGAGGGACCTCTAGGGTATGTGTGTATTCATATGGTATCGTGTTTCCCCCTGAAGGACGGTCTTGCAGCGTCTTATACAAACATCCCTGTGAAAAAAACAAATCCACAACGTTGTAATGGTTAACACTTTAGACACAAAACATACGCACCACAACAGACCCCCCCCCCCCCACACACACACACACACACGCATGCACACACAAGTCTGGGTTCACTACACAGATAAGAGAACGGGGGTGTGTGTGTGTGTGTGTGTGGGGGGGGGGGGGTGCATTCAAAACGCTCGCTGACACAATGGTTAGAATTCTCCAGCGTGTGTTCGGTCCTAACCCCCCCCCCCCCCCCCCCCCCCACCCCACACACACACACACACACACACACACACACACACACACACACACACACACACACACACACTGTCCCTGGCTGCTTATTAGCCTGTTTGTTCATATATTTCTCGACTTTGCATTTGTTGCGTGTCGGAGGGGCAAAGGGGAGAGAGAGGGGAGAGAGAGAGAGAGAGAGAGAGAGAGAGAGAGAGAGAGAGAGAGAGAGAGAGAGAGAGAGACAGAGAGAGAGAGAGAGAGAGAGAGAGAGAGAGAGACAGAGAGAGAGAGAGACAGAGAGAGAGAGAGAAAGAGAGAGAGAGAGAGAGAGAGAGAGAGAGAGAGAGAGAGAGAGAGAGAGAGAGAGAGAGAGAGAGAGAGAGAGAGAGAGAGAGAGAGAGAGAGAGAGAGAAAGAGAGAGAGAGAGAGAGAGAGAGAGAGAGAGAGAGAGAAGAGAGAGAGAGAGAGAGAGAGAGAGAGAAAAGAGAGAGAGAGAGAGAGAGAGAGAGAGAGAGAGAGAGAGAGAGAGAGAGAGAGAGGATAGCAGGAGGTGCATAGCAGAACAGGGTCCCAGGTGGAGCCCTGGTGGTTATATGGAGGATTGGATGCTCCTGGTCTCATCCTCTCCTTTTCATTACACACACACACACACACACACACACACACACACACACACACACACACACACACACACACACACACACACACACACACACACACACACACACACACACACACACAGAGGACAAACTTCCAGAAAGATAAAACGCCCTGGTCGGGAAGTGGAGGGAGGGGGAAAAAAAAGACGCCGCTGCTCCACTCAGCCGTTTATTGGAGGCAAACAAGCAAAAACAATCCAACGTATTACTGCAGAAAAAAACAAAAAAAACAAACACACTACGAGTTCTACATTCTGCTGGGAGAATTCTATTCACAGATCTACTATAATACGCCTCTGAAAGGTTCCCTGCATGCTTTGCAACAGTAGTATACTGCTGTCCCACTGGGGTTTTGCACATAAAAAGATACACAGAACACAATTGGATAAGTTTAAAGTGTGTAGATGAGCTAGAAGTTCAAACTGCATTTTTCATCTCGTTTTGTTCCAGGAAAACTGCATGGACAATATGAAAACTTCAGTAGCGGTACTACAGCGCAAGCCTGGGGAGAGGTTCAAACCCTGCAACCTCCGCATGCATTTACATTACTCTAAAATGCTTTTTTGCTCTCCACCATGTCAATAGTGTGTTGACACTCACACTTTCACTTCAACCTTTGGTTCTACGGAGATTCAGCCGTCTCAAAAGGGCGTGGCACATTGTTCATGCCTGAACCACTGCTGAACCAAAGGTGAAAGTGTGAGTGTCAACACACTACTGACATGGTGGAGAGACAATATATAGCAAAAAAAAAGCATGTGAATTTGAGCAACACAAATTAGCCCCATTCTAAGCTTATTTTGAGGTAGGTGACACACTGAACAGCCATTAAGGAGTGGTTTCACAAAATAACAACTGTGGACCACTTTTTTGGTAATTAAATCAACCGCAAATAAAGTTAACCCACACCATGACCCACACCATTGAAACGACCAGAACCACTTCAAGGTGCGGTAGCGGCCCTCGTTATCAAGTGTATAGCATGAAAGGCAACTCCCAAAAAACATGCCTATGGCGAAGACGCGAGGACGACGACGAGGAACTCGGCATCACAACAAGTCAAACAACAACTACATCAGGAGCGAGGAGCGGAGTCGAGGAAGCTTCCTCCGCGCCGCTCGCAGTGAAGTCGGTATAATGTTGTCGCTTCTTGCGGTGTTGTCGGAGCTTCAGAACTTTCTGTCAGCGCGACTCCATAACGCGCAGACAGACAGACAGACGCACAGACAGACAACAACGGCGTACACTGCCTAGCGCGTCTCGCGCGGCAGCTCTGCCGCTTGTATTCCCCACGTATAGAGTGTGTGTGTGTGCGTAGTAGACAACAGAAGCAACACAAGCGGGTTCTCTCGTCGTCTCTGTGCGGCGGCATGTGTTTGTTTTGGAGCGACGGTACGATACGTGCGAGACACAGAGGATGGATACCAGGTGCTCTGTGTGTGTGTGTGTGTGTGTATGCGCGTGTGTGTGTGTGTGTGTGTGTGTGTGTGTGGTGTGCGCGTGTGTGTGCGTGCGTGGCATGAATACGAAGAGCGATGGGAAGAGAACGGGGAGGAAAGACCCCAGGGGAGAGGATGAGGGGAGGGAGAGGAATTCCTTTGCTGATGAAAAACTCGCGCTCTCTCTCTCTCCCTCACACACACACACACACACACACACACACACACACACACACACACACACACACACCACACACACACACACACACTACTACAGTTTCACAGGGAGAGGCATCAAGCGAACGGATGGTAGCGTGTGTGCGTGCTTTTGACAGGGGGTCCCCCCCCGCCCTCTCTCTCTCTCTGTGCCACAGGGGGGCCCCGAGGGGTCCCTCAAGGGGACTGAGAGAAGACACACATCTCAGCAGGGCCCTGCTGCCTTTCCTTACTGTATACCTGTTGGAGACACGCAGTCAAACCCTGAACGGAGAAAAAGACATCCCACATTCAAACCCACGCTAAAACCACACCTCTTTTTTTTACAGAGGAGGAGGGGTCATCCATATAAAATGTAGTAAGCAAGACTGGAGCCCTTGTCCAGTGTTTTAGATATAAGGGATAAGAGTCTGGGACGCGTGGAGCATCGTCAAGGGGGGTTTTAGAGAAGGGAGAAGAGTCTGGGAGGTGTGGAGCGTTTTTCAAGGGCGTTTTAGAGAAGGGAGAAGAGTCTGGGACGTGTGGAGCATCGTCCAGGGGGTTTTAGAGAAGGGAGAAGAGTCTGGGACGCGTGGAGCATCGTCAAGGGGGTTTTAGAGAAGGGAGAAGAGTCTGGGAGGCGTGGAGCGTCGTCCAGGTGGTTTTAGAGAAGGGGGAAGAGTCTGGGACGCGTGGAGCGTCGTACAGAGCATTCTAGGGAAGGGAGGAAAGTCTGGGACACGTGGAGCGTTGTTGAGGGGGTAGTAGAGACAAGGGAAGAGTCTGGGACGCGCGGAGCGTCTCTCTCTCTCTCTAGAGTAGTGGTGATTAATGACATGCTCTCTCTCTCTCTAACTAACAGCCAGGGGGTATCCATCGCTGCGTGATAACGCACCACCACATCATAATAATAACAATAATAAAACGCATAAAGACACAATCAGTAAAAGCAAACGGGGCCCAGCGGGTCCTATTAGCCGGCCAGCCAGGGGGGGGGGGGCACCACCGCTTTTATCAGGAGGAGGGGGTCCATCAGGGGCGCTAAGAGAGGAATTAGACCTTCCTGAGCAATGCTGCGATTCATCAAGACCCCCCCCCCCCCCACACACACACACACACACACACACACACACACACACCCTGGAGAAAAGACTCATAATGTTTACTTAAAGGGAGCTAGTGTGGACGCCCCCAACGGTGGACTTTTATTGGCTCTTATTAATTCCCGTCTGCGGCGTCGCGAGACACGGCGTTTAACGTGTTAAAAAAAAAAACACCTGGGGGAGGGAGTGAATATTAAAAGCAAAAAAAAAGAAAAAGTTCCAGGTCGTGTATACTGTATACACAGTAGGGTTTAATATTTTTTCCCAAATTTGGCCCATTTCAAATCCCGGGATTTTGCCGACAATTTCCCGGGCTCCCGGGAATTCCCGTAAAAAAAAATAGAAGGATAAGTCAGTTAAAAAAGTCCTCCTAAAAATGCAATTATATGTCGACAGTTAATATTCTCAATTGAATAGTGATATTTTATTGTTTAAAACCCTTAATTTTAACAAAATATGAACAATATCAAATACAAATGTAAGCCGGTTACAAAAATATTAGCAATGCGGCACGCAAAATAGGCTACTTATTGGAAGCGGGTTAGGACATCGGAGAGAGAGAGAGAGAGAGAGAGAGAGAGAGAGAGAGAGAGAGAGAGAGAGAGAGCGAAGCTGACAGCGAAGCTGACAGCGCGTCTCAAATGTGGTCTTGGATATCGCATAATAAGGTTGTCTGCACATCAAGAGGATACGATGGTAGAACGCGCCTCAAAAGTGCTCTTGTACATCGCGTAAGATACGATGATTGAGGCTTGACGAACAAATATTTGGTATGGGCATACACTCCAAAAAAAAAATTCTTTCAGTTGAACTCATTTTAAATAAGGTAAATATTTCCACGCATTTTAGATGAGTATGATTAATGTATGGGATATAGGTAGTCCCAACTCAAATCAGTAAATTCAAGGCAATGTATGCTATTCAATTATTAGACCAACTCATTTTCTTTAAATTAACCCTGAACATTTTTGATTTAGGTTGGTCCAACTCAAATTAATGTAACTGAAATTGTGTTTGTCCAACTCAAACTAATGTAACTTAAATGTGTCGGTCCAACTCATTTTTATAGAATTGCACCAATATACTTTTAATTTGTACATTTTAAAGGGATAGTTCGGATTTTTGGAACTTAGGCTGCATGAAACATTTGCCATTAATATAGTGGTGTCAACTGTATTAATTGACATCCGAGTCCCGTGGTGGGACTCCTACCACAGGACTCCGGACATCAATTAATACAACTGACCACTATATTAATGGCAAGTATTTCATACAACTTAAGTTCCAAAAATCTTAACTATCCCTTTAAATACTGATCTAAGCCAAGTAGACACTTAAGACAAAATACATTGTTATTCATTTTATTTAAACCTGCATTCTTTGGCAATAAAACTAAGTTGTGTTTTTTTTTTTCTTATTAAACATGTATTTGTGCATAAAATATTCCAAACATTTCAGATTTTTAACAAGGTAGGCTACAGGGATATGCACAAAAAAAGCAGTTAACAAGCTCACAACGCAACACATACTTGTAGATCAGCTATTTTGGGGGCGCAAGTCACAGAAATGTGGTGTAACATGGATTCCTGAACAATTTGTTGAATGCAAAAGGTTAGGTTTAAAACACCTTTGTTTAAAATAAAAACATAAAAAGCAATACCGACTGCTGGAATGAAAAGAGTTTCATTTGCATTTCTGTCCATACCAGCACAGACCATATCAAATATGTTATCTGGAAAGAGCCGGAGCCCCATTTGTGCACACGTCCCTGATGATGAGGTATATACAGTAAATGGTAAAATCACCCTTGCCGTGGTGCAATTCCAAGGACGAGATCTTCAAAAAGTAGTAAGTAAGGGGCATATTTTAAATCATCAATTTCTAACTTTTTTTTATTATTATTTCTTGGAATTATATCATGGCAAGGTAATCGTCTCACACACAAAACCTTCATAAAATAATACATTGAAGTGTTAAAAGGTAAGACCACTTGAGATGTGGGTTGTGTAGTTACCTCGCCATTGTGTAACTCCAAGACTGATTGAGAGATGTTTTATCATACAAGTCAATGAGGGACAACCCAAACACCAAAAAAGTGATCTCCCATATCAAGTGCATGTCTTGATAAACATTCATAACTATGGCAAGTTAAATATTTAACACTTATTTTATAAAGTATAATGAAGAAATAAAAATAAATCAGAAATAAATAAATAAATAAATAAATAAAAGTAGTACTCATATTTTTGAGATTTGGGTTGAGTGGTTACCTTGCCGTTACCTTGCTGTATGAGAGGCATATTTTGAATTGTCAATTTTTAATCCCTAGAAGTTACACTCTGGAATTACATCACAGCAAGGTAATTACACAACCCCAACCTCAAAAAAGTGGTATTTTAAAGGGTCTGTAACAGCTCTATTCATGACAAAGACAGGTTGAACAACCACTTTTTGGGGTAAATTCACTCCAGAATTGCGACCTACCACATTTGTTGTTCAGATTGTGACATTTCAAACGTATCCAGAAGATTGATATTGTGTGTTGTGTGTGTGTGTGTGTGTGTGTGTGTGTGTGTGTGTGTGTGTGTGTGTGTGTGTGTGTGTGTGTGTGTGTGTGTGTGTGTGTGTGTGTGTGTGTGTGCGCGCGCGCGCTCGTGCGCATATGTGTGGCAGCGACTCAACTTGATTTTCTGCTGATCTACCTTGGGATTCAGCTTTGTGTGTCCAACTTCATTATGCCTTTCTGGATGAACTCATGGTAGTATTTTGTGATTCCCAAGTTCAGCTTTGAAGCTAATTTTGCACTACACAGCGGATGAGTTTGAGAAAACTGGAACAACTTATAGTCCTGAACCCAAGGTGAAGAGTGCCATCCTGAGGGTTCTAGCTACAGAAATTATGAAGTACACAATATATCCTGGTGCTCATCAATGGGAGGAAATAGCACAGGCTTTGATTCAGGCCCGTCCTTGTTTGTCACAGCTGGAGCCACAGATGAATTGGAGGATAGAAAACATCACTGAAGTATAAAATGCAGAACGCCCGATCAGACCTCAAAAGAATCATGGTAATACTGGTTTGACAGTGTGGAGGATGGAGGCTTTTGAGGCCCTTGGTAGGTGGCAGACGATGGCTCGAGTAGTGAAACAGAGGTGGTGAAGTGGAGCTGGCAGACAGGATTGCAGGACTCAGCAGGACCAAGGTGGTGAAAGGAAGGTCGCAGAAGAGCTGCAGATGGTGGCTGTTCCCCAAGGTGGTGGATTATTGGTTGTGCGGTAGGAAGCAGGAGATGTGCAGACTGTGTGTGGCAAGACGTAGGAGGTTTGATGGTAGTTGAGGTCCCACTGTAGTCGACATCAGCCAGAGGAGAAACAAAAAAATGACACATACATTTGACTTTAACCCAGTGAAAATATCAGCTATACAGGCTAAGAACATGTCAAAGTAAAAAACATTAACATTTATAATGTGATCTGACTTTTTGGTTTAAAGAACATTTCACCACCATTTTTTTTTTTTTTTTTTTGCCAAAAAAATGTTAATGACGTATAGAAGATTTAGAACACTTTCCTGGAGATCTGTGTGTATATGTGGTTTTAGATATTTTAGCAGTGCGCTCAGTGTCTGAAGTCATGGACATTACTTCCTGTACTACATGTTGTCCAAGTAAGACAGCCACTCCCCCTAACCACAAGGAGGTGCAGTGCACAAGGTGCATGTCCCTTTAACAACACTGACCTGGGCCTGGTCGGTGTCTAGTAGATATGCGACACCCCAGATGGTACAGCTGGGGTTGAGCTCCAATTCTTTGGGGTGTAGTCAGCATCATGCAGTTGTCTAGAGAAAAAAAAACACAACAAAAGACATTTGCACTTTTAAAATGTATAGTGAAAACGGTAGAAGATATATAAGCAAACATCATGTCAAGGTGTGGTATAGTATATAGCTTAAATGTCGACAAAACAACAACATTGAAATTTAGCATGATCTGAATATTTGGTTTAAAGGACATTTCACCATTTTCTGCCCCCCCCCAAAAAAAATGTTAATGACGTTTAGGAGATTAAGAAAACTTTCCCGGGGATCTGTGTGTATAATATGTGGTTTTAGATATTTTAGCAGTGGGCTCAGTGCCTGAAGTCATGGACACTACTTCCTGGACTACGTCAATGACTATCTAATAAGGACAAGAAGCCAAGAGACCTATGGGGGAGTCCACATTGGTTCATGGGAGGAAACAGACATGCGCTTTACATTCCAGGAAGTCAAACCATCCAAGAGACCAATGGCTTGCATGGTTTGCAAGCATCAAACTTCCTGTAATGTACTGCGCATGTCTGTTTCCTCCCATGAACGAATGTGGACTCCGCATAGTCATTGGACTACATGTCATCCAAGTAAGACAGTCCCTCCCCCTAGTCCCTTTAACAACACTAACCTGGGCCTGGGCCTGGTCGATGTCTGGTAGATAGGCAACACCCCCAGGTGGTGAGCTCCAATTCTCTGGGGTGTAGTCAGCATCATGCATTAGTCTAGGGGGGAAAAAAACACGAGATTGCACTTTTAAAATGAATAGTGAAAACGGTCTAAGATGGTTTTAGATATTTTAGCAGTGGGCTCAGTCCCTGAAGTCAAGGACACTACTTGCTGGACTAAATGTTATCCAAGTAAGACAGCCCCTCCCCGTAGCCACGAGGTGCATGTCCCTTTAACAACACTAACCTGGGCATGGGCCTGGTCGGTGTCTGGTAGATAGGCGACACCCCAGGTGGTGAGCTCCAATTCTCTGGAGTGTAGTCAGCATCATGCAGTTGTCTAGAGAAACAAAAGAACAAGAAATACATTCAACTCTTATAACAAGTCAACTTGTGGTATAGAAACACTCATCAGCGCGACAAGCCGTGACCTGTAGGGGAAACCGGTTTGCTTCTATTGTCTACAATGTACTGTAATTATACAGAATAGCCGTTTTTAAAGAGATTGCAATGTTTTAGATTGAATCACTATTGTCCTTGGACAAGGAACACTAGCTTAGGAAGTTAAACACCGGAATACATAGTTGTCTGTATATTAAAGAATGGACTTACGCAACAAATGGGCTGATGTAAGACACATAAAAATGATCAATGAAATTTGTAAATAAAGCCATGAATTGATTCAATAATTGAGCATTGTTGGTCTGTATCTCTAAGGGTCTATTTGTACACACTCAAAGTTCAAACTAACATTGATTTTACAATATAAATGTAGGGATATTTTGAGATTTGTTTCAAATGTAAAGTGCACTATAAATGCTATTACTATCACATTAAACCGTGATTTTATTGATAATGAAATCCCTGTCTGCTGTCTTTAAACTGAATACCACTAGATTCATAACATTTGTAATACCAGCGTCATGTTAACGATGGCTAAATTCTCTTGTACGCTGAAGGCAAGTGAATGACAGTGTTACAGATATCCTTCTGTTATTTTCTTTGGTGTCAATATTTACACTGGCCAATGAATCAGAAAGTTATATCCAATGGATCGTATTAACTCTAAGCGGCGAGAATGTTCTATTCCCTAGGGATGTGACGCTTTCGGGCATTCTGTGTGCATAGTACCTATATAGCTTAAGTGTGTGTTTTTTACTAACCTGGGCCTGGCACTGGTCAGTGTGTGATAAGTTGCAGGAGGGTGCAGTAGACACCACAGAGACCACTGGAATATCATCAATTTGTCTAGAGGAAAACAAAACAATACATACATTCCATTTAAAAAATATATA
The DNA here is from genome assembly GCA_039105355.1 of Benthosema pterotum. Classification (NCBI taxonomy): domain Eukaryota; kingdom Metazoa; phylum Chordata; class Actinopteri; order Myctophiformes; family Myctophidae; genus Benthosema; species Benthosema pterotum. Next base: position 49,399,627 of record CM076982.1, on the reverse strand, counting down.
TAATATAATGGTGAAAATAGCAGATATACAAGCCAACAACATGTCACGGTGTGGTAGGGCCTATAGTATAGAGATTAAAGGTATAGAAGAACAACCTGGGGGGGGGGGGGGGGGGGGGGGGGGGTGGTGGGGGGGGGGGGGGGGGGGGGTAGGGGGGGGGGGGGGGGGGGGGGGGGGGGGGGGTTAAAGTTTACAAAGCGACTATTTGGGTTTAACAACACCAACCTTGGGGTGTGGGAGGTTGAGGGCGCAGCAGGTGGTTCGGTGGGAGTTGAGTTTACAAAGTCCAGTGGGATAATTTCTGTATCAGCCATTTCTAGAGGAGAAAACAAAAAGGACAACAAATTCTAATTAATTAAAATAAACTGATAATTTCAGAAAACAAACTTTATGAATGACTTCCTCCACCTTAATCTTATATCGTATTAATCATCGATTAGTGACTTCAACAAGTTATGACACAGGGGTTGACACTAACACTTGCCCGCTTGCCCGGGGCAAGTAAAAAAAAATGGTGGGGCAAGTGAAGACTGCTACCTGGTTGCCCGATCGGGCAAGTGTGCAACTTAGTGCACTATAACACAACACAAGATAAATTTGTCTTGAAGGCAGTCATTGCACTCTGCCTCTGTGTCTTTCCCTGCTTTCTAGCTGTCCACAATTCCAGGCTGGATTTGGGAAACAAAACAGGCAAAATTAACATACACATCAAAATGACCATTAATCTTCTACAGTGTAAAACTGGGCTAATTAAGATGATGAATTTTAACTCTTGAGAGTGTAAAAATGAAACCAAATGGACCCGCAAGGGTCCATTTGGTTTCATTTTTACGTTCTCAAGAGTTACATCCGGTTAACCAACTTAACTGGGGACCACCTGGAACATGGGGGGCAAGTGACCATGACCTGAGGGCAAGTAGAACCTGACTTGCACTTGCCTCGGAGACCTTAGTGTCAACCCCTGTGACATGTAGAGATTGGACAATAACACTACTACACGTGTGTCAAAAAGGTCTTTAAGGTGACTAATCAATGATTAAAATGATATAAGATACAATATGAATATTATTAAAGGTGGAGAAAATTAAAGTGAGGTTTCCAAACTTTTGTGGGCACGTTTACATGGTGAAAATAGCAGATACACAAGCAATCAACATACGAGGTGTGGCAAGCCTGTAGTGTAATGTGGTCTGACCATTTGGGTTTAACTGACACTAACCTGGCCCTGCCGCTGGTCTGTGTGTGGGAGGTCACAGGTGGTGCATTAGGTGATTCGGTGGGAGTCGCACTGTCTATCGTGTCAGCCATTAGTCTAGAGGAGAAATTAGAATATATATATATATATATATATATATAATATATATATATATATATATATATATATATATATATATATATATAGCGCTGTATCATGATTGCTGAACAGTTAGCTATTACATTACAAAATAAATAAATAAAAATCACAGGGGAAAAAAGCCACCCTATGCCCTAAATTCTGAGTCACTAGCCCAAAATGGTTCCCAAAGTGCTGGGATCCGGGGACCCCCAGGGGGTCCCCAGCTAAATGAGTCAACTGAGTCTAACCCTTAGATTTTACAATATAAATTGGGGAATCTGTAGACTTATGTTGTCTACATTAGTCTACAGATTATGTAGACTAATGTGCATGTCAAAGTGGGGGTCTTTGGCTTGAAATTACAGGTTGATAATCACTAGAACATGCACTAGACTTGTAAACATCTCCTTATGAGATTCCCAGGAATATCTTTTGAAAATGGGGGTTGACAACTTGGGGTCCTTGACATGAAAGTTTGGGAACCACTGCATTATAATCTATAACAGGGGGTTTCAACCTTTTTGATACCAGGGACCACTATTTATTGAGAATTTGTGCCACGGACCACCATTTGATAACATTTCCATTCCAAACCCAAAACTAAATATTTCTTTTGTCCACAATTCCAGGCTGGATTTGGGAAACAAAACAAGCACACAGATCAAAATGACCATTAATTTTAGTTGTAGGCTATAGACTTGGATTAATTCATATGATGAATATTTTAACTCTTGGGAGTGTAAATATAAAACCAAATGGACCTGCAAGGGTCCATTTGGTTTCCCATTTAGCTGGGGACCACCAGGAATCCTCACCTGGACCACTGCTTGAAAAGCCCTGATCTATAAAGAATCCAGCCGCTGTCCTGATTAACAAAGTTTATCCTGTGCATTGTAGCCGAGATTCTCTTTGCTAGCTCTCCTTTAAGCACCAGTTGTTGTTGAATACAATACACACACGGTTGCTTTGAAAACGCATGTTCCACGGTCGTACTAGTCTAAAATCAAGTGTCCGCGAAGCTGCCCTCTCTCTCTCTCTCTCTCTCTCTCTCTCTCTCTCTCTCTCTCTCTCTCTCTTTCTCTCTCACTGTGTGCGGCACTGCGCTACGGGAGAGGCAGAACCAATAGAAAGCATATAGTATAGACAGTTACGACAACTCCGTCCACTCCAAGGGGCAAGTTTAATGGCGGCTTTTCTAATGAGACTTCTACTCGAGAATGGGGACAACAAATCGCGACAAGTCCTGGACTTGAAGTAGGCAGTAATGCAACGGACTCAGGCAACAGCCTTGCAACAGCCCCCTTGAAAACATGCATAAAATAGCTCTTATTTGCGCTGACCTCATTGAAAACAATACATTTCCAACTCCAGTTTGTCCCTATTCAGGCTGCATGAACAGCAGCGCGAGCGCTCAGTTTATGACCCCTCAATGTCGCAACTCTTCTACTAGATGGCACAGATCTGGGAAGAAGGGAAACGCCGGCCGCGTTCATTCATTGTTTTGATTCAAATAAACAAATGTATTTAGCGCTAGTATACCAATGGAACCAAATGGATCCCAAATGTAGGTCTCCAAGATATAAATGCGATTAAATCCACAACATGCATCCACTCGTGGGTCCTTAACATGATAATTTTGCGAACCAAAGTCTAGTAGGCCTGCAGTAGCATTCTAAGCCCCGGCGTTGCGTTCCCTCTCCTCCTCGCTGATAGCGACAGGCCATCAGCGGGCCTAATAGCATTCGAGACCCAACTAGAAGTAACTTTTGGGTTTGAAGCGTGGCTGCCTGCAACCGACACGAAGCAATATAAAACGCCTTCAAAACGCCTGTAGGTTGTCTTATTAAGTAAAAATGCAGGGTGCAGACAGCTGGTTGATTTTATAATTTGCTACTTATTTGTTGGAAGGCACACAACAGAGACGCCATGAATATGAGGCGAGCAAATTACCAAACAAGCAACAACCAGCAAACCCTATTTGACTCAAAAAATGTATTAATAACCGATGCCTTTGTACAAATTTCGGACAGTATTACATAATACACGTAAGCCTACATTACATATTCATCCTAAAGTACCAGAAACAACAAAAACTTACCATAAAACAGCGTCCTCCTACATCCTCCTGCTGCGTCCACGGGTCTGTAGAATTGCGGGGCGGGCAAATACAAGGCGGATAAAAAAGGCGGAGGAAAAAGGCGGGCTGGACATAGGCTGGAGCGTGGGAACCGCTGGCGTTTATGGAAGTCAAACTCATTTTGTTTGTGTTTTTAAATTGCACTATTAATACGATTTGAGTTACATAAATGAAATATAAATGCATACATGTTAAATGAATAGGTATTGTATACGCACAATTGATTACATTTGAGTTGCCTCAATTCAATATAAATGCCTACATTGCCAATGCATATATTTTAGGTAAGCACAATTAAGAACAGTTCAGTGGTATAAATTCAATACATTTGCATATTGAATAATTAAATACATTCAAATAAAGCCAACACAATGTAAATATATCACATCTGGGACTATTAATAATGAATGAGTTATATCAATTGAACAAATATGCCTATGCCTTGAATTAAAGTAATTAAATAAAGCAAACACATTTTAAATGTTTTCAGACTATTGCTGTCTACAGTCAGTATTATGAGTGTAAGGGCATATAATACTAGGCCTATTGATTGCAGCTGCGGATTCCAGCTCATCAATGCAAACGAAGCGTTGTTGACTACGCATGTTTTAGTCGCTGTCTGACATGACAACAAGTTACGGGATGCAAGTTATATAACTTATTTTGTATATATTGTAATATTGTAATATCAATAGCCTCGGTGGACATGGGGGGGGGGGGGGGGGGAGACAGAGACAGAGAGAGCGCTGTGTGGTTTTTTTTTTTACCTGTGTTGTAAGTTATTTCACATTGCTGAGTGGCCGTGTATAGAAGTTGTAGAACAGAGACAATCTGTCGCGAGGAAAATAAGTCCATGCAGTATAGGAAGTCCAACGTTCTCTTCAGACGTTCATATTTTTGCTAGTGTATGCTATAAGCTGGTCTGCATCTGATTCAATGAATGAAGGAGATGCGGCATTCGGGCGGTCCATAGTCCTGACCATAGAGTGGTCCTGACTGCTCGCATTTAGACCACGTGTCGCCAATATTGTGTCCCGCGGGGCTCCTGTTCATAGCCCCCTCGCTGCATAGTCTAATTATCAGTGATGTTTGGAACTTATGCGAGGGTTATAGATTTGATTTTACCACTCACAGATATCGGAAAAACACGATTTGTGTGGAAAAATTGAGAAAGAAATGATAACCTCCGGGAAGACGGGTCCCGGAGGATTTCC
>CM076982.1:49384940-49392440 GCA_039105355.1 Benthosema pterotum | reverse complement strand
ACCCTCAACATAACCACCAGCATGTCACAGTGTGGACACAGGGCTTAAAACAAGGTCAATATCTACTAAAACCACTAGCCTCCTCTAACCCTCACCCTCAACATAACCACCAGCATGTCACAGTGTGGACACAAGGCTTAAAACAAGGTCAATATCTACTAAAGCCACTTTCCCGTTATCCCTTCCTCCCGTTTCGTTTGGATCAGTTGGATATACAACTACAGCAGCTGATTGGCCGACAGCCATGTCACTCAACAGTGGTCATCATCCGACATATTTTACTGCTTTTGTTCACATGCTAATAACATTCGTCGACTGTGTTTGTTTGGTTAGCAACCGGGTTAGCACATTAGCCACATTAATGACAACAATGTTCAAATTCACCTATTTACCTATATATACCCTCCACCATGTCAGCAGTGTGTGACAGTCACACTTTCGCCGTCTTAAAAGGGTGGGGGCGTGGCAAAGGGTTTGTGGCTGAAGCACTGCTGAACCGAAAGTGAAAGTGTTTCAACACACTACTGACATGGTGGAGAGAGAATACGTAGGAAAAATTGGAGCCATTAAAGGAGTTTTTTTCCCCCACAAAATAACTCGACCACTATTTTGGAATTAAATCAATTGCAAATAAAGGTTGCAATTTGAGACTATTTATTAATTTACGATAGGGGGCCATGTAATAAGTGGGATCATGTATGTCTGAGTGGTCATTGTTGATGATAAATTAAATGAATTGAGCAGTTAATCAGCCTGTCTGTGATCTATCTATCTATCGATAATGACCAATACTGTATCTGTGCTCTAATAGCTAGTGCACACTACCATGATTCCAAAGATATCCTCTCGTATTGGGGCCGCATGCAGCAACACGCACGCACGCACACGCACACGCACACGCACACACACACACACACACACACACACACCACACACACACACACACACACACACACACACACACACACCTACACACACACACCATCCAACATGGTATTGATTACTCTATAATCCAGACGAAGAAAACTTCTTTAGTTCATTCTTTTTTCCCACTCCATCGTAAGGTGGGAGTGTGTGTGTGTGTGTGTGTGTGAGGGGGGGGGGGGTGTAGTGTGTTGTGAGATGGTTTATGTTAATGTCGCCTTTATTGAAACAAGCTGCGATGTGATTATGGTGCTGTGTGTGTGTGTGTGTGTGTGTGTGTGCGCATGCGCATGCAAGCGCGCGTATGCTACATATGCGCGTGTGCGTTGCTCCACTTCTCCCTGTCTCCCTCTGGCTGTGAGATCAATGCAAACCAGCTAACACAGTGTGTGTGTGTGTGTGTGTGTGTGTGGTGTGTGTGTGTGTGTGTGTGTGTGTGTGTGTGTGTGTGTGTGTGTGTGTGTGTGTGTGTGTGTGTGTGTGTGTGTGTGTGTGTGAGAGCTATTAGTACACACCATGATTGTTGCAGAGATTTACATACATCGACCAGAAGAAACTGATAAACTAGGATCTATGTCCTGGAGCTGTAAGGAGTTATATTCTGTGTGTGTGTGTGTGTGTGTGTGTGTGTGTGTGTGTGTGTGTGTGTGTGTGTGTGTGTGTGTGTGTGTGTGTGTGTGTGTGTGTGTGTGTGTGTGTGTGTGGTTGCGTGTGTGTGTGTGTGTGTGTGTGGTGTGCGCGCGGGTGCTTCATTAACGTGTGTGAATTCAGTCGCTTACATATTTGTTCATGTGTGTGTGTGCGTGTGTGCGTGTGCGTGTGTGTGTGTGTGTGTGTGTGTGTGTGAGCCTTCTCTGGTTCACATTGTGTTGTGAGTCGATTAGCTGAACCAGTGTTTGGGCACTTACAAACATTGTTGTACTTGTGTGTGTGTGTGCTCTGTATGTGCAGATGTTGTGTGGCTTGTTTGTGTGCACCCACCCACCCACCCACACACCCACACCCACACACACCCACACACACACACACACAAAATACAGTCATGCACACAGAGATCTGAATCTAGCAACTGTCAGTCTTCCATGATAGAGTGGTGTGTGTGTGTGTGTGTGTGTGTGTGTGTGTGTGTGTGTGTGTGTGTGTGTGTGTGTGTGTGTGTGTGTGTGTGTGTGTGTGTGTGTGTTGTCTCTCTGCCTGGCAGGAGTGGGGGGTTAACAGGAGTGGGGGGTGATTACAGCACATCCACATCCTCATGTCATTTGATTCATCTCCTCACCGTCTCTGGTGCTCACGTAGTGAACGTTATCATCGCCGTGATCCTCGCAACGGCTCAACAGCTGCTCCCCCAATTAACGCTCACGCTCCCCCGATTAACCTCAGGGCGGCTGCATGGCGGGACATCCAACCAGACATCCAACCAGACATCCAACCAGACATCCAACAGACATCCAACCAGCGCTATAACGCACTGCCATGTGTGCTATGCACGACGTTATCTTGGCTAATATTACTTAGGAGAATAATAGACTTACTTTTACTCATGACTCCCTTTGAAAAAAACAGTGCATAAGTGCATTACTTGAATCAGTAATATGTTCCAATATTACCTTATTATTTTTCCCAGTCCCACACGCAAGTGTATATGTCATGTGTGCAGAATGCTGTGGTGGATTAGGATCTACAAACTACAATGCAGGCAAGTTACTGATGTGCAGCTATGCGTTGCAATGTGTAGGTATGTGTTACAATGTGTAGGTATGTGTTACAATGTGTAGGTATGTGTTACAATGTGTAGATATGTGTTACAATGTGTAGGTATGTGTTACAATATGTAGGTATGTGTTACAATGTACAGTATGTGTTACAATGTACAGGAATGTGTTACAATGTACAGGTATGTGTTACAATGTGCAGGTATGTGTTACAATGTGTAGGTATGTGTTACAATGTACAGGTATGTGTTTCAATGTGCAGGTATGTGTTACAATATGTAGGTATGTGTTACAATGTGTAGGTATGTGTTACAATGTGTAGGTATGTGTTACAATGTGTAGGTGTGTGTTACAATGTGTAGGTATGTGTTACAATGTGTAGGTATGTGTTACAATGTGTAGGTGTGTGTTACAATGTGTAGGTATGTGTTACAATGTGTAGGTATGTGTTACAATGTGTAGGTATGTGTTACAATGTGTAGGTATGTGTTACAATGTGTAGGTATGTGTTACAATGTGTAGGTGTGTGTTACAATGTGTAGGTATGTGTTACAATGTGTAGGTATGTGTTACAATGTGTAGGTATGTGTTACAATGTGTAGGTATGTGTTACAATGTGTAGGTATGTGTTACAATGTGTAGGTGTGTGTTACAATGTGTAGGTGTGTGTTACAATGTGTAGGTATGTGTTACAATGTGTAGGTGTGTGTTACAATGTGTAGGTGTGTGTTACAATGTGTAGGTATGTGTTACAATGTGTAGGTATGTGTTACAATGTGTAGGTGTGTGTTACAATGTGTAGGTATGTGTTACAATGTGTAGGTATGTGTTACAATGTGTAGGTATGTGTTACAATGTGCAGCTATGTTACAGATGTGGAGGTATGTGTTACAATGTGCAGGTATGTGTTACAATGTGTAGGTATGTTACTGATGTGCAGGTACACATTGATTTTGTCCGTTTAAAAGACATTAGTCACTGCTACAGGTGACACATTGTGGATACAGTAACTGTTCATCCACAAAGACAGTAATATCGTCTACTGCATGGATAACTTTTGAATCATGTGAGAAACATCAAAATTCAGACTCACGATTGAGCGAAATTGTACAGCACTAGCGTGCACGCGCGCAACCACACACACACACACACACACACACACACACACAACACCAGATTTATTGGAGGTGGGCATGAAAACATGAAAAACAGACGAAACGCATAACTGCAACCAGATGTTGTCTCTTCCTGTCTGTCTGTCTGTCTCTTTCTCTCTCTCTCTCTACCTACTCCTCAAAAACAGCCAAAACAATAATAATAATAATAATAAGGGTAATAATAATAATCAAAATTGTTCATTGATTTATTGTTATACAATCTCTCTCAACGTGATTGGTAGTACTACTACACAAACCCATGGTCATTTATACTAAACTGGACACCAAAGGTTTGGAAAGCTTTCTTTTCCTCTACTACCAATTTGTGTGTTTTGCATCGTGTATTAGTCTTACAAACAAGGTATGGCGTGTAGAGATTGTACATTATTGCAATGAGTAACACTGCTAAACATGTGCCATTGCACGCCCAAGAAGACGTGCCAAAATGATGTGGTTCTGTTGCCATTCACTCTTGTTGCTGGCAGGTGTGTGACAGTCACAGGTGTGTCATTCAGTCACAGGTGTGTGTCACTCAGTCGCAAGTCGAATACCAGCCATTGTGATCTCTACACAGTACACTTTAGTAATTCAGCAATGAACGGGAGCGCTCAAGACATAGCTTTGACGCAATCATACCGGCCAACCCCGTCTCCAGCGTAGGGTTGCTCAGTGCGTGCACCAAACACAACAGTGTGATAAACGAACGAGGAGCACCAAATGCCCCAAATACACCACGTATAAATGAAACGCAACAGGGCACACCAGTGCATTAGGGCGCAGTTCTGAAGTTCGGAACACGCCCATACTAAGGCTGTCAGCATTAACTAGTTAATCGCGAGTTAACTCAGCCGTGAGTTAACTCGATTAATTTTTTTAGTGCGAGATTAACTCACAGTAAAACCAAAGGCCAATTGGGTCTATTTGGTTTCATTTCGCTAAGTGCAGGTGAATAATTGTTAAATATCTAGATCAGTTAAGATAAGTCTACACAATTAGAGATGTAGAAACTTTCTACAAAATGTGCATGTTCGCTTCTAATGAAACCAATATCAAATTGTTGGCAAATTCTTTAATTTAGGTCTGGACGTCTAAATAAATGTCATTAAATGGTGGTCTGTGGCTCAAATGAAGAATAAATAATTGACCTTGATATGAATATTCTAGAAAAACACTCATTTAAGGTATATTTAGAAATCATAAAAATATGCGATTAAATTGCGATTAATCAAAGATTAACTATGGGCAATCACACAATCACAATCAATTAATCGCGATTCAATTTTTTAATCGATTGACAGCTCTAATATATACACACACACAGGATGTTTTACCTTTATATATACAGTATATATATGAACCAACTTTATAAATAATTCTAAAAGCTAACGGGACGACGCCTACAATGCATTCATGTGAATGTGCGCACGCGCACACACACACACACACACACACACACACACACACACACACACACCCCTTCCTCATGTGCACCATGGGGAATAGGTTATGCAGTGCGCTCCGCCCAGGGATTCACTAGGAGGTGTGTGTGTGTGTGTGTGTGTGTGTGTGTGTGTGTGTGTGTGTGTGTGTTGTGTGTGTGTGTGTGTGTGTGTGTGTGTGTGTGTGTGTGTGTGTGTGTGTGTGTGTGTGTGTGAAGCCTGACCCACTTGGATCTCAGTACATCTGGGTGAAGATCTTTCTATCGCGTCGGTCGAGGGGGGGGGGGGGGGGGGGGGGGGGGGGGGGAGGGGAGAACACAAGGCCTGCCAAAGACACAAATGTCCATTTTAGAAGAAAAGTGTGCACACACACACACACACGCACACACACACACACACACACACACACACACACACACACACACACACACACACACACACACACACACACACACACACAGAGTTCAGACCGGTGTTGTAAATCTCTTTGTGAGAGCAGCTTTGGAGGAGCTTAGACCCTCTGAGGGTCTGAGAGAGAGAGAGAGAGAGAGAGAGAGAGAGACAGAGAGAGAGAGAGAGAGAGAGAGAGAGAGAGAGACAGAGAGAGAGAGAGAGACAGAGACAGAGACAGAGACAGGGAGACAGAGAGAGAGAGAGAGAGAGAGAGAGAGAGAGAGAGAGAGAGAGAGAGAGAGAGAGAGAGAGAGAGAGAGAGAGAGAGAGAGAGAGAGAGACAGAGACAGAGACAGGGAGACAGAGAGAGAGAGAGAGAGAGAGAGAGAGAGAGAGAGAGAGAGAGAGAGAGAGAGAGAGAAGAGACAGAGACAGAGAGAGACAGAGAGAGAGAGAGACAGAGAGACAGAGAGACAGAGACAGAGAGAGAAGAGACAGAGACAGAGACAGAGAGAGACAGAGACAAGAGACAGAGAGAGACAGAGAGAGACAGAGACAGAGAACAGAAGAGACAGAGACAGAGACAGAGACAGAGACAGAGAGAGAGAGAGAGAGAGAGAGAGAGAGAGAGAGAGAGGTACGCTCCACCAAAGCCCCTCGGCCCCTCCCTCACAGTCCATTATATTCAGGATTGTCTCTCTCTCCCTCACTTTACACTACTTTGTCCTCTTAGTCGGCCGGCCGAGAGTACACTTTGGTTTACAGTGGGAAATTAAATTTTAAAATAATCACCTCCACCTGCTCCTAGATCTGATATGTTTCAATAGCTAAAGTAATACCAATAATGAAAAAAACAATGACAAAACATTGACAAACTAGAGGGTTTCCATGATGCTGAATCCATTCCAGGCATTAGTTTAGCACAAAAAAACACCCCTGAACTCCTCTCTGTGTCTTCAGAAACAGACTGGTTTTTGAACTGTCAGACTGGTTTCTGAACTGAGACACAGACTGGTTTCTGAACTGAACACAGACTGCAGTCTGTGTCTCAGTTCAGAAACCAGTCTGTGTCTCATAGGAGGGCTGTGGACAGTACAGAAACCATGGTTTCTGAACTGTCACAGTCCCATGAGACACAGACTGGTTTCTGAACTGTCCACAGCCCTCCTATGAGACACAGACTGGTTTCTGAACTGTCCACAGTCCTATGAGACACAGACTGGTTTCTGAACTGTCCACAGCCCTCCTATGAGACACAGACTGGTTTCTGAACTGTCCACAGCCCTCCTATGAGACACAGACTGGTTTCTGAACTGTCCACAGCCATATGAGACACAGGCAATGGTGGTGCAAGCATCATGATATGGGGATGTTTCTCTTACTATGGTGTCGGGCCTATTTATCGCATACCAGGGATCATGGATCAGTTTGGGTACATCAAATCCATCCAAATCCAAATCCTGATCCACGATCCCTGGTATGTGATAAATAGGCCCGACACCATAGTAAGAGAAACATCCCCATATCATGAGTGCTTGCACACCATGGGATGTTTAACTTACTATGGTGCTGGGACTATTTATCGCATAACCAGGGATCGTGGGATCAGTTTGGATACATCAAAATACTTGAAGAGGTCATGTTGCTATGCTGAAGAGAAATGCCTGAATGGGTGTTTCAGCAAGACAATGACCCCAAACACACCAGTAAGAGCGGCACTTTTTTTCCAGACAACAAATTAAAGTCATGGAGTGGCCAGCCCCAATCCCGGACCTTAATCCCGATAGAAAATTGTGGGGTGACATAAAAAAATTGCTGTTTCTGAGGCAAAAACCAAGAAATGCAGAGGAATTATGGAAACGTTTCAAATCATCC
>CM076982.1:49352833-49380333 GCA_039105355.1 Benthosema pterotum | reverse complement strand
AGTGTTTACAAAATCTGTGTTTGTAAACAGATTTCAATCTCAACCTCACCTCCACTCTATTGGCTCATTGTGAAGCTGCTGGAGCCTGCTGCGCTGTGATTGGCTAAAACGGATTTGTTGCCAACAGCAAAAGTTCTCGACCGTCTGCAGGGCAAATGCAAGTGTCTGTCTACAGGCAAACAGCTGCAGCATCCCTGCGTTGTCCTATAAACACAGCTGGATTTGACTGAACCTGAAACCTGGACCTGTTTCCCCTTCACTGACATCCAGACCGCATATTAGTCCGTTTAATCTTAACTCCCGGGCCGCCGAACTCGCGCTCGTCATTTTCTTACCGTGAAATAACGCACGCCGATCACGACGACGGGCGCGTAACACGACGAAATGTAGATTTCACTCTTTAATCCATCTATTAGTCCGAGTGCATCGTCTGCTAAAGATCCCGTTCCTGACTCTCATTTGGGACGATGGACGCAGTCATTTTGTTGTTGAAGTTACAACAGACACGCAGCATGCATACAGCTAAAGGTCTGACTCGGAGTTTTCTGTTTCATATAAGCACTTTAATTTGAAATATCTTTGGTTGTTTGGCATGCCACCGTGTTTGCTGGGGCACATTGGGCATTTAGGGGGGGGGGGGGCATTGCCCCTCCATACCCATAGATCCGCCCCTGCTACCAAACCCGTGTCTCTTAGGAGGGCTGTGGGCAGTTCAGAGACCCACCCATTACCCACCCAGTGACATCATCATTAAACAAGATTAGTCTGTGTTTTAGATTTCTCTCTGACGTAAGAAAGACAGCTTCCATTTCTGCATTTCAAATATTCAGGATTAGGAGGTCTGCAGTTTCCATTCGCTTGGATTAGAATGGGGATCACGTGTTCACGTCTATGAGACGTGAACACCTGCTATTTTTTTTTTCTTCTATGATCCTCACCAAGTGCTGATTTCATAGTTTTTTTATATATATATATTTTTTTCCCACGATTTTTGTAGCCCATTTTTTCACCCAGTGCCAATTCCTAATGTGATCCTGGGCTCTACACACCCTCCACCAACCTGGGGAGGAGGCAGCGGACTGGCCTCATGCTTCCTTCAATGCATGAGGAGTCCAAGCTGCCTTCTTTTCACCTGACAGGGGGGAGTTTCCCTGGTTGGACGTAGCGCATGGAAGGAACACGTTATTCCAACCAGTTCCAGTCCCCTCCATCTGGCGCCCCGGCTGGCCAGGGGGAGGCAGTTTAGAGCCCAGGATTACTGCATGTTTTTGTGAGGGTATCAACCCTATGGGATGATTTCATAGTTAATTGAGAAAATAAACGAGACTGAGTTGAGGAAGTAAAACAATTAGTTGCATTCATTTCTTATCATGGTGTGTGCAATATACCAGAGGGCCAGTTCTAATACTAATTCAATATCATCCCGCGGGCCAAAGATAATTCATTCACAGGCCTGATTTGGCCCCCGGGCCTTGAGTTTGACATATGTGCTGACCATATAAGGAGTTCCTCCCTGTCCCCATGCAGTGAGCCCCTGGTGTCAAAAACCACTAAAGTTTTGGTTTGCTTTTGGGGTATAGAAAAGCCTTGATCCAATCAGGATGAGATGGAGGGGCACGCCTTCCTCCAATCATGATCGAGTTGGGTGGTGGGTCTTGGTGCACATGCTGCCCGGCCTGTCGCACGTCCCGCCCACTGTAGAGCCTGTGCATGTGCACATCGTGTTACCAGGGCAAATTGGGGGATCTTCCAAATCACCCAAATTTAGACCCTTTCATTTACAGCAGGGGTTTTCAACAGGTGGTCCGAGGACCACTGGCGGTCCCTGAGAGGATTCCAGGTGGTCCCCAGGCTAAATGATGTAAAGTTGGTTCACCAGATGTAACTCTTCGAGAGCGTAAAAAATGAAACCAAATGGACCCTTGCGGGTCCATTTGGTTTCATTTTTACACTCTCAAGAGTTAAAGATCGTTTGCGTGTTATGTTTCCGAAATCCAGCATGGAATTTTAGATTTTTTTTTAACTTATTTTAAAAACAGAATAAATCTTTGGGTTTTGGGTCTATGGGGGTCAAATGTCATCAAATGGTGGACCGTGGCTCAAATGCTGAATAAATGGTGGGCCATGGTATGAAAAAGGTTGAAAATGATTTACAGGAAAATATATTTTTATTTTTTTATATAAATCTCCCTACATTTGGTTCTTATGACTATCATTTAGCTGGGGACCCCCTGGAACTCCCTTAAGGACTCCTAGGGGGTCCCCCGGCCAACACTTTGGTAACCCACTAAGATTAAAGCCTATTGTTGTTGAACGGGTGGTAATAAATGGCGTGCCGGTCGGGGTCGTGACCTTTCCTCCCCATCCCCTAGTGGCTTCTCTGAGAAGGGCAACAACGCCACCGGACCACAATGCACTGCAGCCACCACGGACCAATGGCAGCGGGCCGTACTGAGATGCGCCGTCGACAAACACTTGCTGCTATTAGTCACTCCCTGTGACATTTTACTCTCTCTCTACATCTAATTCTACTACGGCACACACACACACACACACACACACACAACACACACACACACACACCACACACACACACACACACACACACACACAACACACACACACGCGGTAAATCCCCCTGCGTGTAAAGATGGATGGCATGGCGATGAACCACAGGTGCTGTTCCACTTGTGAACGGCGTTGCCAGGTTTTGAGGGAGAAAAACAGGCAGTCGAGAGTTCTCTGAGAAACAAGAAAGAGAGAGTCCGAAAAGAATAGTTTTACCAGCATAAATAGCAGGTCTTCAAGCTCGCACGCACACCAGCTTATACAGGATAAAAGAAAAATAAATAATACTAAAACAACACAAATCTGGTTTGTGCACTCTCAGGTCTGCGCGGAAATAGGCATTTGTTTGGTGTTTCTTTGGCGAGAAAATGTTTGAGCCCAATTAAACTACCCTATACTAACTACGCTTTAGAACATACCTGAGCATCATGCGGCCCGGGGGCCAAATGCGGCCCTTTGGCTGACTCTGACTGGCCCCTGAAAGGGTTTTAAATAGTGGTCCGGGGACCATCAGTGGTCCTTGAGAGAGTTCTAGTTAAATATGGAAAGTTGGATAACCAGATGTAACTCTTTGAGAGCGTAAAAATGAAACCAAATGGACCCTTGCGGGTCCATTTGGTTTCATTTTTACGCTCTCAAGAGTTAAAATATTCATTAGCCCCAAGTCTATACAACTAGAGAATGTAGAAGATTAATGGTCATTCATGATCTGTATGTTTGACTGTTTGGTTTCCCCAAATCCAGCCTGGAATTGTGGACAAAAACAAAATAAATCTGTGGGGCTAAAATGTCATCAAATGGTGGTCCTCTGTGGCACAAATACTGAATAAATAGAGGTCCCTGGTGTCAAAATGGTTGCTCTTACACTTATCTTTAAATTAAATGAATATTACGCAGACTTTAGTTCAGCCTTTAGTCTTGGCTTCTCCACAATATTGTATGTATTTCATTTGGCCCCTTGGGAAAAATAATTGCCAAAAAAACTACACTTTAGAAACAAGACTAAATAAAGAAAGTTACACTTTAGAAACAAGACCACATGAACAAACTACACTTTAGAAACAAGATGAAATAAACAACTACACTTTAGAAACAAGATGAAATAAACAACTACACTTTAGAAACAAAACCTAAAAGAACTGGGTTTACAGGGGAAACCAAGCCATGTGTTTCCTTATAATAATCAGACATGGCAGCAGTGCTGGTGACTCTTCTATGTATCGTTTCGGTACATTTTTTCCTGCCTGTTTCTCCCCATGTGGTCATTCTGGCTCCGAGTCTGGGAGGATTAACAGAAAACTAGGAGCATTATTAGGAATACCGTTTATACTCACCCGATCAATCTGCCTGTCAATTAGCCTGCATGTTGAAGAGGCCTCCTTTCTATATAATGTAGAACAGTGGTAAAGTAAAACTTTGTGGAATTTCACCCTAAATAAATTGTAGCTGCTATATAGCTGGAAGTTCTTCCTTATTTGAGGTCATTGTGGATGACTGACTGACTTATGGTTGCAGCCTTAAAAGGATCCCT
The DNA here is from genome assembly GCA_039105355.1 of Benthosema pterotum. NCBI lineage: Eukaryota > Metazoa > Chordata > Actinopteri > Myctophiformes > Myctophidae > Benthosema > Benthosema pterotum. The sequence continues at coordinate 49,376,234 of CM076982.1, read as the reverse complement.
GTCTAATAAGACAAACATTGCTTAAATCATTATACTTCACCTATATAACTAAAATAAACAAATAAAAACACCATTGGCATCTTATTTCTTTCATAAATACAGAATATTTCACTCAACAGGAACTGCTCTTGTCACAGGATGATGATGTCACATGTGATCTAGCTCTATAGAATATATGGATGAACATGCTCATGTGACATCATCCTGCGACCGGAGCACCTCCTATTGAGTGAAAGATTCTCCTTTTATGAAAGAAAAAAAAGTATTGAAAGTGTTTTTATCTGCATGTTTTAGTTATAGAAGGCAAGTGTATTGTTTTAAGGCATATTTGTCTTATTAGCCAGGGATCCTTTTAAGGGCTATACAGTAGGCACACCATACTGGGAACTGCGTCCTTTGGACGCAGCGTCTTGAGCTCACGTGACGTGTTTTAATAGTTTCCGCGCCGTCCTCGAGCTGCTCGTGGATTTCCCGTTAGAACCCCCCCGCCGGTCACGCGGATGGCGCGTATCACGACGAGATGTAGATTTCATTCTTTAATCCAACTATTAGTCCGAGCGCATCGTCTGACGATGATCCCGTCGCTGACTTTCATTTGGAACAGAATTGGGGACAACTTTTTTTGTCCCATTCACATTCATTCAATGCAATGCATTCAAACGGCTCTCCTCCGGTTTGCCCCCTCAATGTCGTGAGCGCATGGGTTAAGCAGCCAGGGCTACACTGCTCTTCCTGACTTGTGACCCGGATGTTTTTGGGCAGATCGCCAGATGACCGATTAGACAAGGCAAAAGACACAGCATAACAGAAACAGCACATCCTGTTTAGGAGATCTGAGCTTCAAAATAAGGGTTTTTTACCGATCTAACTGGTTTGATCCGTGGCAATGGGGAGAAAACAAAGAAGATCCGATCGCGGTGAATGAGTTTAATATTCATCTGGATGGAAAGAGACGTTGGACGCAACGTCTTTTTGCCGCAAGGCCGCGCGTCCCCAGGAGGACGCAGGTCTTTGCGGCACTTTGCCACAACGGCCATTTTTATTCCCCATCCACAGCCATTCAAAAACCCAAAGACTACTCTCCGAGACTGCAGACTTTTTCGGCTAATCGACTTGCACACGACAGCGGGAAAAAAAGTCTGCGTGGCCTTGCGGCAAAAAGACGTTGTGTCCAATGTCTCTTTCTATCCCGCACCTTTATAAAACACACGTGACCTCAACAGTTCACACACAGTATGGTGTGCCTAGCCCTTTAGAGAGGTATTTGTACCTTTTCACCTTGCCATGGATTTGTATATTTAGATCAGGGGTTTTCAACCTTTTTGGCCCACCATTTATTTAGCATTTGAGCCACGGAGGAGCATCATTTGTGGACATTTTATCCCCACAGACCCCAAAACTAAAGATTTCTTTTGCTTCTATCGATGACCATGACTGTCCATTAATCTTCTAGTTGTGTGTAGACTTGGGCTAATTACGATGATGATTATTTTAACTCTTGAGAGCGTAAAAATGAAACCAAATGGACCGTCAAGAGTTACATCTGGTTAACCAACTTAGCTGGGGACCACCTGGAACCCTCTCAAGGACCACTGGTGGTCCCCGGACCACCTGTTGAAAACCCCTGATTTAGATGAATATATGTCTTGTTTGGCTTGCCCCCTTGTATGTCTGTATATAGGCCTAATGCATGCTATGCCTTTACTATATGCTTTTACCTGACGAAGACACACACTGGGTCGAAAACGTATGTCAACAAACAAAATAAAATTCAACTGCCTGGGAGCTACTGCATGGTGTGTGAACTATTTTCCTCTTTATGTCCTTTTCACATGTCTTTAGTTCAGCACCCAAACGTTTTTCTAGGTACTTTTCTTTTGTTTCAGTGACTGACTGACTGACCAGCCACTAGATGGCGCTCTAACGCTGTCCATTCACTGCAGCTGTGGTACCCAGACTAACTAAAATTAAACATTAAACTCAGCCTATCCCATTGATAATAAGAGCTCTAACAATAGGTCTAATAATAGCTATAGAGGTCTTGCCTGGGCTTTAAATTTGCCATGTGTTTATCAAAGGTTCTATTTGTTGTTAGATATTATTATTAGATATAAATTGTTATAATCTATGTTCGCTTTCATGCACTGTTGCACATTTGTTTAGAGCATTTTGAATTGCCTCGTGATCAGTCTGCAGACCCTCATTACAAATTAGGCCTATATAATGCCAGGGAGCCACTTTAACGTGCTTTAGTCTATACAGACCTCCATTTAATGGCATTTCTATCTCTGGGACACCCGATTTAGGCTGTAAAATCACTGTTAACTTAACAGACCTGTAAAGGTCCATTTGGTTCCATTTTTATTTTCATTTCAAGGACCCGATTTATTCGAAGGAGTCAAGGGAGATTCACGTGTCTTAATAACTGTTGGTAGGGCGTATGAGCGGACGGAATTAAGTTCCTTAATTGTTTGTGCCAAATCTGGGTTGGACATGGTTAGTAGCTAGCACTCTCTCTGGTGTTGTGGGAGTGAACCTCATTGACATTTAGAAAGTATTTGGACAGGTGCATGGTGGTAGTAACCCCATTACAAGATGATGTACTCTGTTGTCAACCCCAAGCCAACCCAGAACTATTGAGTGAAATATTCTCTATTTAAATGAAATGAAATGTTGAAAGTGTTTTTTATTACTTTATAGAGGGTAGTATACTCTAGTAAGTATAGTGTTTTAAGGAACAATGGATCCTTTCAAACTATCATTTAGCTGGAGGCGGGCATGGGCAGTGTTATAGTAGGACTTTTAGAAGTTGGGGGACGCCTCTTAAAACAAATACAGCATATTGAGAAAGATTGTTTGCAATGCCTAATTCCATCCATAAAAGTAAATGACAAGACAAAAAAAACATAGTCCTACTTTTGCCCCAAAAATATTTCTGATGTGAGAAGTGTGGGGACATCCCGCGCCCCCCCTCCACTACACCCCGTGGGGGTTCCTGGCAGGGAGTTATGGATTTTTCATTTTAGTTAAGTTTTAGTTAGTTTTGACATTTTATTTTCTAATTCAGTTAGTTTTAGATAGTTTTTAGAGTGGGTTTGATAGTTTTTATTTAGTTTTTATTTTGGTGAAACTATTTAGTTTTAGTTAGTTTTAGTTTAGTTATATTTTTATTTTTATTTTTATTTTTCTTGTGCCTTTGTTGTCAGGTATAGGATTAAAATGTGCCAAAGTAGGAAAAGGTATTTAACCCATGCTTTGGAGTTTATTATTAGTAGATTGGATGATTCCACTCTCCCACAAGAACACAACTTTTACCCCCAGTGTTTATGGAACTCAGTAGTGGATAGAAGATCTAGAAGCATCTCCTGCTCATGCTGCTCACCAACACATTTTTTATTTAAAAGCTTTATAAAAAACTAAGTTAGTTTTAGTTAGTTTTCTGAACCCACATTACAGTTTTAGTTTAGTTATCGCTTTTTGCATTCATTTTTAGTTTTTATAGTTACAGTTGACTCAAATGTTAACTAGTTAACTATTATAACCCTGCTTCCTGGACCCCTCTCAGCGCACACATGATGAACAGACACTGTGGAAGGAGCTTCATTCATACATCTTACATGCTGGTGGCGCCACCGTGTGGAGGAGGCTTTCAGAAGCACATCCTACTCTAGGGGTCGGCAAGCTTTTTGGACATGAAGTGCCATGTTTTCATTTTCTTTGTGCAGTGTCTGAACACATACAGAACATAGAGAATATAACAACATTGCTTCCACATCAGGACATTGTAATCATCATTCGGGAATTAGAACTTTACACCAGGGGTTTTCAACAGGTGTTCCGGGGTCCACCAGCAGTGGACCAGCAGAGGGTTCCCGGTGGTCCCCAAGTGGTTTAACCAGATGTAACTCTTGAGGCCGTAAATATTCATCATGTGAATTAGTCCTAATCTACGCAACGAGAAGATTATTGGTCATGGACAGAAGCGAAGGAAATCTTTAGTTTGGGGGGATCCGTGGGGCTAAAATGTCCTCAAATGGTGGTCCGTGGCTCAAATGCTGAATAAATGGTGGGCCCTGGGATGAAAAAGGTTGAAAACCACTGCTTTACACCTATCGGGTCAGGGTTAGGGTTAGAGTTCAGTTTGAATTCATGTAGGATTGTGTGCAGGATTTCCATGGCTTTGATACTCTCCTGCCCATCATGCCATTGTGTCAGTGAACACCCTTCACCGTGCCAATGTTGGCATTAGCCTATTTAAGATTGGTAGAACGTCCAACCTACGACGCCAGTAATGAATCGCTCTGTGCTCGATACATAAGCCTCACGGCCGTCCTACCCTCTCCTATGACGGCAGAACGCGGCTTTTGGCGTCGTGTTAACAACGTGGACGAGAGCTACGCTGTAGAGGAGCGTCACCATGGAAACCAGAGACGCCAGTGGCGTCGTCTGCTTTCTTAACTATGTTGGGCTTCTGTTGCAACGGCGACGGACCACGCCTACTGCTCTCGTCCTGTCCAAGGCCTTGACACGGAAACTTAAATTCCCTATTGTGTCTAAGGCTGACCCCTGCTATAGGCCTATATGCTTTACAGTCCGGTTTTGCTCAAACTTTTAATTTGACCAGCTCAGTGGGGTTGTAGGTCGGGATTCGATTCCTGGCTGCAGGGTCATTCTAAAAAAAAAAAAAAAAAAAAAAGGGATCCAATAGGGGACCCAATGCCTCCCTCAACCCCCCTCCAAACAAGACCAAAAACAGGAAAGGGGCTCCTGGCCCATGGGCCTCATGGCTTGATAAGGCATACTTCACGGACGGATCTAGGCATGGGCAAGGAGGGGCAATTCCCCCCCGAATGCCCAGACTGCCCCACCAAACATGATGGCGTGCAAAACAACCCAAGATATTTCAAATTAAAGTGCTTATATTTAAAATGATTTGAAACACTACTACTGCTACTAACTAACTACACTTGTCTCACCACTAAACCAACAGCATTTCATCATTGAAAACAGAAAACTCTCTGAGTCAGACCTTTAGCTTTATGCATGCTGCGTGTCTGTTGCAACTTCAACAACAACTGATGTTATTGTCTATGCTTATACTTGCCTAATATAAGCAGTGTTGGGACATATTACTTCGGAAAGTAATATTTGCCATTCATTTTCAGTAATATATTACTAATATATTAGTAATATGTCCCAACACTGAATATAAGTCCTGTAACTGGAAATGGTATGGGTGCGGCTTCATGCGGCTTCATACCACTTTTTTCCATTTTCTCCTGCCCCCCCCCCCCCCATTGGGAAATGTTACATCCGCCCCAATAAGGCTTACTTGGTTACTTTACATGACAATTATTTAAAGACCCTCAATGGGGGAACCCTTTTTTATTATCCTGGAGCCTATATAGATTTAGTTATGTTCTTGCTCAGAAAGCTGGACCACCTATCCATTATATATATATATATATATATATATATATATATATATATATATATATATATATATATATATATATATATATTTTTTTTTTTTTTTTTTTTTTACATGAAATACATATGTAGCAACTCAAAATGAGCGCATCACATAACAACAGATTTTCAATGTAATAATGTGTTTTGTTATGAACAAACCCATGGCGGCTCACAGTGTAATAAATGTTCACAATGTAACAATGCTATGTAATAGTGCTTGGAAAAAGTATTATACACTGCAGTCATTACCTCTGTTGATGAATGCACTTTCTTAAAGGGGAATTCCACCCATTTTCAAAAATTTCCTGAGAGGATACAAATGTGAACCAAATGGACCCTAGCGAGTCCATTTGGTTCCATTTGTACGCTGTCAGGAAAAAGGGGTCTGAAAGAAAAAATCATTAACATGGTGAAATACATCTTGTCAGATGTATTTCACCATGTTAGTGATTTTTTTCAGACCTTTGTTTTTAGGAAATACAAAATTGGGGGAACTTTTTTTTTTTTATCATGTTCACACAACATTTCTAAGGTATATTAATGACATATTAAAATGTTGAAAATAGATGAAGTTCCCCTTTAAGGCCTATATTGTTGAAAAGTCTCACACTGGCATATTCATCACCTTTGTTGACATGTTCCGTACAAATTTATCATGCCAGTGATCAGCGTCATGATGAATACGTAGGCTTAGGCTACCTTGTCCCTAATGTAAAGATGATGATGCACTCATTGCAAGAATCGATGTACTCTTTGGCCTTTTTTTTCAATACTCTAAGGCCTCGGCCACACGAGGAAAATATCCGTTCTTTTACTCCCCCGTTGAAAAAAAAATCCTGTCCACACGACAAAGATATCCATGTCCACACGTAAACCCAAAACGGACATTTGGGGCTCCAACACGTATGCCAAGCCAGTAGGTGGCGATAAGAAATATTTGGCACAACACAGAAATGGCTGGTGTTGGGGGCACGTGGCACAGTGGTTAGTGCTGTCGCCTCACAGCTAGAAGGTCCTGGGTTCGATTCCCGCTAGGGCGCTGGGTGCTGGCGGCGTGTCTGCTCCTCCACGTCATCAGTGCCCATACCCGAGGCAGGGTTGGCAAAAGGGCCTTTCTGTGTGGAGTTTGCATGTTCTCCCCGTGTCCCCTAGGGTAGATACCCTCACAAAAACATGCTGTAATCCTGGACTCTAAACTGCCTCCCCCTGGCCAGCCGGGGGCGCCTGATGGAGGGGACTGGAACTGGTTGGAATAACGTGTTCCTTCCACGCGCTACGTCCAACCAGGGAAACTCCCCCCTGTCAGGTGAAAAGAAGGCAGCTTGGACTCCTCATGCATTGAAGGAAGCATGAGGCCAGTCCGCTGCCTCCCCAGGTTGGTGGAGGGTGTGTAGAGCCCAGGATCACATTAGGAATTGGCACTGGGTGAAAAAATGGGTTACAAAATCATGGGATAAAAAAATATAAAAAAAAAAAAAAATGGCTGGTGTTAGCTGGTTTCCATGGTTACCCAAATACAAATTTCACGTAACCTGGTAGTAGTAAGGGACGGGGGACTGGAGATCTCTGTGAACTGTATACAGTTCACATTAAATAATGCACAGGAGGGGTATACCTTCCTGTGAATTAAAAAAACAACAAAGGTCCGCAGCCGCTCCACAATTCCTACCATGATGCGCTATGGGGACTGATAAAAGTCTGGGAATGTCGTAACTCGTCTACTGGATGTTACATTAAAGTAGTCATCCAGTAGAAGAGTTACGACATAGAGGGGTCAGAAACTGAGCGCTGGCGCTGTTCAATGCAGCCTGAATAGAGACACCTCGGCAGTTGTTTGGTCACGTCATGAGCTGATAAGTATGAGACGTCATCGTTTTCGTTTCACGTGTCTACACGGCTCCGCTGCTCCGGATATTTTCGAATATCTTCACTTATTTCTCCGTTTGCAGAAAACTCCGTTTGAGTGACGTAAAACGCCGTTTGCGTGTAGTAGAACGGCCCAAACGCAAGAATATTTCTGCGTTTGGCAAAAGATCCGGAGTCGTGTGGCCGAGGCCTAAGTTGGCAAGTTCAGACTTGCTTCCTGGTGAGTTCAGACTTGTGACTTGTCCTCAGGAGTTGATACTTCCAGGGATGGGAGGACGCGAATTACAGTCATTCTGAGTGGAATACCTATTTTCAACATTTTACTATGTCATTAATATAACTTAGAGCTGTTGTGTGGACAAATGGACATAAAGGTCCCCCATTCTGTGTTTCCTAGAAATGGGAGGTCTGAAAACAATCATTAACATGGTGAAATGATTTTTCTTGTATGACCTTTTTCTCTCTCAGAAAGTCTTGAAAATGGGAGGAATTCCTGTTTAAAGCTACCAAATTTAAAATAAGCTTTGATGCCTATAGGCAACTAAACTACAACTAGTTGTAGGCCTAAAACTAAACACTGCCTTGATTGTTGTATGTAATAAATGTTTAGGCTGCTGTTAAAGTAATATGTATATGAGATAGCCCTATAATATGCATATGAGGCTATATGAAGTGCTGCTGGTCTACTGTTTTTGTGCTGACGTCATGTTCCGGTTCTGACTCCTGTTGCATTCTGGGCAATTTCCAGTGAGAAGTCAGGTCCGTAAAGCGGACAGATCAAGTTAACATCCAGGGATTTGGTCTGTACTTGGCCAAATGGGAACTGATGACGTATCGCATCAGGGGCGGATCTAGGCATGGGCATGTGGGGGGCAATGCCCCGCTAAATGCCCTGACTGCCCCACCAAACATGATGGCATCGAAAACAACCCAAGATACCCAAGAAATTAAAGTGCTTATATTTAAAATGATTTTAAACACTACTACTGCTACTAATTAATTAACTACAGTAATGGCACCACTAAACCAACAGCATTTCATCATTGAAAACAGAAAACTCTCTGAGTCAGACCTTTAGCTTTATGCATGCTGCGTGTCTGTTGCAACTTCAACAACAACTGATGTTCACATTGATGCTTAATTGCGTAATAAAAGTCCTGTAACTGAAAATGGTATGGGTGCGACTTCATCGCCCGTGGCGCGATTTTCTCTTGCCCCTCCAACATGTTCTCTTGCCCCCCCCCCCCCCCACCCACATGGGACATGTTATATCCGCCCCTGTATCGCATGTTCACAAGGACGGACAAGTATGCGTATCGAAAAACAGCCATTGCAACGATGTACTCCCTGCAAGAAAGACACAGGACTACTAACAAGCTGGCCAGATGAATATAGAACCATCAGGGATTATCAAGCTAGCAAGAAAGAAAGCAAGAAAGCTTTTTTTTTAATCTGTTGAAAGTGTGGGAATAATGCAGTGAAGAGATGTAACTGACGAGAGCAGGTTTGTGGCCCAGACACTGTGAGTAATCCCGGTACTTACAGTACATAAATGAACGAGCTAGTCCCTGTTTTACATGGATGAAAACAGCGACTACAGGCTGTCTGGAGGGTTCAATGTGAAAGTGCCACCTCATGTGCCCCCAGACTGGCACTGTCTGACGCAGCGTTATCAAGACAGTCATAGTGAAAGCTAAAGGCAGACTGCAGTTTTACTGTATGTGCTTAGTAAAAAACAGAGAGATGAGCACGGGCGGATGTAACGTTTCCCAATTTGGGGGGGGGGGGCAGGAGAAAATGGTATGGGACCATTTTCGGTTACAGGACTTTTATTAGTCAAGTAAAGCATCAATAATAACATCAGTTGTTGTTGAAGTTGCAACAGACACGCAGCATGCATAAAGCTAAAGGTCTGACTCAGAGAGTTTTCTGTTTTTCAATGATGAAATGCTGTTGATTTAGTGGTGACACAGCTGTAGTTAGTAGCTGTAGTAGTGTTTCAAATCATTTCAAATATAAGCACTTTAATTTGTTGGGTTGTTGGGATGTTTGGTGGGGCAGTCTGGGAATTTAGGGGGACATTGCCCCCCCATGCCTATGCCTAGATCCGCCCCTGGAGATGAGTCTGGGTGAGTGGTGACTCTCTTACCACCGCAGAGTACGATGAAGAGGCCCTAAATGTCGACAAACACTTCCTCAGTGCCAGCCATTATTACTCAATTCATGACAATCGTTAGGGACGCATGATTCATCCAGAACAGTGGTTTTCAACCTTTTTGACTCCAGGGACCTCCATTTATTCAGCATTTGAGCCACAGACCACAATTTGATTACATTTTCACACCAAAGCCAACATAACAGTGTAAACTTCTTAATTAAGTGGTGCTAATTCAGATAATGAATATTTTAACTCTTGAGAGTGTGGAAATGAAACCAAATGGACCCTTGCGGGTCCATTTGGTTTCATTTTTGCATTCTCAAGGACCACTGGTGGTCCCCGGGACCACCTGTTGAAAACCCCTGATCAAGAGCATGAATCGGAAATAGGCACTATCGTCATGAAAATGCCACATCGGAACGGCCTCAAAGTAACAGTGATGTAGACCCACTACATTCAGCGGCCAAATACGCAACTTTGCATTTTTCATGTGTGCACTCATCAAAACAGACACTTGGAAAAGGTTAAGTACTGTATATGCCATTGATTCATTGCTTGATTGATTATTGATTAATTTATTAACAGTCTTGGAGTCAATCAGCCCGTATAAGGCCTATAGGTTTGTTTCCATTGTGGTACTCTGGGGAATATCACAATTCACTACAATTATTTGAAAACTATAGCTAATAGTTACTTTGGAGATTTTAATTTTGATTAGAAAACATACATCAAGCCCTTCAACCACAGACATGTTGGACATTTGAAAATATCACATTGATCACCAGGTAACGGATAAGACCAAAGCTTATTGATACCTGGTACCAGATAAGACCAAAGCTTATTGATACCTGGTACCGGATAAGACCAAAGCTTATTGATACCTGGTACCAGATAAGACCAAAGCTTATTGATACCTGGTACCAGATAAGACCAAAGCTTATTGATACCTGGTACCAGATAAGACCAAAGCTTATTGATACCTGGTACCAGATACGACTAAAGCTTATTGATACCTGGTACCAGATAAGACCAAAGCTTATTGATACCTGGTACCGGATAAGACCAAAGCTTATTGATACCTGGTACCTGATAAGACCAAAGCTTATTGATACCTGGTACCAGATAAGACCAAAGCTTATTGATACCTGGTACCGGATAAGACCAAAGCTTATTGATACCTGGTACCTAATAAGACCAAAGCTTATTGATACCTGGTACAGGATAAGACCAAAGCTTATTGATACCTGGTACCAGATAAGACCAAAGCTTATTGATACCTGGTACCAGATAAGACCAAAGCTTATTGATACCTGGTACCAGATAAGACCAAAGCTTATTGATACCTGGTACCGGATAAGACCAAAGCTTATTGATACCTGGTACCAGATAAGACCAAAGCTTATTGATACCTGGTACTGGATAAGACCAAAGCTTAAGACCAAAGCTTATTGATACCTGGTACCAGATAAGACCAAAGCTTATTGATACCTGGTACCAGATAAGACCAAAGCTTATTGATACCTGGTACCAGATAAGACCAAAGCTTATTGATACCTGGTACCGGATAAGACCAAAGCTTATTGATACCTGGTACCAGATAAGACCAAAGCTTATTGATACCTGGTACCGGATAAGACCAAAGCTCATTGATAGCCTACATGGTACCGGATCAGACCCAAGCCTAGAATTAAGATCTACAATCACAGGGATAGGGCAGGGGGCGTGGTCTCGGAGTCCGACATGGCAGCTGGCCCCGCCCCTCCCAGCCTGCTGGCCACGCCCCTCAGCGCCCTCCGCAGGTCGTGGCGGAAGCGCGCGCTCACGAACACGTAGAGCGCGGGGTTGACGGCGGCGTGCGTGAAGGCCAGGCCCTTGGTCACCTGACCCGCCACGTCCAACCGCCTGGACACGCCGCAGTCCGTCACCGCCTGCTGATTGGCGGACGCCGATGCCGCCTGCCACGCCTCCAACACCAGCAGCACGTTGTACGGGAGCTGGGAGAGGACAAGACAGAGGGTGTTAACTCTATGGCCGCAAACCACGGATCAAGTCGTACTGTAGATAAGCTATAGCTGACACACTGCAGGGCGCAGACACCACCTAATAATACAGTATTAGGTGGTGACCATATTATGGTCATGACAAAAACGCACACTGTAGACGCTGACACCACCTAATATGGTCACAAATACGGAAACATGCACTGTAGAGCATTGGCACCCCCTAATATGGTCACCATAGTAGGTGGTGGCCCTTAACACTGTAAAGTATTTGTGACCATATTAGGTGATGTCAGCACTCTACAGTGTTAAGTATTTGTGACCATATTAGGTGGTGTCAGTGCTCTACAGTGTTAAGTATTTGTGACCATATTAGGTGGTGTCAGCGTCTACAGTGTTAAGTATTTGTGACCATATTAGGTGATGTCAGCGCTCTACAGTGTTAAGTATTTGTGACCATAATAGGGAGTGTCAGCGCTCTACAGTGTTAAGTATTTGTGACCATATTAGGTGATGTCAGCACTCTACAGTGTTAAGTATTTGTGACCATATTAGGTGGTGTCAGTGCTCTACAGTGTGTGTTTACATAATAGGGAGTGTCAGCGCTCTACAGTGTTAAGTATTTGTGACCATATTAGGTGGTGTCAGTGCTCTACAGTGTTAAGTATTTGTGACCATATTAGGTGATGTCAGCACTCTACAGTGTTAAGTATTTGTGACCATATTAGGTGGTGTCAGCGCTCTACAGTGTGTGTTTACATAATAGGGAGTGTCAGCCATTAACACTGTAAAGTATTTGTGACCATATTAGGTGATGTCAGCACTCTACAGTGTTAAGTATTTGTGACCATATTAGGTGATGTCAGCACTCTACAGTGTTAAGTATTTGTGACCATATTAGGTGGTGTCAGCACTCTACAGTGTTAAGTATTTGTGAACATATTAGGTGGTGTCAGCACTCTACAGTGTTATGTGTGAACACACTTTAAAGCACTGACACTACCAACCGTCTTTATCGGTCACAAGTAAAACTAACCTTAACCTTAATCTTAACCTCTGACTTAAATTTAAAAAATGACTTTAATTAAAATGAATTAAAAAGGTTGCACAGATTTTTGGAATGTTGCGACCGATGTAGAAAAACAACAACCAAGTCGCGAAATGCCCTCGCCTCTCCCTTTCTCCCTTAGAAAAACTGCACTATCCACATAGTTACACACATAGTTACTGCATGGATTTCAAATCATTGAATCATATCGCCATAATAAACTATTAACTCATTCAGCGCGATCGGATTTTCTTTGTTTCCTCTCCATTGCCGCGGCTCAAACCAGTTCGATCGGTAAAAAAGCCCTTATTTTGAAGCTCAGATCTCCTAAACAGGATGTGCTGTTTCTGTTATGCTGTGTCTGTTGTCTTGCCTAATCGATCATCTGGCGATCTGCCCATATACATCCGGGTCACAAGTCAGGAAGAGCCGTGTAGCGCTAGTTGATTTCACCAGTGCGACAACCCCATTCAGAGCGAAAACACAGGAGAGCCGTTTGAATGCATTGGATTGAATGGAAGTGAATGGGACAAAAAAAAAAGAGTTGTCGCTCAATTCTGTTCCAAATGAAAGCGAGCAACGGGATCATCATCAGACGATGCGCTGGACTAATAGTTGGATTAAAGAATGAAATCTACATCTCGTCGTGATACGAGCCGTCCGCGTGACTGGCGGAGGGGACTCCACGGGAGGTCCACGAGCAGCTCGAGAACGGCGCTTTAAGAATTAAAGGAGAATTGCACACCAAAAGTTTTTTTTTATCTTTATTTGCACTTAATTTGTTAGAGAAAAGTGGTCCAGGTGTTATTTTGTGGAAACACTCCTTAATGCCTGTTTCCCCTCTCCCAAAATAGGCTTATAATGGGGCTAAGGGGTCTAATGCAAGTTCACCTATATACTGTACATCGCTCCAAAATGCAATTTTCTGCTATATATTGTCTCCCCATCATGTCAGTAGTGTGTTAACACTCACACTTTCACTTTCACTTTTGGTACAGCAGTGATTCAGCTGTCTCAAAAGGTGTGGGCGTGGCACATGGTTTATGGCTGAACCACTGCTGAAACGAAAGTGAAAGTGAGTGTCAACACTCTACTGACATAGTGGAGAGACCATATATAGCAAAAACTTGCATTTTGGAGCGATGTATATAGGTGAACTTGCACAAGACCCATTATCTCCATAAGCATACTGTATATCTGGATAGGGAAAACGGCCATTAAGGAGTGTTTTCACAAAACCTGGACCACATTTTTTTCTAACAAATTAAGTGCAAATAAGGATAAAAAAAAAAAATGGTGTGCAATTCTCCTTTAATATTGCATCGTATCGCCAACCATGTATGGTGATACCTGTCGTATTGACGTTAAAATGTACAGATACAGTAATATATTCTGACCTGGGACAGAAGGAAAACGACCACCACGGCCAGGATGACCCTCAGGGCTTTGTGTTTCTGGAAGCTTCCCCGCGGAGCCTGCAGCAGAGTGCGCGCAATGACGCTGTAGCACAGCACCATGACCAGCAGGGGGAGACAGCAGCCCACGCACACCTGCCACACGAGGACAGAGGAGACAGGAGAAGAAAGGTCATGTTGTAATCATGCTTTTGTAGTCATCAGGGTCGTCTTGTAGCTAATGTCAGTGTTTGTGTTGGAGCGCCTCAGTGAGGCATATGGTTATCTAGAGCAGGGGTTTTCAACCGGTGGTCCGGGGACCACCAGTGGTCCCTGAGAGGGTTCCAGGTGGTCCCCAGCTAAGTTGGTTAACCAGATGTAACTCTTGAGAACGTGCGTACACTCTCAAGAGTTAAAATATTCATCATGTGAATCTACACAACTAGAAGATTAATGGTCATGGACAGAAGCAAAATAAATCTTTAGTTTTGGGGTCTGTGGGGCTAAAATGTCCTCAAATGGTGGTCCGTGGCTCAAATGCTGAATAAATGGTGGGCCCTGGAGTCAAAAAGGTTGAAAACCCCTGATCTAAAGTATCTTCCAGAGAGAGTGAGACCTCATTTCTCATCCAAAGAGAGTTGGAGACCTCTTTCCTCATTCTCGACACGGCGCTCGTTTATGAATCCATTCGGGCGCGTTCATGGAGGTAACACTTTTGCACTTGAAAACCAACAATGTGGTGGTCAATTGTGGAAGTATAGTCTTCCGGAAACACCACAGCTGGTGTTGTAGTTCTCGATACATTGTCTCGTCTCGGGACCAGTCCCTCAAGACAATTTTTTGTTGTCTCTGTGTTGTTTTTGTCTCGCCCTCAATTGTCTTGGTCTTGTCTCGGTCTCGCCGCCCTGCGGTTCATTTGTCTTGTTGTCTTGTCTTGGTCTCACCCTCAGGTTGTCTTCGTCTTATCACGATTTCGGAGCAAAATGTCTCGGGTTTCTTTCGCCACCGAGACCACATCGAGACAAGACAATGCAACGGAAATGTTCTTTATCCATTGTGTTGGCCGAGGAGCCCATTCATAAAGACAGCTGTCTCCTACAGAGTGCAGCGTTGGATAACAAGCATATCGCTATAGCAATCTGCAAACCGGCATTTTGTACAGTAACAACTAAAGTCTCTGTAATGTGTTATGTTGTTGGTCTTGTTCTCGACCCTACTAGGTGCTAGTCTCATCTTGATCTCGTCTTGACCAAGTCCGTGATTGTCTCGGTCTCATTTTGGTCTCAACTCCCCTAGGTCTTGGTCTTGTCTTGGTCTCAATTTAGATGGTCTTGACTACACCACTAGCCACAGCAACTTCTATTGAAATTAACGACAAGGGGACAGGGCTATGGCTTGAGTCGCCACCACCAGTGGTCCGTGAAAGGATTCCAGGTGGTCCTCAGGCTAAATGGTGGAAAGTTTGTTAACCAGATGTAACTCTTTGAGAGCGTAAACATGAAACCAAATGGACCCTGGCGGGTCCATTTGGTTTCATGTTTACACTCTCAAGAGTTAAAATATTCATCAAGTGAATTCGCCCCAAGTCTACAATGGTCATGTTGATCTGTATGTTTTGACTGTATTGTTTCCCAAATCCAGCCTGGAATTGTGGACAAAAGAAATGTTTTGGGGTCTGTGGGGCTAAAACGTCATCAAATGGTGGTGCGTGGCTGAAAGGCTGAATAAATAGTGGGCCCTGGTATGAAAAAGGTGGGGGAAAAAACCCTGTTCTCAGGTACATACCTGCAGAGCAAGCACTGCCACCTTGGTGTGGTTGCTGTAGGTGGAGGAGGAGTTGTTGTTACTCCAGGAGGAGTAGACCAGGCCACAGGACCCCCTCTGGGGGGAGTCCTCCTCCTGAAGGGTGGCGTAGGGACCCCCGGCCTGGGCGTAGATGAGGTCGGGCGCGGCCAGCAGAGCAGACGCCAGCCAGACGCTCACGCACGCCACCTTGCTGTAGCGCAACCTCTGGCTCTGAAGGTTGTGAGCCTTGGTCACCTGCAGGGGGCGACGTGGAGGAGGAAAACGTTGAGGGCGACTGAATGCTGTGATATTTAGCATCGATACTGCGATGTTTACTTTAGTTCAAAGGTAAAGCTGTCAATACTGTGATGTTTACTTTAAAGGTAAAGCTGTCGATACTGTGATGTTTACTTTACTTTAAAGGTAAAGCTGTCGATACTGTGATGTTTACTTTACTTTAAAGGTAAAGCTGTCGATACTGTGATGTTTACTTTACTTTAAAGGTAAAGCTGTTGATACTGTGAGGTTTACTTTAAAGGTAAAGCTGTTGATACTGTGATGTTTACTTTAGTTCAAAGGTAAAGCTGTCGATACTGTGATGTTTACTTTACTTTAAAAGGATCCCTGTCTAATGAGGCAAATATGGATAAATACGTTATACTTGCCCTCTATAACTAGAATTGAACATTTAAAACACAGTGAATAAGCTCTTTAGTTTAAAAATAGTTAATGTTTTTGTCCCATGGGGGCCACCATTTTACTCTGCCTGTCACTTGGTCCCACAGTGATGACGTCACAGAAGAGTTGTAGTATAGTGCAGCCCAAGAGGCCAATGACCAAGAGGGTCGTACTTACGTTGCTTTCTGACTCTAGAAGGAGGGGGCGGGTACAATATTAGGAGACGGGAAGTATGTTGGAGTCTATTAATTTCCAATGATAGAATGAACGTGAACACAACTTAATAATAATTAATTAATAATAATCCATTCCTTAACGCCATGGATACTGAACTAAATACTGGACCCCATCATCAAAAGGCATATAATATTTACAGCATATTCATAGTAAAATGGCTTCTATTAGCTAAACAGAACAGAAGAAATTTCACTTTGTTATAAATTATTCTTTATCCCACCGCCCAACTCTCGTGAGATTTGTTAGGAGTCAGGAAGAGTCTCTTTGTAATCTGCAGTTTCACATACAACAGATAGGGGGCTCTGATCTAAACCATTACTACTTAGGAGACCATTTGTAGGCTTTGTAGTCCATGTCATTTATATAGTGGCGCCAATGGGAGTATGGCCATCTTTATAAATAGAGTATCTTTGGTGCAGCTAATGGAACGCTCCATGATTACCCAGTAATGCGACACAAAACATCGATGTATATACACTGTTCTGTTTGTTATGACAATGGCGCCCCCCACTGGTGACATAAAAGACTGTAAAACAGAGGGGATGAACTATTAGGTGGGCATAATATGTATATGTTTGATGCATTCCCATTACTTCTACTGCAGAGCGATCTACTGTGACGTCATCACTGTGAGACCATGTGACAGGCACAGTAAGATGGTGGCCCCCATGGGATAAAAACATTAACTATTTTTAAACTAAAGAGCTTATTCACTGTGTTTTAAATGTTTAATTCTAGTTATAGAGGGCAAGTATAACGTATTTAGGCATATTTGCCTCATTAGACAGGGATCCTTTTAAAGGTAAAGCTGTCGATACTGTGATGTTTACTTTAAAGGTAAAGCTGTCGATACTGTGATGTTTACTTTAAAGGTAAAGCTGTCGATACTGTGATGTTTACTTTACTTTAAAGGTAAAGCTGTCGATACTGTGATGTTTACTTTACTTTAAAGGTAAATTAAGCTGTCAATACTGTGATGTTTACTTTACTTTAAAGGTAAAGCTGTCGATACTGTGATGTTTACTTTACTTAAACTTTACTTTAAAGGTAAAGCTGTCGATACTGTGATGTTTACTTTACTTTAAAGGTAAAGCTGTCGATACTGTGATGTTTACTTTACTTTAAAGGTAAAGTCGTCGATACTGTGATGTTTACTTTACTTCAAAGGTAAAGCTGTCGATACTGTGATGTTTACTTTACTTTAAAGGTAAAGCTGTCGATACTGTGATGTTTACTTTACTTCAAAGGTAAAGCTGTCGATACTGTGATGTTTACTTTACTTTAAAGGTAAAGCTGTCGATACTGTGATGTTTACTTTACTTTAAAGGTAAAGTCGTCGATACTGTGATGTTTACTTTAAAGGTAAAGCTGTCGATACTGTGATGTTTACTTTAAAGGTAAAGCTGTCGATACTGTGATGTTTACTTTAAAGGTAAAGCTGTCGATACTGTGATGTTTACTTTAAAGGTAAAGCTGTCGATACTGTGATGTTTACTTTACTTTAAAGGTAAGGCTGTCGATACTGTGATGTTTACTTTAAAGGTAAAGCTGTCGATACTGTGATGTTTACTTTACTTTAAAGGTAAAGCTGTCGATACTGTGATGTTTACTTTAGTTCAAAGGTAAAGCTGTTGATACTGTGAGGTTTACTTTAAAGGTAAAGCTGTTGATACTGTGATGTTTACTTTAGTTCAAAGGTAAAGCTGTCGATACTGTGATGTTTACTTTACTTTAAAGGTAAAGCTGTCGATACTGTGATGTTTACTTTAAAGGTAAAGCTGTCAATACTGTGATGTTTACTTTAAAGGTAAAGCTGTCGATACTGTGATGTTTACTTTACTTTAAAGGTAAAGCTGTCGATACTGTGATGTTTACTTTACTTTAAAGGTAAATTAAGCTGTCAATACTGTGATGTTTACTTTACTTTAAAGGTAAAGCTGTCGATACTGTGATGTTTACTTTACTTAAACTTTACTTTAAAGGTAAAGCTGTCGATACTGTGATGTTTACTTTACTTTAAAGGTAAAGCTGTCGATACTGTGATGTTTACTTTACTTTAAAGGTAAAGCTGTCGATACTGTGATGTTTACTTTACTTTAAAGGTAAAGCTGTCGATACTGTGATGTTTACTTTACTTCAAAGGTAAAGTCGTCGATACTGTGATGTTTACTTTACTTTAAAGGTAAAGCTGTCGATACTGTGATGTTTACTTTACTTCAAAGGTAAAGTCGTCGATACTGTGATGTTTACTTTACTTTAAAGGTAAAGCTGTCGATACTGTGATGTTTACTTTACTTTAAAGGTAAAGCCGTCGATACTGTGATGTTTACTTTAAAGGTAAAGCTGTCGATACTGTGATGTTTACTTTAAAGGTAAAGCTGTCGATACTGTGATGTTTACTTTAAAGGTAAAGCTGTCGATACTGTGATGTTTACTTTAAAGGTAAAGCTGTCGATACTGTGATGTTTACTTTACTTTAAAGGTAAAGCTGTCGATACTGTGATGTTTACTTTAAAGGTAAAGCTGTCGATACTGTGATGTTTACTTTACTTTAAAGGTAAAGCTGTCGATACTGTGATGTTTACTTTAGTTCAAAGGTAAAGCTGTTGATACTGTGAGGTTTACTTTAAAGGTAAAGCTGTTGATACTGTGATGTTTACTTTACTTCAAAGGTAAAGTCGTCGATACTGTGATGTTTACTTTACTTCAAAGGTAAAGTCGTCGATACTGTGATGTTTACTTTAAAGGTAAAGCTGTCGATACTGTGATGTTTACTTTAAAGGTAAAGCTGTCGATACTGTGATGTTTACTTTAAAGGTAAAGCTGTCGATACTGTGATGTTTACTTTACTTTAAAGGTAAATTAAGCTGTCAATACTGTGATGTTTACTTTACTTTAAAGGTAAAGCTGTCGATACTGTGATGTTTACTTTACTTAAACTTTACTTTAAAGGTAAAGCTGTCGATACTGTGATGTTTACTTTACTTTAAAGGTAAAGCTGTCGATACTGTGATGTTTACTTTACTTTAAAGGTAAAGCTGTCGATACTGTGATGTTTACTTTACTTCAAAGGTAAAGTCGTCGATACTGTGATGTTTACTTTACTTTAAAGGTAAAGCTGTCGATACTGTGATGTTTACTTTACTTCAAAGGTAAAGCTGTCGATACTGTGATGTTTACTTTACTTTAAAGGTAAAGCTGTCGATACTGTGATGTTTACTTTACTTTAAAGGTAAAGCTGTCGATACTGTGATGTTTACTTTAAAGGTAAAGCTGTCGATACTGTGATGTTTACTTTAAAGGTAAAGTCGTCGATACTGTGATGTTTACTTTAAAGGTAAAGCTGTCGATACTGTGATGTTTACTTTAAAGGTAAAGCTGTCGATACTGTGATGTTTACTTTAAAGGTAAAGCTGTCGATACTGTGATGTTTACTTTAAAGGTAAAGCTGTCGATACTGTGATGTTTACTTTACTTTAAAGGTAAAGCTGTCGATACTGTGATGTTTACTTTACTTTAAAGGTAAAGCTGTCGATACTGTGATGTTTACTTTACTTCAAAGGTAAAGCTGTCGATACTGTGATGTTTACTTTACTTTAAAGGTAAAGCTGTCGATACTGTGATGTTTACTTTACTTTAAAGGTAAAGCTGTCGATACTGTGATGTTTACTTTACTTCAAAGGTAAAGCTGTCGATACTGTGATGTTTACGTTACTTTAAAGGTAACGTCGTTGATAATGCAATGTTTACTTTACTTTAAAGAAAAGTTGTCAACATTGCGATGTTTACTACACTTTAAAGGTTAAGTTATCAATACTGATGTGTACTTTAAAGGTAAAGTTGTCAATACTGCAATGTTTACTTTACTTTCAGGAAAAGTCATCAATACTGCGATGTTTACTTTGAAGGCAAAGTTGTCGATACTGCAAGATTTGCGTTACTTTAAAGGTAAAGTCAGCGATACTGCAATGTTTGCTTTTCTTTAAAGGTAAAGTCATCATTACTGTGATGTTTACTTTTCAAAGTAGAATATACATAAGATCTTTTCAAAATCGGCTTGCAGATCTGCTATTTTCAAAGGCTGATCTTTTCACCAGGTATCATGTACGATGAACTGAATTCATGTATTTAGTTAGACCACTTGCTCCTTTCATTGTCAAAGATAAATGTGAGCCCTGAGCTCTACATAGAAGGAGCTAACGCTCCTCCAAAACAACTTATTTAATAATTCTCCATTAATTAGATAAACTATGAAGTGTTGGATTCACAGAAAATAGTTTGTGTGGACGATACTCCTTTACATCCAGTACTTTGAGCAAACGTAGCTGACCTGTACGATGGCAACGTAGCGATCGATGCTGATGCAGGTGAGCAGGAGCATGCTGGAGAACAGGTTCACCTTGTAGAGCGCTGATACCACCTTATATGGGCATAAACACACACTGTAGAGCACTGACACCACCTTATTGTATATGGGCATAAACACACCCTCTAGAGCGCTGACACCACCAGATATGGTCACACATCCACACAGATATGGACACACACTGTATAGCACTGACTCCACCTAATATGGTCACGGATACATAAACACTGCAGAGCACTACCAACTTAATATGGCCAAACATACATAAACGCACTGTAAATCACACTGTTGTGACCACCTAATGTGGTCACAAATCCACAACCACACGCTGTAGAGTGCTGACATCACCTAATAGTCACAAACACACACTGTAGAGCACATATGTCAAACTCAAGGCCCGGGGGCCAAATCAGGCCCGTGGATGAATTATCTTTGGCCCGCTGGATGATACTGAATTAGTATTAGAACTGGCACTCTGCTATATTACACACACCAAGATAAGAAATGAATGAATTGTTTTACTTCCTCAACTCAGTCTCATTTACTTTCTCAATCACCTCATCACTTGGTGAGGATCATAGAAGAACAAGATTTTCCCCGAAAAATAGCAGGTGTTCACGTCTCATAGCGCGCCACAGAGTGGCGCGCTATGAGACGTGAACGCCTGCTATTTTTCATTAAAACTTAAAACAGTTTTTAATGCAGGCAGTTTCATCTTTACAATTATCTTGCCATTAAGAGACATTGATTTTTGAAGGGAAATTACTTTTTTTGCTGTTTGACCGGTCTGTGTTGAAACACAGACCGGTATCTCCGGCTCTCGACTTGTACCAATTTTTCTATTTTGGCCCACTCTGTATTTGGGTTTGACACCCCTGCTGTAGGGCGCTGACATCACCTAATATGGTCACAAATCCACAAGCACACACTGTAGAGCGCTAAAGGCCTATTCAGAGATGGATTTTCGGTGCCCACCGCGACCACCGTTTCCTACAATATGACGTCATACCACCGCAACCACCGCACCTCCCAGCCCTCCTCTCGGATTTTACTAACCACCGCACCGCGCGGTGGTTCCAGTACTCTAGGAGCACCGGTTGCTTGTTTTTAACGGCTGCCAGCTGGTAAAAAAAGAAAGAAAAGAAAACACACCACAGCACGACGGCCAGGATGAGAACGAAAGGATTCAATGATAGACACAATGACATAAATAGAATACGAAATAAACATAAAAGCAGCAGAATTTATTATAATTGAGGGAGGGAGGAAGTAGAGAGAGAAGCAGAGGGAAAATAAACAACAATGGACGCGAGGAGAACAGGGGAGGGAGGGCGAGGTGCTGCTAGTGGTCTATGAAATAGCGGTGGTCGCGGTGCTCTGAGCGGTGCTCGCGGTGGCCACCGAAATTCCAGACTCTGAAAGAGCCTTAACAGCACCTAATGTGGTCACACATCCACAAACACACACGGTAGAGCGCTGACAGCACCTAATATGGTCACAATACCCACACTGTAACTCACCTTGCAGAGCGGCGTGCCGTAGCGCCACCCGCTGGCCGATGCGTCTGCGGCCCAGAAGGGCAGCGTGGTCAGGAACATGAGGTCGGCCAGGGCCAGGTTGACCAGGTACACGCGGGTCATGTGACTCTGCTGCTGGCCCCGCCCCTTCACCCTCCCCCTCCTCAGCCCGGCGCCGCCCCTGTACAGCCAGACCACGGCGGCGTTGCCCAGCGCGCCCAGAACCACCATGCTCCAGAACAGAGGAGGCTCGTAGCGCCCGCGAAACGAACGCACCTACCCAAACATTCAATGTGACAACAGAACACACATTGCATTACGTTTCAGTCAATGTTAATGTGACTTTTAAGAGTGTATTATACTGGCATCACCAAATATGGTCAAAAGTACAATCTGTAGAGTGCTGACACCACCAAATATGGTCATGATGCGATTGCAGTGAGAACAGATGACCATGTAAGCCAGCCAGCCAAATGTCTGTGTGTCTGTGCGTCACACTCCGTATGTCCAAATCTCAAATATGGAGTAGGCCTATGGACATAAATACATACACAGTGCTAACACCACCTAATATGGTCATGAATACATAATGTAAACCATTATACAAATGTATAAATAGAACCAAGTGGACCCTGAAGGGTTTGAATATACTGTAGGTGTGAAATGAATTTAGTCCCTTTTTGACTCACCCAGCTCTTATCGCACAGCACACCGCCATCACTGAAAAGAGACTCGTAGTCTGCAGAGTAGTCACCTCCGTAGCCCTGAGAAAATATAAATACACAATGACACAGAGTAGTCACCTCCGTAGCCCTGAGATAATATAAATACACAATGACACAGAGTAGTCACCTCCGTAACCCTGAGAAAATAATATAAA
>CM076982.1:49250333-49347833 GCA_039105355.1 Benthosema pterotum | reverse complement strand
TCCCCAGGCTAAATGATGGACAACTGGTTAACCAGATGTAACTCTTTGAGAGTGTAAAAATGAAACCAAATGGACCCTGGCGGGTCCATTTGGTTTCATTTTTCCTCTCTCACAGAGTTAAAATCCTAATCCTCATCTGCACAACTTGAAAATGATGCTCAGAAGCAGAAGGAAATCTTTAGTTTGGAGGGAGGGTCTGCAGGGCTAAAATGTCCTCAAATGGTGGTCCTCCGTGGCTCAAATGCTTAATAAATAGTTGGCCCTGGTATGAAAATGATTGAAAACCCACTCTCTAGCGCATTCTAGTGCATTTTGGATGTGCCACTAGTGCATTTTGGATTTTTGCAGTTGACAACACTGGATTTGGAAAATCCTCTTGTCCCCCCCCCCCTGGTAGCTAGATGTGCACATGCACATGCTCTACAATGAGGGGAAATGCAACAGGCCAACAATACATACTCTCAATACATACACTGAATACAGTACATACTCTCCAAATACTTCCTAAATGTCAATGAGGTCCACTCCCACAACACCAGAGGGAGTGCCACTAACCATGTTCAACCCAGATTTGGCACAAACAAGGGACTTAATTTCTTCCGCTCATATGCGACCAAAATGTGGAACGCCCTATACCAACAGTCATTAGGACCTGTGAATCCCTTGACTCCTTCAAAACCGCTCTCAAGGGGCACCTACAGATGGCTGCAACTCGAAACTGGCCTCTGTAAAACAAAATTGTATATAAAATCCCCCCACCCACCCCCCTCTCCTCTTTGTACATTTCTCTTTTCCCTTTTTACCTCCACTATGATTTTACACCTCCATGCTAAAATCATACCTTTGCTGCTTCTGACTTCACTGAAGTAGTTGCTTTGTATGTATTTGAATGCCTAAATGAAATGAACAAGTTGGACACTATTGTAAAACAAGTGTATGCTTAACTAGTGTGTCCAATCAGCTCTGTCAGATTTGAAGTAGTTGTACTTGAATTGTATTGTAATTCTCCAAGCTGTTATCAGTTTTGTTGCAGTGTGTACTTGACTCGTACTGTAACTCTCATCTCTGTCAATAAAAATTTCATTCATTCATTCATTCATTCATTCATTCATTCATTCATTCATTCATTCATTCATTCATTCATTCATTCATTCATTCATACATACATCAAGGCCCAGCCTCACTCGATCCTGATTGGAAGAAGGCCCCTCTCATCTTGATTGGACGAAACGCTTTTCCCCCAAAGCCTAAACTGAAACTAGGGTTTTATGACCCTGCAGGGGCTCACTGGGGACAGGGAGGAACTCCTTATATGGTCACCACACTCTATAGTAGGGAGGATTCACCAAAAAAAATAACAATATTTGAATAGTACTTTTTATTTTCCCTCCCTCCTAACCGCAAAATAGTAGAGATGTACAACACGATCTGTTTAGATACTTAGTAGTGCAGGTCATGTGCAGCTCTGGTCCAGAGCTCCACTGCTTCTAGAAATCTGCCTTGCATTGGAGCTAAGTAACTCAGATCTACAAGCTCAGTGTCAACCCCTTACCCATGTGTCTGATCACTGGTTAGACTGGTATATTCACCATAGTGTCAACCCCTTACCCCTGTGTCTGATCACTGGTTAGACTGGTATATTCACCATAGTGTCAACCCCTTACCCCTGTGTCTGATCACTGGTTAGACTGGTATATTCACCATAGTGTCAACCCCTTACCCCTGTGTCTGATCACTGGTTAGACTGGTATATTCACCATAGTGTCAACCCCTTACCCCTGTGCCTGATCACTGGTTAGACTGGTATATTCACCATAGTGTCAACCCCTTACCCCTGTGTCTGATCACTGGTTAGACTGGTATATTCACCATAGTGTCAACCCCTTACCCCTGTGTCTGATCGCTGGTTAGACTGGTATATTCACCATAGTGTCAACCCCTTACCCCTGTGTCTGATCACTGGTTAGACTGGTATTTCACCATAGTGTCAACCCCTTACCCATGTGTCTGATCACTGGTTAGACTAATATATTCACCATAGTGTCAACCCTTACCCCTGTGGCCTGATCACTGGTTAGACTGGTATATTCACCATAGTGTCAACCCTTACCCCTGTGTCTGATCACTGGTTAGACTGGTATATTCACCATAGTGTCAACCCCTTACCCTGTGTCTGATCACTGGTTAGACTGGTATATTCACCATAGTGTCAACCCCTTACCCCTGTGTCTGATCACTGGTTAGACTGGTATATTCACATAGTGTCAACCCCTTACCCCTGTGTCTGATCGCTGGTTAGACTGGTATATTCACCATAGTGTCAACCCCTTACCCCTGTGTCTGATCACTGGTTAGACTGGTATATTCACCATAGTGTCAACCCTTACCCCTGTGTCTGATCACTGGTTAGACTGGTATATTCACCATAGTGTCAACCCCTTACCCGCTGTGTCTGATCGCTGTTTATAGACCAATAGTCTGTCAATACCGATATGACCCGATAATGACAAATTAGGGCCGATCCGATAAAAGAGCACATAAGAACTATAACTTGCAGGGTCTGCTGTCGGTTTTAGGAGGGGTTTCATATGCAAGTGAATGAACCACTGTCCTGTGTCTCCGTGTGAGACCAAAACAATCCCCCTCATTCTTCACCCCAGTTTAAGGCTCTAAGGTTTCATTGTATCAGTGATGTGTGCTCAGCTGGAGCACTTTAGACTAACATTAAGCTATTCTGAACTGAAAAATACTTCAAATATTCATGCCACATTTTCACCATTTTCAAAAACATCAGACCTACAAGCTCATAGCGCGCCACTCCGTGGCGCGCTATGAGCTAAGTAATGTCAAGTAATGTTAAGTAATGCTAAGTAATGTTAAGTAATGCTAAAGTAATGTCAATAGTGCTAACAACGCTAAGTGATGCTAATAATGCTATTTGATGCTAATAATGCTGGAATGCAAGTATTGCTAATGCTAAGTAAGTAAGGCTAATAATGCTAAGTAATGCTAATGCTAAGCATTGTTAATAATGCTAAGTAATTCTAATGCTAGGTAATGTCAATAATGCTAATAATGCTAAGTGATGCTAATAATGCTAATTGATGCTAATAATGCTAAGCAATGCTAATAATGCTAATAACTCTTAGAACATCAAGACCACGTTCCGCCAAAAAATGATTAATAATAATAATGTTCAGGTGGTGCACTTTAGACTCACGGTCCACTGACCGACTTGTGAAACTGAAAACTACGTCATGAAAACACCGGCGAAAGCTGCAGTGCTGCACTCTGCTTTCACAACTACTCACCAATATCACAGCTGCAGTCATTCACCCATGCCTCTGTCCAGGGGTGTTCTTGCCATTAGGCAGACTAGGCAGTTGGCTAGGGCGCCATGAGGGGAGGGGCAACCACCAGACATGCTTTAAAAGCATACCAGGTTAATAAGCCTCATGTGGATGAATACATTATACCTGCTTGCCCTCTATAACTAGAATTGAACATTTAAAGGTAACACATGTGATACGTTTAGTTTAAAAATACTTCATAATTTTATCCCTTGGGGGGGCGCCATTTTACAGGAGATTTTCCTGGGCTCCAACTTGCTTAGAAACGCCACTGCCTCTGTCATCTCACACTGTAATAGAGTTACAAACAGGAAGAAAACAGGGGGTAGTTTAGACACAGATCTACAAGCTCTCTGAGCAGCCATGAGCTTGTAGATCTGCTGTTTTCCATTCTGATTTAACACCCCACCACCACCACCACCACCACCACAAAAAAACACACACACACACACACACACGCACACACACACGCTGTGGGAAACCAATCACCTGTTTCCGTTTCGTTATACAGGCTGTGTGACAACTGTTTTCACAGTTTCCATGTACAGATACAGCACTTTCACTCCCTGTAGCAGTGTGTGCGTGTGTGTGTGCGTGTGCATGCGTGTGTGCATGGATGTCTACATTAGACGAAAACACCACAAGCACACGCACGCAAAAGCGCAGTTAGCGCACGCGTGCGTGCGGACATTTCCCCCTACTACTGTTGTGTTTTCTAGTCTTCATGAGAACGTATTTATTTAGTTATTAATTAGAGATTTGTGGAACCTGTTTTTACAACTGCAGCATCACCTCTTCCCCCTCCAGGGCCCAATGTTGCCTTTTAGCAACATTGGGCCTTTTGCGACCTTGTCCTCGGTCGCGACTGTTTTTTAAAGGGAGGTTGATGGAGTTTATGAATTTTACGTTTATTTCAGTTCATAATTTTAGGTGTTTGCATTGGTTTTCTTTTTTGGTCGTCGTCTTTACCCGTTTTACGTTGTGGCTTTGATAACACTACCTGTATTCTGAAACCACGCAGCCGAGTCATATTTGAGTCATGCATACATATAACCTTGACACATTCATTATTATATGTGAGTGTACAACAGTGGTTTTCAACCTTTTTCATACCAGGGCCCACTATTTATTCTGTATTTTATCCACGGACCACCAGCTGATGTCGAGTTTAGTCTCTCGGACCCAAAACTATTAAGGATTTTGAAGTTTGCGTCCACAATTTAGGAGAGACAAACTGGCAAAACGTTGGTCAAAAATAACAATTCTTCTACATTTTCAAAATGTGTACATTCTTGAACATTAAGTAATTCAAATGATTAAATATCATCTAACTCTTGAGAGTGCAAAAATGATACCGAATGGACCCGTAAGGGTCCATTCGGTATCATTTTGCACTCTCAAGAGTTACAGCTCTATAAGGGTCCGTTTGGTTACCAACTGACCATGATTTAGCCGGGAACCACCTGGAACCCTCTCAGGGACCACTGGTGGTCCCCGGAACACTGGTTGAAAACCACTTGTGTATAATGTTTGTGTCCACAAGGCCCCAGAGTTACTCCACATGTTTATTACATCCCTTCAGGTCACGTGATTCTGTTGGCTCCAAAAGCACATGACCTGATCACATGACCTATAGGCCCCATCCAGTCTATAGTTGCACCATACAGTATGGATCACATGGCGTTTTAAACCACAAATACATCACATGTCATTTTAACCCATTTCGACCCGACATCCTTTTCTGACAAAGTTCTCTGACAAAAATTCTGTTTCTTTGTTAGCGATGCTATAGCACAAGGACCCCGAGAATTAGGGTTGCCACGTGTCTGACAAAAATCCTGGACATTTTGACCATCCAATCGGCGGCGTATTATCGGCAGCGATTATCGGCCTTTTGGTCGGAAGCAACGCACCTCTTTAAACATCTAACCCAGAAATATATCACACTTTTACACTGAAATGTTACTGTTCTCATTATTTTATTACTCTTCTACATATCAGATTAATCATTAGGCTACTTAACCATTAATTTCCAACTCTTTCTAGAGCAGTCCAGTTTTCATTTTTCTCATCTCACTTATCTTTAGATAGACAGATTTAGATTCAGGAGTTTTTCCACTAATTTTGGCGGTAGGGGGGTCTGGAAAAGAGACAAATATAGCGACAAATGTGCCAAGTTGGCAACACTGGTACCTACAGGCACGCTACAATTTAATAGGACTATCATACTGATCTGAGACTGTGAGTGACGCAAGTCAGGTTAGTTGCAGTCTCTACTCTCTAGAAAAAAAAAATAATAATACTTTTTCACCATGTATAAAAATCTGGGACATTCAAGTGTCCAGGATTTATTTTATTTTTTCCTGGACAGACCATAAAAATCCGGGACAATTAGGAAAATCCGAGACGTGTGGCAACACTACCCAGAATTCTCTGTGTCTGGCTGCGGAGGACCATTTGAAAATACAGAGACCCTACAGAGACTTCCCAGAAGCGGATATTTGAGTTAATAACGTTAACAGTTGTAAGAACAGGATGATTTCGCCCAAAAAATAGCTGATCTCGGTGGCTACGAGATTGTAGATTGTGTGAATATGACTAGTTGCTTACAGAACATACATGGGCGCGCATGCACGCACACACACACACAAGCATGGAAGTGGCAGCTATAATGTGTGTGTGTGTTGTGTGTGTGTGTGTGTGTGTGTGTGTGTGTGTGTGTGTGTGTGTGTGTGTGTGCGCGCGCGCACGCGCGAGTGCACGTCGTAGCCTGCTTGCAGTAAACCAGGGGCGGATGTAACATTTCCCAATGGGGGGAGCAGGACAAAATGGCATGGGCGCGGCTTCATCGCCCCCATGCCTTCATCGATGAACGCACCCATACCATGTTCGCTTACAAGAATTATATTAGGCAAATAGCATCAATAACAACATCAGTTGTTGTTGAAGTTCCAACAGACACGCAGCATGCATAAAGCTAAAGGTCTGACTCAGAGAGTTTTCTGTTTTCAATGATGAAATGCTGTTGGTTTAGTGGTGACACAGCTGTAGTTAGTTAGTAGCAGTAGTAGTGTTTCAAATCATTTTAAATATAAGCACTTTAATTTGAAACATCTTGGGTTGTTTTGCATGCCATCGTGTTTGGTGGGGCAGACTGGGCATTTAGGGGGGCATTGCCCCTCCCATACCCATGCCTAGATCCGCCCCTGCAGTAAACAGAAGTAGTTTCACCACAGATCATGTGGAGGTCAACTTTCACTCAGACGTGCAGCTGTTGTGTTTTGGTTGTCAGTAGTAACTCATTCTCCTGCCTAGACCTAAAACTAAAGAATTATTTTGTTTTTGTCCACAATCCTTGGCTTGATTTTGCAAACAAAACAGTGGAGACTTCTTAATTAAGTGGTGCTAATTCAGATGATGAATATTTTAACTCTTGAGAACGTAAAAATGAAACCAAATGGACCCGCAAGGGTCCATTTGGTTTCATTTTTACCACCAACAGCTTGTTTAGCTGGGGACCACCTGGAACCCTCTCAGGGACCACTGGTGGGCCCCGGACCACCTGTTGAAAACCCCTGGATTAATACTACGACGAAAACTACGTCTGTTGGCTGCCTAGACCGGGGGTTTTCAACAGGTGGTTCGGGGACCACGAGTGGTCCCTGAGAGGATTCCAGGGAATCCCCGGGCTAAATGATGGACAGTTGGTTAACCAGATGTGAGTGTGAATGTGAAATTTCATCATGTGAATTAGCCCAAGTCTACACAACTAGAGAATGTAAAAGATTAATGGTCATTTTGATCTGTTTGTTGGACTGTTTTGTTTTCTCCAAAATCCAGCCTGGAATTGTGGACCATTTGGTTTCATTTTAAGATCTCAAGAGTTAGATTATATTTAAACATCAGAATTGCTTAGGAATGTAGAAGAATTGCTACTATGACCAACATTTCACCAGTTATCTCTCCTAAATTGTGGACAAAAAACTAGAAATCCTTGTTTTTGGGTTCGAGAGACTGAACTCAACATCAAATGGTGGTCCGTGGCTAAAATGCAGGATCAATAGTGGGCCCTGGCATTAAAAAGGTTGAGAACCCACTGGTCTTGACCATTCTTGACCATGCAAGACCATCCAGGTCACAAGTCGCGGTTGTGCTGCTCAGTGTCCCAACTGAGAATCTGAGATAATGGCCTTCAAATGCAGGGGTGGATCTAACGTTTCCCAATTGAGGGGGCAGGAGAAAGTGGTACGGGGGCAGCTTGAAGTCGCACCCATACCATTTTCGGTTACAGGACTTTTATTTGGCAGGTAAAGCATCAATAATAACATCTTGTATCGTCAAACGATACATGTTCCTTGAGTTTAGTGGGTCAACTAGTGTGTCCATTCGGTTATTTGCTCTGCTGTAGTTGTTCTTGAAATGGACTGGAAACAGGGGCGGATCTAGGCATGGGCATGGGGGGGGGGGCAATGCCCCCCCTAAATGCCCAGTCTGTCCCACCAAATATGATGGCCTGCAAAACAATTCAAGATATTTCAAATGTAAGCCTAATATGGATAAATACATTATACGTATCCTCTATAACTAGAATTG
This sequence comes from Benthosema pterotum, assembly GCA_039105355.1. Taxonomy (NCBI): domain Eukaryota; kingdom Metazoa; phylum Chordata; class Actinopteri; order Myctophiformes; family Myctophidae; genus Benthosema; species Benthosema pterotum. The sequence goes on along the minus strand of CM076982.1, from coordinate 49,339,890 downwards.
AACATTTAAAACACATGTGGGCTCCATTTTCGTTACGTGCTAAACCACTTATCCCAAACCCCTGATCCTTTTTTTTTTTTTTTTTTTACTATTTTTAAAAAAACTTTTGGGAATAGTTCAATGTGCCAAACTATTGAAACGTTGTGAGCATGTAGACTTGCCATCTGAACTCTTGAAAAAATATATTGTTTGAATATTTTAAAAAGGCAAAGAAGATAAGGTACAAGGGGTTTAGCAGTGATGAAAATCTAGACCAATATGTTATTTAGGTTGAAAATAGTTCATAATTTTATCCCTTGGGGTGCGCCATTTTACAGTTGATTTTTTATAAAAGTAGTCCAGTAGTGTATCGTAGGAGAAGAATCAGACGGGTTTAACAAACAAACAATTCAAGATATTTCAAATGTAAGTGCTTATATTTGAAATGATTTGAAACACTACTACTGCTACTAACTAACTACAGCTGTGTCACCACTAAACCAATGGCATTTCATCCTTGAAAACAGAAAACTCTCTGAGTCAGACCTTTAGCTTTATGCATGCTGCGTGTCTGTTGCAACTTCATCAACAACTGATGTTATTATTACTGATGCTTAATTGCCTGATAAAAGTCGAGTAACCAAAAATGGTATGGGTGCGGCTTCATGAACTCGCCCCCATACCATTCTCTCCTGCCATGTCATCGCTTTGCCTTAATTGTGTTCATAGCAGCTCAAAAGCCTCCCAAAACCCCCCAGAGAAAAGCCTGGACCACAAAAAAATCCACGGAATGTTTTTTGTTTTTTTTTTTTTTACCGGGAGGGTGTAATTGAGATCATAATTTAAATTATTAAATGGGAAAACTTTGAGAACCAGTGAGCTATAGCAGGGGTTTTCAACAGGTGGTCCGGGGATCACCAGTGGTCCTTCAGAAGGTTCCAGGTGGTCCCCAGGCTAAATGATTGTTTAGCCTGGGGTTAACCAGATGTAACTCTTGAGAATGTAAAAATGAAACCAAATGGACCCTTGCGGGTCCATTTGGTTTCATTTTTACACTCTCAAGAGTTAAAATATTCATCAGCTGAATTAGCACCACTTAATTAAGAAGTTTACACTGATTTGTTGGCAAAATCCAGCCTGGAATTGTGGACAAAACCAAAAGAATTCTTTAATTTTAGGTCTTTGGGGCTAAAATGTCATCAAATGGTGGTCCGTGGCTCAAATGCTGAATAAATGGTGGTCCCTGGTGTCAAAAAGGTTGAAAACCCCTGAGCTATAGCATTGTGCCGATGTAACACTGCACTCTACAAGAACATTACCTCATCAAGAGGCGCGTTACATCATCAGAAGGGGACACTATTGCACAACAATCAAGGTACAGTATATGGTGCAAAGATACTCTATTTATAAAGATGGCCATACTGCCATTGGCGCCACTATATAAAATGACATGGACTACAAAGCCTACAAATGGTCTCCTAAGTAGTAATGGTTTAGATCAGAGCCCCCTATCTGTTGTATGTGAAACTGCAGATTACAAAGAGACTCTTCCTGACTCCTAACAAATCTCGCGAGAGTTGGGCGGTGGGATAAAGAATAATTTATAACAAAGTGAAGTTTCTTCTGTTCTGTTTAGCTAATAGAAGCCATTTTACTATGAATATGCTGTAAATATTATATGCCTTTAGATGATCGGGTCCAGCATTTAGTTCAGTATCCATGGCGTTAAGGAATGGATCATAAGTTGTGTTCACGTTCATTCTATCATTGGAAATGAATAGACTCCAACTACTTCCGGTCTCCTAATATTGTACCCGCCCCCTCCTTCTAGAGTCAGGAAGCAACGTAAGTACGACCCTCTTGGTCATTGGCCTCTTGGGTACAGTGTATGGTGAAAGCAGTTAGAGTCACCCACATCGTTTTTGCTATGATGCAATCCCAGGCGGCAGCTCCGACAATAATAAATTATTGACAATAATAAATTATTCACAATAATAAATAATTGACCTTGAATATGAATATTCCTGGAAAAACACTAATTTAAGGTATATTTAGAACATATAAAAATATGCGATTAAATTGTGATTAATCAAAGATTAACTGTGGGCAATCATGCGATTAATCGCGATTAAAATTTTTAATCGATTGACAGCTCTAGTTACAATATACGGTATATCACACATAGTGGTAGAAATAAGCCCACATTATCAGTACAGAAGCAGAGCTGAGGGATGTTTGCAAACATCCATGCGTCATGTGTAGTACAGTATATACTGTAGCTCATCATACAACTTTCCCTATGAGGCCCCATAACCCAGTGGCGGACTGGGCGAAAAAAAAAATCGAGCCAGACATTTTTAGCATGATTTGGCCTAGACCGTCCCACTGCAACCAGCGTGTGATGGACCTGTTCTACCTGGCATAGTTGGTTAACCAGATGTAACTCTTTGAGAGCGTAAATATGAAACCAAATGGACCCTTGCGGGTCCATTTGGTTTCATGTTTAACACTCTCAAGAGTAATAAAAAAATCATCTAAATTGGCCCAAGTCTAATTACAAAATAGAAAATTAATAGTCATACAGTCAATAGTTTGATCTGTAGGTTTGACTGTTTTGTTTCCCAAATCCAGCCTGGAATTGTGGACCAAAAAGTAAAATAAATCTTTAGTTTTGAGGGTCTGTTGGAGCTAAAATGTCATCGAATGGTGGTCTGTGGCTCAAAATTCTGAATGAATAGTGGGCCCCGGGATCAAAAAGGTTGAGAACCAGGGCTTTTAATCATACCGTGATACCACCGGCCCCCCTACGGGTCGTGGCCCACCGGGAGACCTCCCTGTACTCCCAGTGGTCAATCCGACCCTGCCATAACCTGAAGGGAGGCGAGCTTTGATTGGTTAAGAAACATCAGATCAGGCTGACGCTTCAAGGTAAAATGCCGGCCGTCCATTTCCGGTTCACCCACGTTTAATGTACAGTAGTTCAACAAGCCTGTGTCTACAGATCAACTAAACCTAAAGAATGGCAAAGAAAAAATAAACAAAACAAAAAAAATAAAAATAAAGTTCAGGGGTAAGGCGCACAAGATAGCCAGCACCCCCCCCCCCCCCCCCCCCCCCCCCCCCCCTCCCCCAACAAAACATTGTCCTTTGCACTAAATGCCGAGACACAGAAATCTCTGTCTGTAGATGCAGAGTAGTTTCACGTTACCAGACTGTTGGCTGAAGCTCTGATCACCAGTAAAATATAAATGCTTCCGTCTGAAAGGTTGCTTAAAAAAAGGGAAAAAAAGGTTTTATGAAGCAATGAGCACTAGTCCTAACTCGAAGCAAAACAGTGTAGCGGAGTGTAGTTTGCTGTTAATTCCATGACACTTTACTGCATGATTGCTGGTTTGTGAAAATTCCTCTTTTGCCACTAATAAACACATGCGGTGTAATATGCTTCTGAGAGTTTAGAGAGATCGCTGCCAAAGAGCACTATCATTACTCTCCTAAGTAATATTGCCCCAACACTGTTGATATATACCCCCGAATGAGTCAAATGGGTAGATGTGGTTTCCGGACTCTATAGAAACATTTGGAGATTGTGGGATAGCTTTTTGGTTAGGTGAGACAACTTGCAGAGAGACAGACACAGAAAGCCCTCTCTCCCTCTACAGTTAGAGCAGGGGTTGCCCAAAAGGTAGATGGTGATCTACCAGTAGATCACACAGGCCATGCAGGTAGATCACATGACAGCCCCCTAAAATGTAAAGATCTGTAACTTCTGACAGCGTTAAAATGAAACCAAATGGACCCTTACGGGTCCATTTGGTTTCATTTTACACTCTCAAGAGTTAAATTATATTTAAACATCTGAATTACGTAATTTCAAGAGTCCACACAATTAGAAAATGAAGAATAATTGTTATTTTGACGTCTCTTTTGATGTCTCCCAATTGTGGACAAAAAACGTGAAAGTTCTTAGTTTTGGGTGCAAGAGACTAAATTCAACACCACAAACTGTCAACTCAAACCCCAAATACTGTTTTCAAACGTTAGTAGTAGCATATACAAGAAAACCTTCCAATTCTCCCCCCTCCATTTTTCATTATAAATGCATTATTCTTAAACATCATTATAGCAAGTAACACCTTCACCACTATTTCAAAGTCAAACTTTCTTGGGGTGCCTTGAAATTGATTTTCTTTTTGATGTGTAGATCTTGTTGAGCCGGTCATTTTGAAAGTAGCTCTCAAGTCAAAAAAAGAGTGGACACCCCTGAATTAGAGGATCGATCTGCTTCTTGGAAAAAAAACCTCTTCCAGGATTCTTCTAGAACGTGGTCAGCTCTTCCTCACGTAGGTGTCTCCTCTCCCCTCAGGTCAGATGTTCTACAGCGTCAGGATCACTCGTCTGGCTCGTACCTTTTATGAGAAAGACGAACCAAAACAAACAACACTCTCAGTGTCAGCACTTTTTCATATTTTTTTTAGGTAGCTATAGTGCCAGCGAAAAGTCATATTTCATATTTCGGTCCATGTTTTCCGTCGGACAAGTTAGTTGGCGACACACTTCCGGTTCCGGAAGTGTGTCAATCCGCCCCCGACAGATGGCCAATCCGCCCCCGACACCGAAAATGAGTTTACTCAGTGTATTTTCGAGAATAAATAAAACTTGAATGTCACCTCTGCAGTCTCTTGCGGATGTCTTTGATCTGTTCATTCTTCTTGGTCAGAATCTCCTTCATGTTGCGATACGCCGCCGTCTGCTGGAACTTCTTCTCTAGCTCCTACAGAACACACACACACACACATGCGCGCGCACACACGCACGCACGCACACACGCACACACGCACACATGGTGCGGCACAAGAGCCACAACACAATATCAGAAGAGGGTTACATCATATGGTCCAACCAGAAACAGCTGGTTGGACCACTCAACCTTTTTTTTTGACACCAGGGACCACCATTTATTCAGCATTTGAGCCACGGAGGACCACCATTTGAGGTCATTTTAGCCCCAAAGGCCTAAAACTAAAATAATTCTTTTGGTTTTGTTGACAATTCCAGGCTGGATTTTCCAAACGAAACAGGTGTGGACTTCTTCATTAAATAGTGCTAATTCAGATGAATATTTTAACTCTTGAGAGTGTAAAAATGAAACCAAATGGACCCACAAGTGTCCATTTGGTTTCATTACCAGTCAAGGGCAAGACAAACGCAAAGATGAAATGAAGTAAGTAAGTAGCCTTGCCAGGCCATGATGTCATGAGGCATATAGCTGAACCATTAAGGCCAATATACTGTAGGTCAGGAGCACATCGGCCGACAGCTTGAAGCTCCCGGTGCTGGTGGCCAAGTTTGGTACTGCAGGCGGGTGGAATTCATGCACGAACGCCCCGAGAGCACGCACGCTGGTTTGCTTTGTGCACGCGGACAGGGCAGTTTGTGTTTAAGTTGTTTTCTGGATGAACCAGCGGTCCTCACGTCATATACTACCTCTCAAAACATAACGGATGTATTATATGACAGATAATAAGCTCACAGCAAACCCACAAGCTTGTTTTTTGATGCTGTTTAGTTTTTTTTTCCTTTGCTCGTTCTCGGCGGCGCTCGTTCACCACCAAATTTTGGTGGTCAAATGCGGAAATAGGCGCACTTCCGGCGGTCTTCCGGGTGCTTCAAAACGCCACTGAGCAACTTGTATTGAATTGAATAACAAGGGGGCGGGGCTGTTGCTCCAGTCCGCTCTCTACATTTTATCACTCTATGGTCAGGAGCCTAGCTCCTGTTTCTGTAGTGTGAGGCAGCACAAGGGGTTGTACAAGTTACAAAAATGTCATCAAACGGTGGTCCTCCGTGGCTCAAATGCTGAACAAATAGCTGGTATCAAAAAGGTTGAAAACCACTGGCACAATGCGTTCCACCAAAGATTTCGTAAGCTTCGGCGTAAGGCAAGTGCTGCACACACACACGCACACACGCACAGACGCACAGACGCACACACACACACACACACACACACACACACACACACACACACACCAGGGGCGGATTGGCCATCTGGAGTAAAGGGAGTTTTCCCGGTGGCCTGCGCCACCTAGTGGCCTGGACAAGATCCAAAATGCACTAGTGGCACTTCCAAAATGCACTAGAATGTGCTAGATGCTCGCCTGGAACATACAGATCAAAATGACCATTAATCTTCTACATTCTCTAGTTGTGTAGACTAAGTTGGGTTAATTCACATGATGAATATTTTAACTCTTGAGGGTGTAAAAATGAAACCAAATGGACCCACACACCTTCTCAGCCAGGGCCAGCTGCTCCTGCACTCTGAGCAGGTCGTGTTTGGCAGACACCAGGTTGTCCTGCAGGTCCTTCTGGTTGGCAGCACTGGAGCTCAGGCTCTTCTCATAGTCCTGTCTGAGTGCTGCCACCGTGTCCTCCAGGCTGGAGATCTCCTGGGAGTGGTCAGGAGGAACCTGTGGTAGATACATAGACACCAGTGTGGAAGAGTGACGAAGACTTTAGCTTTGGTTTTTATTTTCATGATTTTTTTTTTTTAAATCTGCGTATCCGACTGTGAAGGGAAGTTCATTCACGCACGCACGCACACACACACACACACGCACACGCGCACACACACACGTGGTAGGTGAGCTGGCCAACAGATGAATGTTTACCATGACACATACTGTAGTTCAGGGGTTTTCAACCGCAAGGAGCACCAGTGGTCCTTGAGAGGGTTCCAGGTGGTCCCCAGGCTAAATCATGGAAAGTTGGTTAACCAGATATAACTCTTGAGAAAGTAAAAATTTTCACACTCTCAAGAGTTAAAATATTCATCATCTGAATTAGCACCGCTTAATTAAGAAGTTTACACTGTCTTGTTGGCAAAATACAGCCTGGAATTGTGGACAAAACCAAAAGAATTATTTGATTTTAGGTCTTTGGTGTGAACATGTAATCAAATGGTGGTCCGTGGCTCAAATGCTGAATAAATGGTGGGCCCTGGTATGAAAAAGGTTGAAAACCCCTGCAGTAGATGTTTGAAAGAAGTATGAAAGGATTTTAGAACGTTATACAGTACGTACCAACAGAGCAGGTCCCAAAAGGGCAGGATGAAGAATAAAAAAAATATATAAAAGGTGAAGAAAGTGAATGAATCAAATGACAGAACGACAGAAAACAATAATAAATACAGAAACAGAGAGCTGTGTGAAGGCGAATGTGTCAGACAAGCAGATGAGATGAAAGATACAGTAATTGGATAATTATTACTGTATCCAATAGAGCAGCGCAGTCCAGCCCCTTTCATGACGTCGCCCGCGTTCCAGAAACGGAATCCTCATTCATTTTCCTCATAGACTTTTTGAAAATGGTTAATATAAACACCATTACACCGCAGACAAAGCCAAAATCGGGCCGTGACAAATCATGACAACAAACACAATATTATCATGCAATATCTAATTAGTAAGACGTAGAAAACGGCAGGATACAACACTTTTTGTTTCGTTTTTTCATCTTGGAAATTATTTGATCGTCCCAAAAGATAGTGCGTGTCGTAATGATTTGTCACGACCCGAGTCGGCTTTGCCCGCGGCGTAACCGTCTTTATGCGAATCATTTTCGAAAAAGAAAAAAAAAAATGAATGGGGAATCCGTTTCTGGAACAGGGGCGATGTCACGAGAGGATGGGACTGCACAGCTCTGTTGGATTGGAAACAGTACCTGCTGCTCCACCTGGACCTTCTGGAGATCTTTCAGAGCGCGCTCTGCTCTGGAGCGCTCATCTAGAGCTCCCATAGCCTGGAAAACAGTTACCATAGCAACATTAACCCTGTAGAGCTCCCATAGCCTGGAAAACACAGTTACCATAGCAACATTAACCCTGTAGAGCTCATCTAGAGCTCCCATAGCCTGGAAAACAGTTACCATAGCAACATTAACCCTGTAGAGCTCCCATAGCCTGGAAAACACAGTTACCATAGACTAACAGACTAGCAGTATCAATCAATCATTCAACTTCATTCGTTCAGACTCCCATAAAAAAGCAGACATCATAAAACCACTATACTACAGATTTTACATTGTGTTTACTATTTTATCTCATTTCTCTTACTTGCGATTCCAGCGTTCTCAGTCTGGACTTGAGTTTATCATTCTCCTCCTGTAGCCTCCTGATCTCCTGAGAGGTCATGTGACAGGAAAACACCATATTAGGACAAGACCAAGGTGTCACATTTCAACATATACACCAGGACCAGTGGTCCCTGAGAGGGTTCCAGGTGGTCCCCAGCTAAGTTGGTTAACCAGATGTAACTCTTGAGAGCGTAAAAATGAAACGGGTCCATTTGGTTTCATTTTTACGCTCTCAAGAGTTCAAATATTCATCTAAATTGGCCCGTTTAATTCAGAGGTCTACACAATTAGAGAATGTAGAAGAATGGTCATTTTGATCAGTATCTTTGTCTGTTTTGTTTGCGAACATCCAGGAAATGTAATTGGGGACAAAACCAAAAGAAATCTTTAGTTTTGGGGTCTGTGGGGCTAAAATGTCGTCAAATGGCTCAAATGCTGAATAAATAGTGGGCCCTGGTGTCAAACAGGTTGAAAACCCCCTGCTATACACGTCTATAAGGATAACAGGTGTCACTTCGATTTCAACCTACAGAAATGTAGTTTCACAGGGCAGTTTTTACTTCTGACTTACACTTTTTCAGCTTACCGGTACATTTTTAATATTCTTAACATTTTTTAAGGCTTTGCTTGCCTTATCAAGCCAATTTCGACCTGAGAACTGCATTCGGTAGCGTGATCCCTTTTTACGATTTTTTTTTTTTTTTAAATCAGACCTTGCCTACGAGATTGTGGGTCTGATATTTTTTTCAAAAGTTAAAGTTTTAAATAATGGTTAAAAGTGGCGGGTGGGGGGGGGGGGGGGGTAATATAGTAATATGTAATATATTATTCTTTGAGGGGACATAAGTAAAGTAGAGATATTACTCTCCTAAGTAATATTTAACACTGAGTGTGATACCCCTAGTGACAACTACAGCAGTACAGAAGTAAGAAACTCCTCTAGTACGAACTTCTCCTTTAACCCACTTTTGAGCCAAATCTGGGCTGAAGGAGACAAGCGTTTTTTCTGGAATAGCTCACCTTGTTCAACAGCTCAGACACGCCCCCTTCGTTGAGCGGCGCCAACTTAGGTTTACTGGACTCCTGGTTGACCTGGGGACGAAAGGTCAAAGGTTAAACGAATCAAATAACAGGTCCTGGCAGGTCCCTGGCCTCAGAGCAACAGTGTATTACATCACTATAGACAATATAAACTACAATTCCAATGTTGATCTGGCTACTGTAGGCCTTCGCCATATATATTAGGGCTGGGACGATAGTGGTCCCTCACGCTACGATATCGGTGGCGATATCAGGCCTCCGATAATGAATATATCTTGATATTTGATATATTGCGATATTTGCAATATATATTGCATGAAATTCATCAACGGTATATCATGATACTGTAACTGCAGCTGAAGAACAGAAAACAAAAAATAGTGAATGAATAAATAAATGAATAAAAAACTAAAAGACAAAAATCAGAACTTACTAATATATATCCTCAGTTATTAATCTTAGCTTTTATTTGTCTCAACTGATTCTCATACCGGGCTTTTTGTTTTTATCTTGTGTTTGTTTTTTTGGGAATGAAACAGCTATAGAAGTGAGTTAACATTTTAGTTCTGCGACCCGTTTTTCCTCCCAGGAATATACGATTAATATTGTGGGAGGAAGTATACGATATTATCAGTAATAGTGTCATTTATAAGCATGGGAACATATTTGTTATGCAAAATTGCTAAACTGGTCAGATTGAATTATATTTCCATCAGCCCAAAACTGTGATGGACCAACCAGAGTGCACTGTTCAACACAGAACCTCCAGACTAAGACCAAATGCAGGGATAATATACTCAATACTATTGGGCTTGTAGATCTGATGTTTTTAAAGAATGTGCCTCAAAACTTTTTTTACTTTTATATTCTTTCAAAGTGTACTTTTCTAACTCAAATATCAATACCAATCTCCATGAGCGTGTAGATCTTTTTTTTTTTTTTCTTTTTTTTTTCCCCAAATCTTTGAATATTCTGTCACAGTGAATGGTTTTAACTTGAATGTTTTCCTATTGGGGTGTCACCTTAGTTTAGTGTATATTCACCTTCCTGGATGATTTAAGTGTTTATAGTGTTGTATATTCACCTTCCTGGATGATTAAAGTGTGTATAGTGTTGTATATTCACCTTACTGGATGATTTAAGTGTGTATAGTGTTGTATATTCACCTTACTGGATGATTTAAGTGTGTATAGTGTTGTATATTCACCTTACTGGATGATTTAAGTGTGTATAGTGTTGTATATTCACCTTACTGGATGATTTAAGTGTGTATAGTGTTGTATATTCACCTTACTGGATGATTTAAGTGTGTATAGTGTTGTATATTCACCTTACTGGATGATTTAAGTGTGTATAGTGTTGTATATTCACCTTACTGGATGATTTAAGTGTGTATAGTGTTGTATATTCACCTTACTGGATGATTTAAGTGTGTATAGTGTTGTATATTCACCTTATTGGGTGGATAAAGCGTGTATAAAAGTCAAAGTCGTCAGATTAGTCACTCACGTTACCGCAGTGAAATTAGTTCTCCGCTTTTGACCTTTCTCTTGGAGCGGTGAGCTGCAGCGTGCGCCGCGCTCGGGAATCATTAAGTTGATTTGACCCCCAATCCATCCCTTTGATGCTGAGTGCCAAGCAGGGAGGCATTGGGTCCCATTTTTACAGTCTTTGGTATGACCCGACCAGGAATCGAACCCCGGCCTCCCAGTTCCAGGGCGGACACTCTAACCACAAGGCCACTGTCTGGTATAGTGTTGTATATTCACCTTATTGGGTGGATAAAGTGTGTATAGTGTTTTTACTCACCTTACTGGTGGACTTAAAGTCTGTCTTCTCAAACTCGGCCACTTGCTCCAGCAGTTCCCTGTGGGTGTGGTGGATGGTCCACGACGACACAGCAAGAGAAGAAAGAGAGAGTTTAACATCTCACACATTGATTAGTTAACCCTTTGTGTGCTGAACGCGTTTTGTCGTTCAAAGCATTATGTTGCACTTAAGCTATTGAAAAATATCAGACCTACAAGCTGTGAGCTTGTAGCTCTGATATTTTTGAAAAAAATGTGAAAATGTGATGCAAATCTTTGAATATATATTCTTTCGGAAGCAAATATTTTGAACTAAAATCGTTGCTTCTGGGGGATCCCTACAACAACATGTTTTCAGCCAAATATAGATAATTCTGGTGGTCCTTGGCATGAAATATGTTTAGCATCACTGACACAGGAACATAGATTTTTCAGAGACAATAGAATCTGTCAGAAACTAGAAACTAGCCAGAAACTAGAATCTAGTGTCAGAAACTACAATCAGGTGTCAAATAGAATATATTCTTAAATTTGTGCATCATTTTCACACTTAAAAAAATAGATATATATCAGATCTACAAGCTCATATCGTGTTACTCGGTGGCACGATATGAGCTTGTAGGTCTGTTTCAGTTTCAGTTTGGGGTTTTGGGAGAGAAAAGCCTTTCGTCCATTTAGGATGACAGTAGGGGTCTTCCTCCAATCAGGATCGAGTGGGTGTTTGGGCGTTGGCAGTTCCCCCCAATTTAGAGCGTGTGCATGTGCACATCTGGTTACCGGGGCATGACCGGAGGGGTTCACTCTTTTAAGCCCTACACCACAGCAAAGAGCGACCAGACAGTTTTAGTGTTAAAGGTCTTTGCACACAGACGCATTTTCCGAGACATAAACCACAAAAGAAATCCGGAGGAGGCTACAGAAAAAAAAAAAAATCAGACTCACGTTATGTCAATCGCTTTTGCACACCGTCGCGAAATTCCACATGCCTGTAAAACGTTCTCTATAGGCTCAATATTATCCAGATTCCGCAGCTCAGCCGTGCATTATTATGGGGCGGCAGTGGCTCAGGGGGAGAGTCACCGGATGGTAACCACAAGGTTGCCGGTTCGATCCCGGGCTCCTGCAGAGTTGGTGTTGTGTGTCCTTGAGCAAGACACTGAAGGCCTAATTGCTCCTGATATGCTAGTACAAGGGTTTTCAACCTTTTTGACACCAGGGACCACCATTTATTCGTCATTTGAGCCACGGACCACCATTCGATTACATTTTCACCCCAAAGACCTAAAACTAAAGAATTATTTTGGTTTTGTCCACAATTCCAGGCTGGATATTGCAAACAAAACAGTGTAGACTTCTTGTTTAAGCGGTGCTAATTCAGATGATGAATATTTTAACTCTTGAGAGTGTAAAAATGAAACCAAATGGACCCGCAAGGGTCCATTTGGTTTCATTTTTACATTCTCAAGAGTTACATCTGCTTAGCCAACTTTCCATCATTTAGCCTGGGGACCACCTGGAACCCTCTCAAGGACCACTGGTGGTCCCCGGACCACCTGTTGAAAACCCCTGTGCTAGTAGGTACCCTGCATGGTTTCCACTACCATCAGTGTGTGCGCCTTGGATAAAGGCGCTATATAAATGCACTATTTACCATTTATGCACATTGGGTCTGTGGGTGTGGGAGACAGCCTCCTAGTGTGCGTGTGTGTGTGTGTGTTGCAACAGGCTGCATACATACATACATACAGTATATACGTACATACATACAGAATATACGTACATGCATACAGTATATACGTACATACATACAGAATATAGGTACGCATATACACGTACAGTACATGCATATGTATAGCAGGGTTATAATAGTTAACTAAAACTAACTAAAAAACGAAAACTAAAATTCAAAAAACATTTCAGCTGACTGAAACTAATAAAAACTAAAAATGAATGCAAAAAACGATAACTAAACTAAAACTGTAATGTTGGTTCAGAAAACTAACTAAAACTAACTGAAATTATACCCCAAATACCCTTAGTTTTAGTTTTTATAAAGCTTTTAAACAAGAAATGTTTTAGTGACCAGCATGAGGAGGAGATGCTTCTAGATCTTCTATCCACTACTGAGTTCCATAAACACTGGGGGGGGGGGGGAATTGTGTTCTTGTGGGAGAGTGCAATCATCCAATCTACTAAGAAACTCAAAGCAAGGGTGGAATACCAACCTTTTCCTACTTTGGCACATTTTTAATGTTATACCTGACAACCAAAGCACAGAAAAAATAAAATAACTAAAACTAAAACCAACTAAAACTAAATATTTTCACCAAAATAAAAAACTAAATAAAAACTAGCAAACCCGCTTTAAAAACTAACTAAAACTAACTGAATTAGAAAATAAAATGTCAAAACTAAAAATGAAAAATGAAAAATCCATAACGATAATAACCCTAATGTATATGTGCAAACTCTTCAACACCTGGCTGTGGTTCCAGGGGGGGTTTTAGAGAACACCTTTGGTTGACCTTTGGTTGAAGAGGTTGAAGGTGTGGTGGTGTGAAAAAGGCAACGCAGGGAGCTTTATAGTGAACCAAATTAACACGGCTTTGGGCTTCCTTGCCTTCAACTCTTTAACACGCTCACATGTGGTTTTGTTTTCCGAGCAGCTGAGCGCATACGCTGCAGAATGAACGTGTGGTCGACCCGAGAGGCGTTGGTTGGTTTGCTGTCCTCTCTGTGACACCCAGAACTCAACCTAAAACATCCCTGTTGTGGTTGTGTGTGACACCCTCCAAGGTCACGGAGGTCAAAGGTCATTCTATAGGGGTCAAATCCATCAACACTTGGGACTGTAAATGAATGCTATTGTTGTTTGAATGTCATTATGTTATAAATTCAGTTTAGATCATTTCGAACTGAGACCACATTCTACCTAGAGTCACTCTCTAACATTTTCACATCAAGAACCCCCCAAAATTATATTCACGTACAGTAGCTCCCCAGAAGCAAAGATTTGATTTAAAGGCATTTGACTGTGATTGTGTCGTACATCTCTGAATTGTAGCAATATGTAACGTATTCAAGTAAATACAGCAGATCTACAAGCTCATAGCGCGGTGTATTCAAGCACCACTTGGCTTTATTCTAACCCAGTTTGGGAACGCATATTTACGGCTCCATTTTCGCTCGCCTCCCCGCCTTATCCCTAACGTTACCCGAAACCCGCAACGAATTCCCTTGGTATTTTCATCACCTTTCCTCTTCCCTTAGCCACTATCCTTTATACACCTTTATTTGTGACTGGAGGTGTGGTCATAAGCGTGTTTGTCGCGCAGTCCCTTAAGTTGCTAATTTTGTCAAATAGATTTGGGAACTAGATAACGGGATTTCAAAGCACCCGCTAACCTATACGAGAAGACAGAGCCACGTGTGTCTGTGCGCGTTGGGCATGTCCAGAACGGCACCAGTTCAATTCATCTCCTTATTTATTGATTGTCCTACAAACAGCTGTAGATTGCCTGCTGTCGGTTACTTCCTTGTGTTTAGGTAAGGTATATGATATAATCAAATAGGCTACATTAATTAACTTGTGACACATTGCTGCTACTTTCACGTTTCCACCGAATTTCCGACAGTTACATTTTGCTCGACCCCGCATCGTAGAAAACCTGCATATTCCCGCATATTCTATACAGCATCTGAGAGAGTAATGTTTGCGGCCGTCACGCTGCATTTTGAAATGTAAAAATGGTCCAGAATTGACCGAGATATGAATGATCAAAAAGACGTCTGTTTTTGCTGAGAATTCCCGACTTTTTTTGCAATTTACTTTATAACGTTTTGCAGACTTGGGATAAATGCACGCCACATAGAACAAAAAAACATGGAACATGTTTTTTCAACATAACATGTTGAATGGTAAGAAATGATTGAGAATTGACCGAGCTATAATTGTTTGAAAATAAGAGCTATAATCTTTGAGAATAGGCTACTCATGCATGTGTCTGTCCTAAGCCCCAGCCAGGCTGGGGCTTAGGAGTAGGCATAGCAGTAGGGATAAGGGAAATAGATATGGGATGAATTAAAGGGAATGGCAAGACCACCCCACACCTATGCATAATGTAACGGGTATAGGAGGTGGTTAAGGGAGATAGCATGGTAAGGAAATTACCAATGAAATGGTAAGGAAATTACCAACTTTAGTGTGGGAACACCTTTTCACCAATGCTAAATGCCTTAATTGCATATAAGGGCTAATGTAACCAAAATGGAGCCCGTAGTGTTTAACCACTTTTAACCATTATTTTAATGTTCCTTCAGTAAACCTCATAATGGCCAGAACTGATTCCATCCACGGTACCAGACGTAAAGAGCCTGTTCTGTAACACTTGACACAAGGTTTCTGTATTTGCTATTCTGGATCAATGTTTTTTTTTTGTGGTCGTCATTCCCTGAAACATTGTGGGCGGCCAAAAAATAAAATCATTGCGGGAATGGGAGGGAATGGATATAAATCTAGTGGGAGAGTATTAATAAAATCACTACTGCGCAGCCCTCTAATTTGATGTTCATTTTAGCTGCCCCGCCCCCTTCCTATGCTAACCCTTTATAACTTAAAACTCCGTTTTAACCATGATAGATTCATGACAAACACACCATCTGTTTTCTGGGGAATGATATCGTCCTCCTAATACGTGAGGGCTGGGCAGTGCTTTTATTGTCATCATTTGTTTTTAAAATATTTTTTCGAAAGTGAAATATCCCTTTAACCCCTTGTGAACCAACTGTGTAGTTCCTGTGAGAAAAGGAAATCTGTCTCAACAGGTGGCTGGTGTTTTTTTCTTTTTAGTTTGTGTGAGACAGTGATGTGAGCACATGACCTGTCATGTGTAAACTGTGAGTCGTTGAGCTGAGCAGTGTTGCCAACTTGGCGCATTTGTCGCTATATATTTAGCGCTTTTTCAGATCCCCCTAGCGCCAAAATTTGTGAAAAACTCCTGGCGGAAAATCTAGTGCTTTTTTACTGATGAGTTGGGGCGAAATTGATTGACAGGCGCCAGAGATAAAACCCTCATTTTTCACCATTTTTTCCTCCTATGATAGTGGTTTTCAACCAGTGGTCCCCAGGCTAAATGATGGACAGCTGGTTAACCAGATGAAACTCTTTGAGAGCGTAAAAATGAAACCAAATGGACCCTTGCGGGTCCATTTGGTTTCATTTTTACACCCTCAAGAGTTAAAATATCCATCATGTGAATTAGCCCAACTTAGTCTACACAACTAGAGAATGTAGAAGATTAATGGTCATTTTGATCTGTATGTTCCAGGCGAGCATCTAGCGCATTCTAGTGCATTTTGGAAGTGCCACTAGTGCATTTTGGATTTTGGCAGTTGGCAACACTGGAGCAGAGAGGATGTGGTCTGGTTTGGTTTATCACCTCAGCCTGCATGGTAGAAAGTAGAAACCTCCAGCTAACAGACATCAGCATAACGTCACCCTACACCAGATGGTCACAAAATGGGGTCATTTATATCTAAATTATGGTAGTAGGGGCCTTCAGTTTTAATTGTTGATTGGTCACCTTTACAACAAGGCATGGCGTGGTGAGATCGGACATTTCTGGAATGAATAACATTGCTAAACGTGTGGCTTACACCGTCTAAATACTTTTCCAAAATGACCTTGCTTTGAGTAGATATGGGGTCATAAACAGCATTTAAGTCCAGAAAGTGACAGGACAAGTGCCTATGTGCCTGGCACACATCTGTGTGGCACACACTCGCTATAGCACTTCAAAACATTTCATTTTGCCACTTTTCTTCCATGCACAAGCACAAGCACAAGCGCGCACACACACACACACACACACACACACACACACACACACACACCACACACACACACACACACACACACACACCACACCACACACACACACACACACACACACACACACACACACACACACACACACACACACACACACACACACCAGAGGTGGAAAAAGTACAAAAATATATTACTTAAGTAAAAGTACAGATTTTCCACTTGAAAGTTACTTAAGTAAAAGTACAAAGTGTCCATTGACACAATTACTTAAGTAAAAGTACAAAAGTACCTCAAATTAAATGTACTTAAGTATCAAAAGTACAGGGTGTTAAAATGTACTTAAGTACAAAAGTACAAGTACAAAGTACAAGATGCTTTTTCCTACAAAAAATGAACCCATCCTGTCAAAAGTGGCTTAAATTATTTCGAATGTTGCAATATAGAAATGGTACACCAATGGCATTAAATTACAGAACCCCTACAGAACATGCATTAAAACCCCACACCCAGAAATGAGAGGCGCTCTTATCATTATCATACAAAATGATATTTAGAGCAATTTCTGTCCCCACTCCTTAATTTGTCTTTAATGTTTGCCTTCACAAGTTTACATGTTACACTTAATAGGCTACTCAAAACTGTCATGGCATTTCATGTCTGTGTTAGGACAATGCTTGTGTTTACATACAGTCCAGTCAAATGCATATTAGTAGAGGTCCCTGAATTGGGAAAGCCAGTGTTAAATAAAACAGACATCATATTAGCCATTCACACCTCACCCACTGTACTCTTAGGACAAGCTGTGATGTTAAATGATAGGACATCTCTTTATAAATAATCAGTAGCACTAAGGACTTGAAATGCACAGGCTACAGTAGGCTATGCACTGGACAAATGTTGATGACATTATTTTAAAACACTTCAGATGAAGAAAGCTGAAACAGTTTAACTTTAACTACCGACCAGTTCGACCTGCGTTTTCACCAGAGACATACAGTAGGCCTATATACAGAGTCACGACAACTCCATTCACTTAATGGGGGCAGTCCAATAAAGGCTCTTCTATATAAACTTCTATTGAGAATAGGGACAAAATAGGGACAACCGGGAGTTACGGAATGCATTGGAGTCTATGGGTTGGCGCGAGTTTTTTGACCCCTGAATATCGCAACTCTTCTACTAGATGGCTCTGTTTTTTTGTCGCAGCGCAGATGTAGGCTAAGCCTGGAGAATGAGGCTAGTATCCGTGCAGTCCACGGCAGGACTTATTATTAGGCTATTGCCATCACCTGGGTGGATCCGGTCAGTCGTGTAACTTTCCCAAAGCGGCCTGTGTATGTGTTCTACAACACAGAAAGCTGTGATGATGAGCTGGTCCAAGGCAGAGCATTCTATCTGGTCCAACAGTGCCGAGCGGCTCCGAGCAGAAGACACACACACGTGTGTGTGAGTGAGAGGGAGAGAGAGAGCGAGAGCGAGAGCAAGAGAGAGAGACGGCACCTCTGCTTCTTTATAAACGGTATAAGGTCGGCATATCGCATATTTTGCGCGGAAAAATGTAACGAGTAACGAAAAGTCTCTAATTTAAATGTAGCGGATAAAAAGTACGATTTTTTGCTCAAAAATGTAACGAAGTAAAAGTAAAAAATACATGGAAAGAAAAATATAAATAAAAGTACAAATTCTCAAAAACTGTACTTAAGTACAGTAGCGAAGTACTTGTACTTCGTTACTTTACACCACTGCGCACGCACACACACACACACACACACACTACTACTACACTAATGTGAGTGTGTGTGTAGAGCGTGTGCATGTGTACATCTTGCTATTGGGGAGGAACCAAAATCACTGACCCCCTGCACCTTTAAAATAGCATGCAAAAATAAAGACCCCCCCCCCCCACGGCGGCCGGAAGCCCTGAACTTTTGTTACCTTATCCATTATTTCTCTATGGGAGCCGCCGATTCAGGCAACACGTGGGTGGGCGTCGTCACCCAGAAAGATAAAAATGTTGAGCTTTTCGGACGAATCGGCCGACGTTTGGCCGGGGACAACCAATCAGAGTCAAGTGCTGCTTTTTTTTGCTTTTGACCCGAAACCATTCGGCACAGTTTGGTTCCTAGTTCCGCCCCACTTCCTCCTCCACCATACTCTTTTTCAGTGCACCACAGCACCGTCCTTTACGGTACTGTTTTTCCATGCCATTCTAAGTGAGAATTTACGGTAATGACTGTCGGCGTCGCTGATATCGGGCGACGCTGCTTGTCCATCGCTCGCTGTAAAACGTACTGTTAGTCCTAAACTTAACCTCAATAAAAACCTCATCAAAAAGGCTGCGACCGCTTTAGGAATGAAAAGGTCGGGGAGTTTTTTTTTTTTTTTAAACGGTCGGGTCAGCTGTAAAAAGGCTGCAACCTTTTTAAAAAAAACGGTTGCGACCACGGTCGGAAAATGATTTAGCCCCTCTGGCACGCACGCACGCACGCACGCAGGGGCGGAGTGGGCTTGGCCGGGCCATCTGGACTTTGCCTTTTGCCAGGCCACAACCCCCAACCCAAACCTTTAAAGGCTACTCCTTTAAAGGTTTATTTTCAAACGGACCTGTGCATTACCATTGTTCGTCACTAAATGGCGATTCTAGATAAATATTATATCCTTTATAAGAGGCACAAAATAAGCTTCTACATTGGACAACATTAGACCAAAGAAGCCCTGGACACCTGCCTAGACCTGCCTAAAGGCACTGGATATCTAAAAAGGTACTGCATATCAGAGTCATGCAGAGTCAAGCAAAAAAACAAGTGGAAGTGCTTTGGTTAAATTGGACCTCCTTGTCTGGGTGCACACCACCAAAAATACACAGACAAGCAGATGGTGTGCAACAATAACAGTAATAGTAATAATATAATAACAAGAAAATAGCAATAGTGATGATAATAATAAAAATAACAGACTGATCAGTTGCTCACACTGGCATCTGACTACAACATATATACCTGCCTAAAGGCAGGTCTATGTCTAGGTACTGCATATCAGAGTCAGATTGAGGTTTCCCTTAGAAGCAAAAAAAACAAGTGGAAGTGCTTTGGTTAAATTGGACCTCTTGCCTGGGTGCACACCACCAAAAGCATACAAAATGAAACCAAATGGACCCGCAAGGGTCCATTTGGTTTCATTTTTACACTCTCAAGAATTAAAAATATTCCTCATGTGAATTATCCCAAGTCTACACACCTTCCAGGCAAGCATCTAGCGCATTCTAATACATTCTGAAGTGCCACTAGTGCATTTTGGATTTTGGCAGTTGGCAACACTGGCCACCACACACACAAGAACATACAAAACATGCATTAAGATGCAATTAATTTTCGTAGGCCTACTATAGGCAGCCCATTTATCAAATCTGAAATGAGCACATATGTCCCCGAAAAAACAATATCTTCCATTGGTTTTAATATAGTCTGTTATCCTCTCAGCTCTCACTTCGCAGCAGTGTGTGTTGTGATTACTACTGCTACTTACTTGTTGATGGGGGTTGCACGTCTTTGTCAGATAACGACGGCTGGCTTTGGGGGAGAGGAGGGAGGCTTCAAGGGCCTTTCTCCTCTTGTCCCTCTCTCGTTCAGGCCCACCTTTCCTCTTTTTCTTATCCATTATCCGTTGTTTACTTTTTTGATAACTTTCTAGTCGTCAATCTGATCAATTGCCTCTCGCTCTCCTCCTCCTCCTCCTCCTCACTCGACACGCGACAGTCATGCTTCTGCAGCAGAGGCAGAGCCATCTAATAGAACTGACATTGAAGGGTCAGAAACTGAGCGCTCGGGCGCTGATCATGCAGCCTGAATGACGACCTTGTCCCCTTTTTCAATAGAAGTCTATATAGAACAGCCTCCATTGGACTGGCCCCATGAAGTGAACCGAGTTTGCATAACTATCTGTCTATGCTCTAAGCGACAGGCAGGGGGGTGTCCCCCACTGATCCCAGGCCAGCTGGGAGCTGCGTAGCGCTGCCTCTCACTGTCCTCGCTCTCTCCGGTCCGACGCATCATGCAGGTGCAAGATATCAGGTTACAGCCAGTCACTCACACTGCTCAACTAAACTCTGTAGTACTAGGACACCTTTTATTTTTGGAAGGAGAAAGAAACACTAGTTTGCCTGGCCTGGGCTGGCCTGGGCCTGCCGCTCTGGCCTGCCCTGGACGTTTCAAAGAAAAACATTTTCTTTTTTTTTTTTTGTACCCCGCCCAGGCCACTAAGTGGCGCAGGCCACGGGAAAAGTCCTGGTGCTCCCGATGGCCACGCCGCGCCTGACGCACGCCTGCACGCACGCCTGCACGCACGCACGCACGCACGCACGCACACACGCACACACGCACACACACACACACACACACACACACACACACACACACACACACACACACACACACATCCAGCGGACCGACCTGTTCTCCAGCTCAGAGATGTCGGTCTGCAGCCTCAGGTAGAACTTCTCAGCCTGGCTGAAGATCTGCCGGAGCAGCAGCACGTTGGTGTGGGCCGTGTCGATGAGCTCTGTCTCCACCTCGCCCCGGACCACCGCCTGGAGCCCAGACAGCATCTCCCGCACCTCGTCCACCGTGAAGGTCTCCTCTACCAGTCTACAGGACAGAAGACAGAGGTTTAAAGAGACCAGAGGACATCTCCCTGACTCCCTGTGTCCTCCACCAGTCTACAGGACAGAAGACAGAGGTTTAGGAGACCAGAGGACATCTCCCTGACTCCCTGTGTCCTCCACCAGTCTACAGGACAGAAGACAGAGGTTTAGGAGACCAGAGGACATCTCCCTGACTCCCTGTGTCCTCCACCAGTCTACAGGACAGAAGACAGAGGTTTAGGAGACCAGAGGACATCTCCCTGACTCCCTGTGTCCTCCACCAGTCTACAGGACAGAAGACAGAGGTTTAGGAGACCAGAGGACATCTCCCTGACTCCCTGTGTCCTCCACCAGTCTACAGGAGAGAAGACAGAGGTTTAGGAGACCAGAGGACATCTCCCTGACTCCCTGTGTCCTCCACCAGTCTACAGGACAGAAGACAGAGGTTTAGGAGACCAGAGGACATCTCCCTGACTCCCTGTGTCCTCCACCAGTCTACAGGACAGAAGACAGAGGTTTAGGAGACCAGAGGACATCTCCCTGACTCCCTGTGTCCTCCACCAGTCTACAGGACAGAAGACAGAGGTTTAGGAGACCAGAGGACATCTCCCTGACTCCCTGTGTCCTCCACCAGTCTACAGGACAGAAGACAGAGGTTTAGTAGACCAGAGGACATCTGCCTGACTCCCTGTGTCCTCCACCAGTCTACAGGACAGAAGACAGAGGTTTAGTAGACCAGAGGACATCTCCCTGACTCCCTGTCTCTCTGCTTGGAATAACGTGTTCCTTCCACACACTACGTCCAACCAGGGAAACTCCCCCAGCAGGTGAAAAGAAGGCAGCTTGGACTCCTCATGCATAGAAGAAAGCATGAGGCAAGTCCGCTGTGTAGAGCCCAGGATCACATTAGGAATTGGCACTGGGTGAAAAATGGGTTACATTTTTCACCCAAAAATGTTGTCTGGGTGTCTACCAACACCCAGACAACATTTTGCATAATAACCTCCTCGTCCAAATAAGCACCCACGAGCTGTTATTTGCAAATATTATGATTATATGTAGTGCAGTGATGCTCACAGTGGCTTCAGTATCTTGCATCTCACAATGCAACAGCAATAAATGTTTAAATCTGCCATACTCAGCCTAGACACAATTTCTTTTTTCCCTTTTTTATCCCACGATTTTGTGGACAAAAGAAAAATAATTCTTCAGTTTTAGGGGTCTGTGGGGCTGAAATGTCCTCAAATAGTGGTCCGTGGCTGAAATTCTGAATACATAGTGGGCCCTGGTATCAAAAATGTTGAAAACCACTGGTATATACTTTATGCTTACACGATGCTGTACCTCCAACTGTATATACAGTACTTACTGTACAGTACAAAACTATTTTCAACTGCACTTGTGTGACTTGATTGTGTGATTTGCTTTGGCAGTGTAATCGTTTTCTCATACCAATGAAGCTCCTTTGAATTGAAATTGCGTTGCGAGTGCTGCCTACTATACCTGCTGTCCTGGACGTCGTGGAAGCAGGAGTCGATGGTCTTCAGCCGGAGGGCCCTCTTGGAGCGAGCGAACCTCATGTAGCTCACCACCTCGTTGTTGTGGTGGTCCTTCAGCGACAGCTCAGCCTGCACAGAGAGACATAGTAGGGTTGTATAGGACTGTTCACTGTTTTTTTTTTTTTTTTTAACCTTTTTTCATACCAGGGCCCACTATTTATTCTGCATTTTAGCCACGGACCACCATGTGATGTTGAACTCAGGCTGTCTTTACACGGAAACGGGCTTCATTAAAAACGTAATCATTTATAGCTGCTAATGATTAGTTCTGCAACTGTTGCTACATGCAGGTCAAGCTTTACTCTACTAACAGGCCTAATGGACAAGGATGGATTGGGAAAGGACTTAGTGAAGGGCCCATTTAGGAGCTCTAGGTAAACTAGCAAAACATTGAAAATGAAGTATTTCAGGTGTTAAAATGTAATTGAGCTCTTATCTCAAGAGTTACAGTTCTATAAGGGTCCAGATTTGGATATCAACTGTCCATCATTTAGCTAGGGGAGTCCATCTGGAATCCTCTCAGGGACCACTCGTGGTCCCCGGACCACTGGTTGAAAACCACTAATCTATGAGGGACCGAGGTTGAAGCTACTTGTAATGATATGGTCCAAATAATTACACTGTGTGTGTTACAAAAAAAAGAGTTGCATTGTGGCAACGTACAACAATACATTAGGCTACAGTAGCCCATAGTATTGTTTCCAGTAGAACAGACACTACACAGTAGGCTACATACTGTATACTCACCATAGTAACAATGTTTCCAGTAAAAAACAGACGATCAAAGCACTTGATCTCCGCTACAACGTATCACAACACAGACCGACTACTAACCTCACTGTCTGCACTGCGGTAGGAACACTAACTAGGCTAGGCTACAGGCTGACCGAATGCACGCTAAACGCAACGCGACGAACAACGGCTGTTTAACTCATTAGCACCGTGCCATGGATATAAATCAAGCAGAGCAGATTAGATCAGATCAGATCTGCTACTAGCCTCCTAGCCCGTTAGCTTCACCCCGTGCTGCTGCTGGTGTGGTTGATACGGTGGAAGAGCGTCATGGTTGCCACGGTTACCGTGACGTCATGGTTGCCGGGCCGGGCTGCTGCGTTCAGTGTTGCCAACTTTGGCGCATTTGTCACTATATTTAGCTCAAAATTATTGGAAAACTCCTAGTGGAAAATCTAGTGCTTTTTGGCTGGTGAGTTGGGGGGAAATTGATTGACAGGCGCCAGAGATAAAACCCTCATTTTTCACCATTTTTCCTCCTATGACAGCGATTTTCAACCAGTGGTCCCCAGGCTAAATGATGGATAGTTGGTTAACCAGATGTAACTCTTTGAGAGCGTAAAAATGAAACCAAATGGACCCTTGCGGGTCCATTTGGTTTCATTTTTACACTCTCAAGAGTTAAAATATTCATCATGTGAATGAGCACAAGTCTACACAACTAGAGGTTGTAGAAGATTAATGGTCATTTAATGGTCATAATGCCTTCCAGGCAAGCCTCTAGCCTAGCGCATTCTAGTGCATTTTGGAAGTGTCACTATAGTGCATTTTGGATTTTGGCAGTTGGCAACACTGGCTGCGTTCAGAGGCAGCCATCTAGTAGAAGACTTGCGACATAAAGGGGTCAGAAACTGAGCGCTCGCGGGCGCTGTTCGTGCAGCCGGAATAGGGACAAACTGGAGTTTTCAACGAGCCACGAGGGCAGCGCAAATAAGAGTTATGTCAACGTTAGCCTACTGTAACAATGTTGCTGTACAACAATGTTTATGTTGTACTATTACTTGTTGTTGCCTGAGTCTAATGCATTCTGCCTACTTCAGGTCCAGGACTTGTCCCCTAGTCTAAGTAGAGGAAGTGCCGCCATTGGACTGGCCCCGTGAACTGGACGGAGTTGTCGTAACTCTGTCGATACTATATAGCCTAGGGCAGGGGTCGGCAACCCAATAGGCCTATGTTGAAAGAGCCATTTTCGACCAAAAATTAAATTCAAAATCTGTCTGGAGCCACAAAAATGTAAGCCTAATAAGTGCTTAAAGGTGAATTCCACCCATTGTATTTGTTTTTCCTGAGAGTGTACAAATGCGAACCAAATGGACCCTGGCGGGTCTATTTGGTTCCATTTGTACACTCTCAGAAAAAAGGTCCCAAAAGAAAAATCATTAACATGGTGAAACACAACCTTTTGTTAGAAATGGAGTTTCTGGGGAAAAAAACAAACATCATATGACATAGTAAACTGAGTAAACAGTTGAAAATGGGTGGTTCAGATTGAAAGCTCCACCTCTGATAACTGCTGGGCTTTTTTGGCATGGCCAACAAGTGCTACCGTACTTTAACTGGCACCTGTCAGACAGTGCAACACGTTTTGGGTGCTGTCAGTGACTGAAATGTTTATATTATTTTGGTGCGGATCACCCCAGGGTGTGTATGTAATAATGCTACATCCAGGGAGCCACTAGGGCTGTGTTCTGGAGCCGCATGCGGCTCCTGAGCCGCACGTTGCTGACCCCTGGTCTAGGGCTAGGCTCTGGAGGCGGCAATGCTTGGGTTCTATTTTGACAGGTTGAAGCGTTGACTAAAGGGGAAATTTCCCACCCATTTTCAGCATTTCACCGTCATTAAAGGTAAACATTGTCATTTATTACTATGTCATTGATGTAGCTTCAAGGTACATGATTAAAAAAAAGTTCCCCCATTCTGTGTTTCCTATAAATAAGCCTAGAGGTCTAACCACTAACATGGTGAAACATCTTGATGACATCATCAAGATGTTTTTTTCACTGTGTTAATGGATTTCTTTGGACGTTTTGTTTTTCTGAGAGCAGACAAATGGAACCAAATGAACCTGTTTAGGGTTCATTTGGTTGCATATACCTTCTCAGAAAAAAAAGTTGAGAATCTACAAACTTTAACAGTTTGTTAAAGTGCGTATCATTTTTAAATAGTGTTTTTAATATTATTAATCGATTTAGTGTAAGTTTGTAATTTTCAAATTAAGCTAAATTATGTTAAATTATGTTAATGTTGGTGAATTAGCCTATATTCTTGCCGTTTTAGTTTGTTTTCCTTGTCTCGTTTCAGTAAACAATAAGGGAATTCCATCCTGAAAGTGTGCAAATGTGAATCAAAGGGACCCTAGCAGGTCATGGGTTCCATTTGTACACTATCTCTAGGTCCTAAAAGAATAAAAGAAAAATCATTAACACATTGAAGAACATCTTGATGATGTCATCAAGTTGTTCATGTTAATGTTTTTTTTTTTTTTTTTTTTTTTTTTTTTTTTTTTTTTTCAGACCTGGGGAAACCTTTTTATCATGTCCACACAACATCTCTAAGGTATATTAATGACAAAGTAAAATGTTGAAAATGTCTGGAATTTCCCTTTAATTCTTTGGCTCCTACCAACAGTACTATAGCCTAAGACACAGCAGGGGCGAAATCCAAAAGCGACCTCGCCCGCGGGCGCCCGTTTTCAAAAGCGGGCGCCCGTTTTCACAAACGGGCGCCCTTTTCAAAAGGTTATGGTTAGGGTTAGGTTAGGTTTAGGCATAGGTTTACTGAGGTTAAGTTTAGGGTTAGAGTTAGGTTTAGGCATAGCCTAGTTTGTGAAAACGGGCGCCCGCTTTTGAAAACGGGCGCCCGTTTTTGTGAAACGGGCGCCCGTTTTTGTGAAACCGGGCGCCCGTTTTTGTGAAAGCGGGCGCCCGCTTTTGAAACCGGGCGCCCGCGGGCGAGGTCGCTTTTGGATTTCGCTGGCTCTCCTAAGACAAGCAAATCCCTTGACTCCTTCAAAACCACTCTCTAAGCCACTGATGTCAAACATACGGCCCGCGGGCCGGATGCGGCCCGCGCAGTGATTTAATCCGGCCCCAGGCTTGTAGAGCAAAAATGTCTGAGTCTATCAAAAAAAAGTAAGTCTCTAGCACGTTCCTATCAAAAGTTATGGTCGTTTAAAGAAATGCTTCTGAGTTCTCTTCTCTGAGCACTAGTCCGGTAGCTTTACAGCTGAGAGTACTTAATTGATTGGAATGTTGACTCGCAGAGAGTGGAGGGGGGAGGGAAGGCAGGGGGGGTGTACTGGCGCTGCAAAGTGAGAACTATACTTCAGCAGTAACCTGACTCCGCCAGATGGGGCAGCAGAGAGAGGAGTATTCCCTCCTCCTCTCTCTGCTGCCCCATCTGGCGGAGTCAGGTTACTTCACCAGTAAAAGTGTCTATAACTGAGGGATCATTCAGATCACAGCTTGGCTATTTAAATATAAATACGGGTAATAATAATAATCCAATTCAGAGTTTAAAAATATACTGTATTTTAGAAGCATTAGTTATTGTTATTCATCATTATTTTTTAATGTTTGATGATCCATCACTTCAATAAAAAGCAGGTCTGCATAATTTCATGGGCTGTGTAGCCATTTCCAAATTTCAGCTAAGACACTATTTGAAATTATTTTTTTTGTATTTTTGTATTTTGTATTTTTTGTATTTTTGGTTTATTGGCGCACTGTAAATAAAAATAGCATCTCCCGTAGCAAATGTCTTAATCTAGGCTACAAGTATAAAACCAATAATGAAAGTCATTAATAACTATTAATAGCTACTCTTAATAATAAACTTGATTGTGTGATATACTGTAGCGGAGAAATTACGGCTGTGTACGTAAACATGCGTGTGCATGCTTGCAGTCTGTGACTGGTCTGCGACTGGCACCGCGGCGCGACTGGCACCGCGGCGCGACTGGCACCGCGGTGCTCCGGCCCCCATGAAGTCACATTAAGTCCAATGCGGCCCCCACCCCAAAATGAGTTTGACACCCCTGCTCTAAGCCTTAGAGAGTGAATTTGAGCCACAGACCACCATTTTAGCTCCATAGAACCCAAAGCTAAAGATTTCCTTTACTTGTGTCAACAATTCCAGGCTGAATTTCAGAGAAAACAAAACAGTGAAAGATACAGATCAAACTGACCATTAATCTTCCACATTCTCTAGCAGTGTAGACTTGGGCTAATTCACATGATGAATATTTTAACTCTTGAGAATGTCATATACTTTTTTGGATTGTAAACCCGTTTCAAAATACATGTCTGTATGTTTCTATTTGCGACCGTGACGGCCGTGACGGCCGTCGCAGCGGTTTTCTAACCGTTGTGACCATTTGATGTGGCTCTTTGCCGTAACACAGTGAAAAACGTGGCTCTTAGTCTGCGACCGGTTGGCCACCCCTGCTCTAAGGGGACCTGCAATTAGAAACTGGCCTCCGTAAAGTATGATTCCCGCACCCACCCCCTTCTCCCCCTGTATAGTTCCCCATTTTACCTCCTTATGATTTCCTGCACGTCTGCCTTTGCAGAAGTGACAGTAGCCTGCCATATAATCCATGGGATGGTGAACTGGCGCCCTCTGGTGGCTGTCAACGCTCAGTGAAAAGGAAAAAGTGTACACGTGAGGCATTTTTCCAATAGGCATGTTAGTAGAGGAAAGCTTGACCTGCATAGCAACAGTTGCTATTAGTATTTGGACTGCCATTGGACGGTGACTAAACCCCACCCCAAAGGGTGGAGTTTTGAGAAGGGCCCATTGCAGTCCCACGCTGAAAAAATAAAATAAAATAAAATAAAATAAAATAAAATAAAATAAAATAAAATAAAATAAAATAAAATAAAATAAAATAAAATAAAATAAAATATTAGTATGTGTTGATATCGGTATCGGAAATTAAGCATTGGACAATATTGGGATATCGGTTATTGGTCAAAAATTCAACATCAATTGCAAGGAATTTAGAGATTTTGTCATCTACCGTCCATAATATAATAAAAAAGTTCAGAGAATCGGAAGAACTTTGTACATGAAAGCAGCAAGGTTGAAAACCAACTCTGAATGCATGTGACCTTTGCTCCTTCAGGTAGCACAGCATTAAGAACTGACATCATTTTGTAAGGGATATTACTGTGTGGACTCAGGAACACTCAGAAAACCATTGTCAGTTCACACAATTTGTCGCTACATCTGCACGTGCAAGTTTAAAGTCTACCATACCAGGAATGCCAACCAGCAAAAAAAAAAACAACAACAACCAGAATTCCAGAAATGCCTTCTCTGGGCCCAATATCATTTGAAATGGTCGGACACATTTGAGATTTTTTGGGAGGAAATTATGCATGCCATGTGCTCTGGGCAAAAGAGGAAAGATACTATCCAGATTGCTACCAGCGAAATGTTCAAATGGCTTCTGTGATGTGTGGGGGTGTGTTGGGGGCCATGGCATAGGAAACTTACACATCTGTGATGGCCACCATGCATGCTGAAAGGCACATCCGGGTTTTGGAGCACGTTCGGAAGCCATGCTGCCATCCAAGCAGCGTCTTTTTCAGGGACGTCCCTGATTATTTCACCAAGACAATCTGCAGGTGTTACAACAGCAAGGCTTCATAGTAAAAGAGTAAATCTCCCAGACTGACCTGCCTGCAGTCCAGACTGTCACCAATTGAAAGTGTAGGGAGCATTATGGCATTATGACATTCGGACCCCAAAATGTTGAACAACTTAAGTCAAGTAAGCAAGAATGGTAGGCCTAGGCCTAAAGAATTCTATCTACAAACCTTCAAAAATGAGTGTCCTCAATGTTTTTAGAAAAAAAGGTTATGTAACACAGTGGTCAAATTCAAAAAGATTGTATATTGTATTCCATTTTTCTCTACATTTTTCACAACGTCCCAACTTTTTCGGAATTGGGGTTGTAAGTGATTTCACTTAATGCAAATATTGCTAGTTTTTTTCGTCTCCAGTGAGCCCCTGGGGTCAAAAAACCCAGTTTCAGTTTGGGGTTTTGGGAGAAAAGCCTTTCATCCAACCAGGACGAGAGGGGCCTTGAGTGGGGTTCGATCTTGGTGTATGTGCTGTTAGCCTGATGCACTTTCCCGAGTGTGTGCATGCACACATCTTAAAGGGCAATTCCATCCATTTTCAAAATTGTCCTGAGAGTGCCGAGGTCCTAAAGGCAACTCATTAACAGGGTGAACCACATGTCATCAAGATATATTTCACCAGATATATATTCAGACCTCCATTTCTAGGAAACACAGAAAGGGGGAACATGTCCACATATGTCCACACAACATCTCCAAGTATATTAACGACATAAAATAAAGTAAAATATGGAAAAAGAGTGGAATGCTGCTTTAATAGGAACAAATAAACATGGGCCAGGCATTCCGTGGGTCAGGCCAAGCGTTCTTTGAAATCAGGGGTGAGCCTCTGATGTTCACTCATGTCTTCAGAGGCTGACAATTTGATCAAGGACATGTTAGACATGGAACCAAAATGATGTGATGCCTACTTGGCTTCTGCACGCACTGTACGTATATTGTGTGTTGTATAGGCTACTGACGAGTGACGACTGATATTGAGCATGGTGTATGTGACATTGAAAAGGACAAACCAAACATACAGTAGGCCTACACAGAAAAGCTGTCTCCATGTCTGACCACGGAAAAAGAAGCCGCAACTCCTCAAGTGCACAGTAGAGTGCAGAACAGTGGAGTATAGTGGAACAGAGTAACGTACACTACCATGATAATTCCGGTGTCCACTTCACACAGGTGTGATTTTTGAGTGCGTGAGTGAGTGCAGGAGTGAGTGAGTGAGTGAGTGAGTGAGTGAGTGAGTGAGTGAGTGAGTGAGTGAGTGAGTGAGTGAGTGAGTGAGTGACATAGGCGTGCATACATAGACGTCAAGGGGGGTTTGAGCACCCCCTAGTGGCCCTCTCTGGACCAACATGCCCTTTTTAAAAGAGCAAAAAGATGCTGAAATGCTGTTTTCTATGCGTTTTTAACCCCCCAAAACTCAATTTTTATCGATCAATCATCGATTGATCAATTGCCTGTCTCCAGCTCCTACATGAACTTCAACTCATGTGAACCAAATCAAAAGTTCACGGCGGTTCGTCTGTAAAGAGACACGTCTGTCTATCCAGTCCGTTACAGCCACAGCATCCTCAAAAACCAGCGTAGGCTGTGTGTGTGTGTGTGTGTGTGTGTGTGTGTGTGTGTGTGTGTGTGTGTGTGTGTGTGTGTGTGTGTGTGTGTGTGTCGAAGTTAATTGAGTTACACTAAATGGCAGCACATGGTCGCTTTAGTGAATCAGATGCTTTGGTGCGTGACCACACTCTGCGCGGGGGGACCGCACACTAATATGTTGGGACGTCTATCTATATTCCGCCGCGGTCCGCCCGTCCGTCCGTCCGCCGAGCCGTTAGTCATAGTGACTTAGTGAGTCCCGCAGATCCCCGCGCCAGGATGTTTCCCCTGTACCTTCAGTCGCGGTGAGTACAAACCTGACGCTTTTGGGGAGAGGTTGCCAGGTACGTTCTGTTGTTAACCACCGCCGGAGGAGGCGTAATGAGTCAACTGTCCTATAACGGGTTCTCCCGACGGGGAGATTAACTAGATTTGGGATGGAAGGGGGTGGGGGTGGGTGGGGGAGAGTGTTGTCTTGTCTGGGTCTTTGTTGTCGTGGTGTGTTCTGGGTTGGGTACTATTTCTGGGTTTATTTTCGGTTGATCGGTCCCATTATAGGCGTTTGATGTGGAACAGAGAGACGAGACACGATAAGTCCACCCAGATCATCTGTAAAAATCTGCACTCGCAAACGGACGAACTTCACGGAACTGAATTAGAGTCTTTCGATGACTTTGATGTCTTTGCTCTGAAAGAGTTTTTAATTATTATTATTACTAGCCTACTATTGTTAGGCTAGTATTTGGCTATTATTGGGTTATTACAAGGCTATTATTATTTTCTTCTTCTTTTCCCCCCTTGAAGAAGTAGGCCTAGTGATCTGACTTGTTGCTTTCTGGCTCTGCAGGCCTTATATACCATGCACAATTTATTTTAATATATTTTAATGAATTATTATTATTATTATTTGCTGCTGCTGCTGTTGTTGTTGTTGTTGTTGTTAAACCATCCTGTGCATGTAGCCTACAAGTAAATTTATGTTCACAGAAAAGTATGTGAATGTACGTGAATGAACAAATGAATGAATGAATGAATGAATGAATGAATGAATGAATGAATGAATGAATGAATGAATGAATGAGGCCAACATTTCAAGTACAACAACAGAGCTGACAACTTTTTCATAAGGTCCATGTTTTCGACTGTTATTAGCCAAAATAAAAGAATTGTGTTAATTCTTTGCTGCTTTGCTGCTTATTTGCAGCTTTTATAGTTTTAGTGATTTTAGCCCCTTTCAACAGGGTCAATATGTATTTTTGTTTACAAACAAATAAATAAAATATGTTTTATGTTTTTGCTTACAATAGACCTAATAGACTCCAAGAGGTTGTAGTATATCTGTCCACAAAAGATCACAGAATTTATACTGAATGTGACAAACTGACATATTGAACCTATTATACACTGATGTACAGTATAATAGTTTCATGTAACTCAACAGGTATTTATTTATTTATTCATTTTCTGTGTGGAGTTTGCATGTTCTCCCCGTGTCCCCTAGGGTAGATACCCTCACAAAAACACGCAGTAATCCTGGGCACTGAACTGCCTCCCCCTGGCCAGGCGGGGCACCTGATGGAGGGGACTGGAACTGGTTGGAATAACGTGTTCCTTCCACGCGCTACGTCCAACCAGGGAAACTCCCCCCTGTTTGGTGAAAAGAAGGCAGCTTGGACTCCTCATGCATTGAAGGAAGCATGAGGCCAGTCCGCTGCCTCCCCAGGTTGGCGGAGGATGTGTAGAGCCCAGGATCACATTAGGAATTGGCACTGGGTGAAAAAATGGGTTACAAAATCGTGGGAGAAAATATTTTTGTAACTCAACAGGTATAACCTGTATATAAGTACCTCTACCTTCACATTTAGTATCCTGTGAACGTCTGTTGACAGATAATTTCCTGCATGGGGTTCACTAGAATTATAGCCAGTAATTAAAAAAAAAAAAGAAATCACTATTTTTTAAATACATATTTACCCCATGCTTGAATGCCCACACCTTCTGTCAAAACAGCTAAAATCCATAAAACTAAATAAAAACGCAAATGAAGAAAACGTAATACCCATCTTTTACTTTCTCTAATAACCTAAAACATGAACCTTGGTTGAAAAACAACAACAACAAAGTTGACCTTTAAGAATACGCTTGTGTACGATAGTGGCCATCTTGTGCATTTCATCAAACAATTAAAGACATACAAATATTCATGTCTGTGAGGTCAGAAGCAGTCCAAGTGGAAGTAAAAGGGAAAAGAAAAACATTATACAAGAAGGGGGGATGGGGTGAACTGCACACAGCCCTCCTATGAGACACAGACTGGTTTCTGAACTGTCCACAGCCCTCCTATGAGACACAGACTGGTTTCTGAACTGTCCACAGTCCTATGAGACACAGACTGGTTTCTGAACTGTCCACAGTCCTCCTATGAGACACAGACTGGTTTCTGAACTGTCCACAGTCCTATGAGACACAGACTGGTTTCTGAACTGTCCACAGTCCTATGAGACACAGACTGGTTTCTGAACTGTCCACAGTCCTCCTATGAGACACAGACTGGTTTCTGAACTGTCCACAGCCCTCCTATGAGACACAGACTGGTTTCTGAACTGTCCACAGCCCTCCAGACAGACTCATTTCTGAACTGCCCACTGGTTTCCTATGAGAGTTGAGACAGTCTCACAACATAGTGGTATTTTATGCACTTTAGTGAGGACCTATTATATGAAGACACCTAAGTTGAAAAGTGGTGAAGTGGTCCTTTAACTAGATGGTAGTTTGATGTGACGTTACAATGAAGTGAGTAAATGTCAAATGTAGCAATATTTATACTTAGGTGAGTAATATTTTACGCATTACTCCTTAGAAAAGTAATAATATGACATTGCTTATTATGTGTCACCAATCAGCCAGAAATGCTATAAAATAGCAATCTCTCTCAACCTTAAAGCTAAGGGAAGTGATTTAAAATTCATCGTGTATAGCACTAGGGGCGCCCAAGAGTAGCTACACTATGTGAACCTGCTGCTCGATCCTGATTGGAGGAGAATTCACCCTCCAGCTGGGGAACTTTTATTAGCTCCTCTGCTAACATGGGGGAGGGGGAAACTCCATATATGGTCTGCACACCTTATAATAGAGAATTTTAACAGACATTTTTTTTGGGTGATATCTGACAAAAGTGAAATCACTTCCCCTACCTTTAAATGATTCCAAGCCAAGTAAGTCCACCAACCGGCAATAGCAGACTCCTCACTCAAATTTGTAGCCTATACTTTGGCAACTCCAACAAATTCCACATGCCCCAACATTTTCTTTACCTGCCACTGGTATATTTACCATAGTGTCAACCCCTTACCCCTGTGTCTGATCACTGGTTAGACTGGTATACTCACCATAGTGTCAACCCCTTACCCCTGTGTCTGATCACTGGTTAGACTGGCATATTCACCATAGTGTCAACCCCTTACCCCTGTGTCTGATCACTGGTTAGACTGGTATATTCACCATAGTGTCAACCCCTTACCCCTGTGTCTGATCGCTGGTTAGACTGGCATTCACCATAGTGTCAACCCCTTACCCCTGTGTCTGATCACTGGTTAGACTGGTATATTCACCATAGTGTCAACCCCTGTGTCTGATCACTGGTTAGACTGGGATATTCACCATAGTGTCAACCCCTTACCCCTGTGTCTGATCACTGGTTAGACTGGTATATTCACCATAGTGTCAACCCCTTACCCCTGTGTCTGATCACTGGTTAGACTGGTATATTCACCATAGTGTCAACCCCTTACCCCTGTGTCTGATCACTGGTTAGACTGGTATATTCACCATAGTGTCAACCCCTTACCCCTGTGTCTGATCACTGGTTAGACTGGTATATTCACCAATGTCAACCCCTTACCCCTGTGTAGTACGGTAGAGAGTAGAGTATGCACGTAAGTAGAGAGTATCCATGTGCATATTTTTTTCCACCAGGACACAGCTGAGTGGTAAATTCTCATAGCCCGTTCATCCCAACTGAAAAAGTCCTTTCTTTTGTTTGATTGTATTAAAAACAACGTCAAACTAACCAACATTACAGCTGCACAGAAAGCTGAAACGATCGTCTTTCTTAGCTGCAACGTGTTTGTTTAATAGCAGAATAACAAGACAGGCTATGATCCACTAGATACTCCCTCCCTGTTAATCATCTCATGAGGATTCCACAGTCTGAAACGTTCCGTCAGTGAAGCAGCGAAGGCTGCAGTGTGCTTGAAGTGTCACTAGAGGGAGCACTGGTAGCAGCAGACGGATGTATACCAGCCTCCACACAGCAGGCTGATGGATGGATGGATGGATGGATGGATGGATGGATGGATGGATGGATGGATGGATGGATGGATGGATGGATGCAAGGGCGGATCTAGGCATGGGCATGGGGAGGAGGCAATGCCCCCCTAAATACCCAGTCTGCCCCCCCAAACACAATGCCATGCAAAACAACCCAAGATATTTCAAATTAAAGTGCTTATATTTAAAAATGATTTGAAACACTACTATTACTGCTACTAACTAACTACAGCTGTGTCACCACTAAACCAACAGCATTTCATCATTGAAAACAGAAAACTCTCTGAGTCAGACCTTTAGCTTTATGCATGCTGTGTGTTTGTTGCAACTTCAACAACAACTGATGTTATTATTGATGCTTTACTTGACTAATAAAAGTCCCGCACCCGAAAATGGTATGGGTGCGGCTTCATCGCCACGGGCGATGAAGCCGCCCCCATACCATTTTCTCTTGCCCCTCCAATTAACATGCCCCCCCCCCCCCCCCAAATGGGACATGTTACATCCACCCCTGGATGGATGGATGGATGGATGGATGGATGGATGGATGGATGGATGGATGGATGGATGGATGGATGTCTGCCTGCACCCAAGGAGAATTGAAAAAGGAGTTGTCGCGAAGGCACCCACGGGGGAGTCCACATTGGTTCATGGGAGGAAACAGACATGCTCAGTACATTCCAGGAAGTTTGACGCTTGCAAACCATGCATGCCATTGGTCTCTTGGATGGTTTGACTTCCTGATCTGTACTGAGCATGTCTGTTTCCTCCCATGAACCAATGTGGACTCCCCCGTGGGTGCCTTCGCGACAACTCCTTTTTGAATTCTCCTTGCCTGCACCTCTTGGTAGTAGGGAGTTTAAGATTGAGCTAGGCCGTGGACGAGACGGAGCGGATGTGGGCGTGGTCCGTTGCCGTTGCAACAGAAGCCCAACATGGTTAAGAAAGCAGCCGACGTTGACGAGGCCACACCCTTCCCAATGATGTCACTGGTTCCCATAGTGACACGTCTATACAGCACGTGACAAAAGTGGTTTCCATGGTGACTCCTACACAGCACGTGTCAAATGTAAACAAGAAAGAAAGAAAGAAAGAAAGAAAGAAAGAAAGAAAGAAAGAAAGAAAGAAAGAAAGAAAGAAAGAAAGAAAGAAAGAAAGCTAGCTTATTGGATTCCCGCTGGATAGCAAATAGGATTTGTTCCAAAGTTTTATAGGGGAGTCATATAGGATTTTTTTTTAACTAGGGTCAATATCATTCTATGAACCATGTCTTGAATTAAC
Organism: Benthosema pterotum; assembly: GCA_039105355.1. Classification (NCBI taxonomy): domain Eukaryota; kingdom Metazoa; phylum Chordata; class Actinopteri; order Myctophiformes; family Myctophidae; genus Benthosema; species Benthosema pterotum. Next base: position 49,303,261 of record CM076982.1, on the reverse strand, counting down.
AGAAAGGACGATTTAAGGAAATCCATTAATTGGGATGAAGTGAAAATTACCACACTATAATTTGAGTGCAGTGAAAAGATCTAATTTCACTTTTGGATCACAGGCAAAAGTATATGATGGCCACTGGCCAGTAGGTGTCATTATATAAGCACATTCCATGCAAACAAACTAACAATCCATGAATCTCACTCAGCTCTCGTCCACGTTGTGACACGACGCCAAGAGCTGCGTTTTGCCGTCCTAGGAGAGGGTCGGACGGCCGCGAGGCTTATGTATCGAGCACAGAGCGATTGATTACGTCGGTCGTAGGCCTCACGTTCCCCCAATCTTAAATAGGCTAATAACTACAGTTCTCAAACTCTGCCTGAACCTGACTGAACTCGAACAGGCCCAACCCGACATTTAGGGCCTAAAATCCAGTAGGGCCGGGCCAGGCCTCCAAATTCTGCCCAAATCCGACGGTTTAAGGCTGGGTCGTGCCTAAAATCTATTCCTTTTGGTCGGGCCTGATCTGGGCCGGCCCTTAATTTTCATGAGATTTTTACTTGGTACCACAACACCTCAAAGGCCCTGAAAACAAGCCTATAGTATAGACCTCCCAAAACAAACTGGTCAGGCTGTTACTTTGCCCCCGAACTCACCTCACCCCTGCCCACTTTGACATTCGGGGTCGGCTTAGGCTTGACGACAGAGTTACCTCCAAGATTGCAAGTTGCGTCTGGAGCACATTGAAGATTCACGACACTATACCAAAATACCCATGTAATGTCCTACTTCTATCTACTAACTATCTTCTACTTCTAACTATCTCACGCAACACCAAAGGGAGTTCACCCTACCAACAGTCATTAAGACATGCTCACTCACTCACGCATTCATTCGATTAGCCCATTCATTCATTCATTCATTCATTCATTCATTCATTCATTCATTCATTCATTCATTCATTCAATTAGCCCATTAGTCATAAATATATATAAATGGTCAAAAAGGGATTGCATGAAAAAGTGATCTAATGATCAGCAATCATGACACAATTAAGTTTAATTAGGCCTAGATCATTACACTAAAAGCTAATTGTTTATGAAGTTAAAAAGAAAAAAAGCAAATAAAAAGGCACATTAATACATGCATTCAAAAACAACAGACACAGCTAGGACCTATAACTGTAGGCCTGTCCATCATGCAATTGGATCCATCCATGCATGGATCCAATTGATTTTTATGACACTTGAAACATCATGTGCTTTACAGTGGATAATGACACCAAATGGACCCTCTGTTATCAATGTTTAACTCCTGTGAGTGTAAAATGAGAACCAAATAAACCCATAAGATTCTCCCTCCCTCCTTCCCTCCCTCAGAGCCATAGAGTATAAACATAGTTACGTCAACTCCGTCCACTTCATGGGGCCAGTCCAATGGCGGCTTTTCTACTTACACTTGAATAGAGAATGGGGACAACAAATAGGGACAAGAACTGGACCTGAAGTAGGCAGAAATACATTGTTGACAACATGCATAAAATAGCTCTTATTTGCGTCGCCCTCGTTGAAGACAATGCATTTCCAACTCCAGTTTGTCCCTATTCCGGCTGCATGAACAGCACTTGAGCGCTCAGTTTCTGACCTTCAATGTCGCAAGTCTTGTACTAGATGGCTCTGTCCCCCTTCATCATAACGGCCGCTCCCGGCCCGGCTCAGATCTCGCGGTAACTGCACCGCCGTGTGCCGCAGAGTTCTCGCGGTAACTCCGCTTCCTGGCAAAGCGATCAGCTGACACACTCATGACAGCAGCGAGGGCGCTGCGCGTGCGCCGTAGCCCCGCAGTAGACGCTGGGCCAGTGTTGCCATGTCTGAGCTTTATAAGCGACTCTGTTGGTCATCCTTGTTTCTACGTATTGCACTGGTGCAAAAAACTTTTCATGTCTTAGGACCCCCTAGATTAGGACCCCTTTTCAAAAATGAGTCCAGGGGACCCCCACGAGAGAGAGTTTTACATCTGTAGCGGATTCTCAACCGTTTAATTTTATTGACCGCCGGACCCTCCAGTTTGACATGCATTTACAGACCCCCCTTCCCCATTTAATGCCATTTTTATCTCTGGGACCCCCAAATACTGTTAACTGTTAATCATGCTAAACTAACTCTGAAAGTGTAGAATAAATGGAATGGCTGGATAATGTGAATGCGCACATTGAATTGAATTGAATTGAATTGAATTGAATTGAATTGAATTGAATTGAATTGAATTGAATTGAATTGAATTGAATTGAATTGAATTGACTCAAGTCATGAAATCAAGTCCCTTTTTTGTTGCCAGATCTGTGTGGCACGTGATTCGACTTGAACAAACTTGACAAACGATGTGCAACCCAGATTCGGCCCAAACAAGGGGCTTCATTATTTTTCGCTCCCATATGTCACCACCAATATGTCGAACAGCGCCCTACCAACAGCCATTAAGACACACACATCCCTTGACTCCTTCAAAACCACTCTCAAAACTGGCCCCCATAAAAAATAAAATAAAAAAGAAGTGAATATTTTGTACGCATCTACATGTCTTGATGATTCCACTTGCAGTTCTATTGAGTTTAATTTGAGTTTGGACTGCAATGGACTGGGAACTGCAAATAGATGCAAGAATGAATGAATGAATGAATGAATGAATGAATGAATGAATGAATGAATGAATGAATGAATGAATCAATCAATCAATCAATCAATCAATCAATCAATCAATCAATCAATCAATCAATCATTCAAGTCTGAAGACAATGAATAAATGAATGGATGGATTTAAATTGTATTAGGCCTAACAGTTTGCATATTTCCAGTCCTTTTCCATCACAACTCAATACGACTGTAAACTGTGGACAACAGCACACCATAAAGCATTTCTACTGGTTGACAATCGGGTCCACCCTGTTCATTTCATCAAGACATTTAGAGCCATACAACATAAACATTCACAAATCAGAGTGGAGTTTAAAAGGGGGAAAAAAGAGGGATAGCAGGTCGCTGGCTTACTTCTCTCATGCAGCGCCGCGCGACCTGGCGCCCCGCGGGCTCCATAGTGTGATCATCTCAGATCACCAGTGATCTATAGAGCAGCAGCAGCAACATGATGCTAACAGTAACACCCCGGTGATCACATCATACACTAGATGACCACAACAAACACCTACCATCAGCACCATCATCATCATCAGGCATCACCGTCGAGCAGGCGTCTTGGATCTAGAAGTGCAGTACAGTGAAGTTTCACAGGGCATTTTGGAGGAGGAGGAGGAGGGGGTCGGTGGGGCAGATAGAGCCAGGGACCCCCCCTGGCCTGGCTGCACACTGTCTGACACCAGCACAGGTAATTCACACAACAACAACAACAACAATCTAAACATCACTACGTGTGTAAGATCTATCTATCTATCTATACGTGTCTCTGTGCTTCCTGTGTGCTTCAATCTAACGGATTTCTAACGGTCAGAACCTGACTACTGGACTTGGAGATCTGTGTTTCCTGTTGTTGTTGCTGCTGCTACAGTAGTAGTTGAACACACACACACACACACACACACACACACACACACACACACACACACACACACACACACACACACACACACACACACACACACACACACACACACACACACACACACACAGGCACCAAATGGATGAGGTATTGACAGATCTGTTAAGTACTGTATATCCTGTAGATATATGTGGTGTCATGGTGGTGTGTGCAGGTCTGCCTGGTTTCATTTTTACTTTCAAGAACATCTAAGGGTCCTGTCATTTGGTTTTACACTCTTCTGAGTTGAAATATCTACACCAGTAATGCGCTACAGGGTTTTAATGTGGGTATCATTGATTTAGTTGCACTGTCAACAGTTAAAGATTGGTAAGTCAGGGCTTGACACTAACACTTGCCCGCTTGCCCGGGGCAAGTAAAAAAAAAAAATGGTGGGGCAAGTGAAGACTGCTACCTGGTGGTTGCCCGATCGGGCAAGTGTGCAACTTAGTGCACTATAACACAACACAAGATACATTTGTCTTGAAGGCAGTCATTGCACTCTGCCTCTGTGTCTTTCCCTGCTTTCTAGCTATCCACAATTCCAGGCTGGATTTGGGAAACAAAACAGGCAAATTAACACATCAAAATGACCATTAATCTTCTACAGTGTAGACCTGGGCTAATTAAGATGATGAATTTTTACTCTTGAGAGTGTAAAAATGAAACCAAATGGACCCGCAAGGGTCCATTTGGTTTCATTTTTACGTTCTCAAGAGTTACATCTGGTTAACCAACTTAACTGGGGACCACCTGGAACCTGAGGGGCAAGTGACAATGACCTGAGGGCAAGTAGAGCCTGACTTGCACTTGCCCGATGGGCAAGTGCCTCGGAGACCTTAGTGTCTGGGTATCTAAGCGTCCATTTGGTTGCCAAGTGCTGTGGGACCAACCATGAATGAATGAATGAATGAACATTTGCAGACTGTTCGAGGGAGGCCTGCGCTTCCCACGAAAACGTTTTCATATCTCGACTCATGGACCCTTGAATAGACACTAATCAGCCTCACATTAGGGTTGGACACACACTTGTTACATCTCTAGCAGTGATTCTTAACCCATTTTATTAACAAAGATTTGTTTGACATGCACTAGTTTACGGACCGCCTCATTTCTCTGGGACGCCCGGTTGATTTAGTAAAAAACAAAAGATAAATTTAACTCTGAAAGTGTACACATGGAACCAAATGGATCCTAATGGGTCCATTTGGTTCCATTTGTTCCACTTGGATTGCATTGCAATTGTTACAGACCTGGAAGGGCCCAGTTGGTTGGTTCAGTCCGTTGAGAACCACTGCCAGCAACACATCAGTGATGAATGAATGAATGAATGAATGAATGAATGAAATGATTTTTTATTATTATGCAGCTTCATAGATTTCCAGTACCTTTTGAAGTACATTGTGAATGGAAACACTAGTTAAGAATGAGCTTGGGTCGAGGCCATCTTGTACATTTCATACTGCACATACATACTATACATTCACGTCTGTAAGGCTAGGAGCAGCAGATCATAGTGGAGGTAAAAGGGAAAAGATGAAGGTGGTGGCCAGTTAGGAATTGCAGGGGATTCCACATTTTGGTGACATAGGAGCAAAATAATAATACTAATACTAAAGTCCCTTGTGTGTGCCGAATCTGGGACGCACATGGTTTGTTGAACTCCCTCTGGTGTTGTGGGAGTGGACTTGGTTGACTGTCTTCAACCCTAAGGCAACCCAGTCTGTCAAAGTGGGCAGGGGTGAGGTGGGTTTCAGGGGAGTGAGGCCCAGTCACAGCCTGACCAGTTTGTTTTTGGGGGAGGTCTTTAGCCTTGTTTTCAGGGTCTTTGAGGTGCCGTGGTGGAAGAATCTTTGTGCTAGGGCTCCTGTTAGGGTCTTCAAGGTGTTTTTGTTGACCAGTGAGGACATCCTGTACTAGAGGAGTGACGTGAATCGGTTTTCAATCTAGCACAGGGGTGCCCAACCTTTTTCAACTTGAGAGCTACTTTCAAAATGAGCGGCTCAACAAGATCTAAAAATGTGATTGTTCCATTACTGAAAATCCATTTCAAAGCCCCATAGAAAGTTCGAGCTTTGAAATAGTGGTGTTGGTGTTACTTACTGTCATAGCGCTTAAGAATAATGCACTTATAATGAAAAATAGAGGGGGAGAATAGGAAGGTTTTCCTGTATATGCTACTACTGACATTTGAAAACAGTATTTGGGGTTTGAGTTGACATTTCGTGGTGTTAAGGTTAGTCTCTTGCACCCAAAACTAAGAACGTTCCCGTTTTTGTCCACAATTGGGAAAGAGAAGAGGCAAAGCGTTGGTCAAAATAACAATTATTCTCCATTTTCTAATTGTGTGTGTGGACTCTTGAAATTACGTAGTTCAGATGTTAAATATAATTTAACTCTTGAGAGTGTAAAATGAAACCAAACGGACCCGCAAGGGTCCGTTTGGTTTCATTTTAACGCTCTCAAGAGTTACAGATCTATACATTTTAGGGGACTGTCATGTGATCTACCTGCATGGTCTGTGTGATCTACTGGTAGATCACCATCTACCTTTTGGGCAACCCTGATCTAGCGAGTCCCAGGAAACGGGGAGGGACATTTTCAGTCCCACTTCAGTGACGTTAGGAGTTATATTTTGTCATTTTTTTTTTTACAAAGTGTAGCATTTGACTCCCCTTTCATTTCATATGGTTACAACGTGCGTATATTTCATCCTGCAGAAATGTAGGCCTATCTGAAAGAAATTCCAAATCTGGAAACTGTATTTGCGAAGACGTTTTGCAAAACAACAGTCCCAGTTTCTCTTAATAAATATTGACATTGTTTTTCGTTATGCATGCATCAAAAAGAGAGGTAAGGTGAGGGCTCTAAGTCTAGAGCATGCGCTCTGACCAATGAGCGTTCAGCATGTCTTGTCTCACCAAACAAGATAGCGGCGCCTATGTTTTTTTTTTTTTATCAACGTAATCATGTGCTTCAACAACTCCTTAGATGTTTTTTAGTGCTTTAACATAAAATGAGGTTGGATGCGGCCATGCAAAAATGATCATGCCTGTGACTTTTATTTTTAACTACATTTTTCTTTCTGTTATGTGTTTTTTTTTCTTCGTTTTTTTTTTCACTTACCTCACGATACGATACAATGTTGATTGATACAATATTCAATTTGATTTTTCCCCACAATTGACTGGTGCTTTTATTATACTAGAACACATTTTAAAGCAAATTTAAACAATGTAAATAACAAAAGGTTCAATCATACACATCAGTGCTTTTCTGACACGAACACATTAATGAATAGGCTTACATCAATATAAAAAAAATCGATTTTGAAGCTGGCGATTCGATATGGCTATCATGGCATTAACAATTGCAATATATTGGCATATCGTTTTTTTTTTTTTTTTTTTTTTTTTTTTGCCCACCCCTATGCTGTTTACTAGTGGTGGATATTGCTTGCAATCTCACGATAGATATACAGTATATATACAATATGATGTTTACAGTAGCAGGTCCCCAGGATGGGACCCCAGGACCTTACTGTCCAAAATGCACCCCTGTCATCTATAAATTGGGTATTTGGACGCAGGATGCAGTGGAACTGATCAATTAATTCAATTAGTCATTCCTATACTTACTTCCTATACTGACTAATGACTTAGTATAGGAATGACTGACTGATTGAATTAATTGATCAGTTTATTGAACAGTTAACAGGAATTAAACCATTTTGGCCTGACAATATAGAACATTCGCTCTAATATTCAAAGATTTGCACTCCGTTTTCACAATCTCCTCAAAAATAGCAGCCGTTCACGGCTCATAGTGAACGCCTGCTATTTTTCAATAAAATTTAAAACGGCTTATACAGAATGGGTTAGAGTGCAGATCAATAAGAAAGCATATTTATTTATTATTCTTGGCTTGTTGTTTTCAGTGCGGCCCTTCATGTTGAACTCATCAGCAAAGTGTAACAGTGGGCCTGTGCACAAGCAGCTGCGTTTGATGACTGATTGATCGATTGATGATGATGTCACGCCGCGTTGATCACGCTCCCCTCGCCCAGCGTTATCTGTAGTCATGTGACTGTGAGGAACGCACTAGACATCAGACGTCTGTAAAACAAACCGAGACCATGAATGAATGAATGCAGCATGCAGGATACTACTACTAACTAATGCTAAATGTCGCTGCTTTCTTTTTCCTTTCCCTAGACAAAGTTTTCATTCAGGATAATGTACAGTACATATACCGTATTGTTCCAAATATAAAATGACCCTGGTTATAAGACGCCCCCCATTCCTCAAGACTCATTGCTGTAAAAAGAACATTGAATGTCAAATAATATAGTCCCCAAATATAAGACGACTCAATTTTTTAGGATATTTTCATTGGGGGAAAGAAAAAAAACTTATATTCAGGCCAATCGAGTATATTTTCTTCCTACATCCGATGAACTTGAACGCAGTATTTTGTGCGGAAAACATTTGTGCATAATTACGGATGTCCCGATAAAAGACAGAGTACTTACTTTTTAGTACTCGTCCAGTACTTGTAATTAATCGTTTTCGTGCCGTCCTCGAGCTGCTCGTGGATTTCCCGTTAGACTACTCCTGCCGGTCACGCGGACGGCTCGTATCACGACGAGATGTAGATTTCATTCTTTAATCCAACTATTAGTCCGTGCGCATCGTCTGATGATCATCCCGTTGCTGACTTTCATTTGGGACAGAATTGGGGACAACTTTTTTTTTCCCGTCCCATTGACATTCATTCAATCCAATGCATTCAAACGGCTCTCCTCCGGTTTGCCCCCTCAATGTCGCTGGCGCATGGGTTAAGCAGCCAGGGCTACACAGCTCTTCCTGACTTGTGAGCCGGATGTTTTGGGGCAGATCGCCAGATGATCGATTAGGCAAGACAACAGACACAGCATAACAGAAACAGCACATCCTGTTTAGGAGATCTGAGCTTCAAAATAAGGGCTTTTTTACCGATCGAACTGGTTTGAGCCGCGGCAATGGAGAGAAAACAAAGAAGATCCGCTCGCGGTCAATGAGTTAAATTGAATAATCAGAGCTTCACAATTAATTTAATCATGATTAATGACCAATCGAACGATGTCCAAAATATGCCATGTTTTCAGGATTTGAACATAAAAAAAGAAAAAGATTCTGAAAAAAAAAAGACCTGTTTGTTTCTATTTATTTAAAATATTGATCAAAATACGTGATCTACAAGCTCAGTGCTTGAGCTATATACGCTATGGCTCTGGTTACAGGGAGACACGCAGCTATATGTCTCCGTAAAACTGTGCTCTACCGTTTGTTTGTTTTTTTTTTTTTTTTCAATGAGAAAATGCTCAGTGGGTTGAGCCGGTCTGCACATGCGCTAATTGCGTTAACCCTTTGTGTACCGAATGCGTTTTGGTGGTCTAAGCATTATGTTTTAACTATTGAAAAATAGCAGATCTACAAGCTCATAGTGCGCCATGGGCTCATAGCGCTATGAGCTTGTATCTCTGCTATTTTTGAAAAATCGTGAAAACGTGGTGCAAACCTTTGAAAGTTATGTTATTCAGAAACTAGAAATCTAGACAGGACACAATGGTTGTGTTGCTGTGTTTTAACTATTGAAAAATAGCAGATCTACAAGCTCATAGCGCGCCACCGAGTGGCGCGCTATGAGCTTGTATCTCTGCTATTTTTGAAAAATCGTAAAAACGTGGTGCAAACCTTTGAAAATCATGTTATTCAGAAACTAGAAATCTAGACAGGACACAATGAAAAGGTGCAGTGAACCGGAAACGGTGTTTTTATTTATTTATTTATTTATTATGCATCCCACCCGATTAACTGGCACAGAGGTTTTCTGAACCAATCAGTATCCCTTTAGGCGACGGGATGGCATAGCGTGACGGACGGACATGGAATGTTTGTTTACTTTACTGCCACTTTACTGCTAGTTGGCTTATTTCTACCATATAATACGTTCAGATGTACAGTATATTCTTCTAACACAGGGGTTTTCAACCTTTTTCATCCCAGGGCCCACCATTTTTATTTAGCATTTGAGCCATGGACCACCATTTGAGGGGATTTTAGCCCCACAGAGCCCAAAACTAAAGATTTCTTTTGCTTCTGTCTCTGAACATTACATTTTCTTGTGGTGTAGACTTGGGGCTAGTTAAGATAATGAATATTTTTAACTCTTCAGAGTGTCAAAATGAAAACAAATGGACCCGCAAGGGTCCATTTGGTTTCATTTTTACACTCTCAAGAGTTAATTTTGGGTAACATCTGGTTACCCAACCTTCCATCATTTAGCCTGGGGACCACCTGGAACCATCTCAAGGACCGCTGGTGGTCCCCGGACCACCTGTTGAAAACCCTGGTATGTAATATAGTAGTGTGTCATGGAATGCGGTCCAACTCCAAAGGTTTTGGATGTGGGATGCCTTCCTCCTAAATGCAGGCGTTTCTAAGTGACCCCAAACTTTCGAACGCAAGTGTATATATATTTTTTTTCTTAAATCCAAAGGTCCCCCTCTTGCAGGGTTCGTGCCCCTGCCCCCTTCCACCACTCTGTGCACGTCCCATAGGAGGAGTGAGACCAGCCCTGACCAGCAGTGCTGCCCCGGGTCGGTCACATGACGCCGGGTCACATGACCGCTATTACTACTGCAGAGAGTTGAACCTTGATTTGATCGCATGACGCAGACAGACAGGCAGGCAGACAGACAGGCAGACAGACAGACAGACAGACAGACAGACAGACAGACAGACAGACAGACAGACAGACAGACAGACAGACAGACAGACAGACAGACAGACAGACAGACAGACAGACAGACAGACAGGCTACTTACTGTACACACAGTTTTATGACAGGATACGGCAACAAACATTCACAACGGCTTTTTGGCTTAGTATTCTGTCTACTGTATGTACATTTAGTTTTCAGTCTACTGTACACAGTATCAAGCCATTTGGACTTCAGAACTGCATTTGACACCAAAAAAAGAAAACAAACAAAAACTACGACCTCACTTTACCCCAGTCCATCAGTGGTTTTTCCGGAGATTTTGATTTGGTCTTAGAAATTATTATTTTTTTAAATCGACAAATCAGCACAACTTATTTAGTCTTAGTCTTAGTCTACATAAATACATTGTAGGTTTATATATGAAATACAGATTTGGAGTTTTTAATATGAAACATGTCTTGTTTTATTTCTCATCAAATTACTGAAACTGTAATACATTGATTTTATGACCAGCTCTCCTGAAAAGCTATGCGATGCATACTGCAGATATGACATTCAACACATTACTCTGAAGTATGAACAACTTATTGTCTTCTCTAAAAATACTCATGTACTGTACTTATGTTCAAGTACAGAAAATGAATTACATGTTCAAGTACAGAAAATGAATTGCCCCATACCATTTTCATTTAAATTCTCAAGTTCTGTGACCCACAAGGTTTATATCTTGTACAGGACTTATATTTGTCAAGTAAAGCACCAATAATAACATCAGTTGTTGTTGAAGTTGCAACAGACACACAGCATTCATAAAGCTAAAGGTCTGACTCAGAGAGTTTTCTGTTTTCATTGATGAAATGCTGTTGGTTTAGTGGTGCCACAGCTGTAGTTAGTTAGTAGCAGTAGTAGTGTTTCATCATGTTTGGTGGCACGGTCAGGGCATTTAGAGGGGCATTGCCCCCCACCATGCCCATGCCTAGATCCGGCCCTGGTGTGGCACACCGTTTGTATCGGTCTACTCTACATAGATTTAGTTTAGTGGGATTCTACTGTGCATAGATTTAGTTCAGTAGGACTCCACTTATTACTTGGATATTACTTTACTTATGAATGCTTAGAAAAGTAATAGTCAATACTTGAATCAAAGGGTAATATCTCTGTGGTGGATTAGGATCTACAAACTACTGTACAACTGTTAGCTGATTGCTTGTAAATCTGTTCTAACACTTAGTCACTCACTCTCTCACTCTCTCTCTCACTCACTCACTCACTACTCACTCACTCTCTCACTCACTCACTCACTCACTCTCTCACTCTCTCACTCACTCACTCACTCACTCACTCACTCACTCACTCACTCACTCACTCACTCACTCACTCACTCACCACCTGCAAATGCTGCTGCTATCTTCTACTAATAGTTAACTTCACATTGCGTGAGTGCAGTTTGTCCCTTTTTTAATGGTTCTTTTTTTTTCCCACACAAACTGAAGAGCGTATCACATGGTACTCAGAGCCATACCAGCTGCCAACATCTCCTATTGTGCATTCTGCTCCATCTCCACACCCACCAACCCCTCCTCCTGCCCAGAGCCATCTAGTTCCTACATTAGCGACATTGAGGGGTCAGAAACTGAGCCTGGTGCAGCCTGAACGGGGGGACAAAACCGGAGTTGGAAACACATAGTTTTCGACGAGGGAGGGCGATTTGTACGTGTCCCATCCGCTGTTCGCTAATACACACGTGACATTACCCGTTACTTAGACAGTTTCTTTGCCACTTAGTGGCAAAGAAACCTACTTTCTGACCTCGACAACCCCATACATCTAATTAGAAATCTAATTGCGTGAAATAACGGTAAACACACCAACATTGCAAATACAGGGAAAGCTTGAATTATCCTCCTCCTAAAAAAAAGTTTCATACAAATCCACCATAGAAACCTTAAAAGCTACATTGTAAAAGATGAAGAAACGTACCTGCATTTGATTAATTTTCTTTTGTGTGTCAATAGTTTGGAAGCTCTCGTGATCACTGCAGCAACGCTCTCTTCTGCCTCCTGCATTATCTATGCGCACAAAACAGGTGGTACGTCTGGGTCATTGAGTGATGTAAATTAGCGCTTCCAAACTCCAGCACTTCAGCAACCAGAGAATAGTCACAATAGTCACAGCTTGTTGTAAATCTCTTCTATTTTCACATCATGCGTCAACAAGCTCGTTTGTAATGAGTAACGAGGAAGTGTTCTGTTTTGGCGGAGTAACGTACTTCATATTACCCGTTTGCAGTGTTGGGCAGTAACAAGTTTTAGATTACATATTACTGTAATATTATTACTTTTGCTCCAAAAAGTAAAGTAACGAGATTACTCTGCAAAAATGGCAATAAGTAATGCATTACTTTGCAAGTAACGCCAAGTTAATTGTTTAAAATGAGCTTGTTGTTCTATGCAAGGTTAAAATGTTCCCATTGCTTCTCTCTGCTCCTATTATTTTTTATTTTTTATTTTTAATCTAAGAAAGACATTTACAAAGATTTTTTTCAGGTGCAGTTTGTTGGATTGGAGACTGTTATTATTCCAATAAATTGGATTCAGTTCTAAAAAGAGCTTGCTAAACAGTTGTACAACTCTATTTTTTTTCAAAGGTGGGAGTTGAGAACTTGGGAAAGTAATAACGTAATATGTAATATATTACTCTTCGATTCCAGTAATAAGTAAAGTAATGATATTACTTTGCCTAACGGGTAACGAGTAAAGTAAAGAAGTTACTTTCCAAAGTAATATTGACCAACACTGGCCGTTCGTGGCAGAGTAATATCCTCGCATTACTTCTGCTGGGTGAAAAGGTAATAATATTACAGTAATATATAATTCGTTTTCTAGCCGAGACACTGCTCATAACAATGTCTACAGTGGGTTCTTTATTAAACAAAACGCACGGCAGATAGAAAGAGGATCATTCAAGCTTTTCCGTTCAGCTGCAATGTGGGCGAGTTTGACGTTTGCTTAACACAATTAGATTACAGGACGAATGGGCCTGCCTACTGAAGCCTCTATCGAAGCCTGTGTACAGTACAGTAGAAGAGCCTTGGCATTCAGTGGAGCGAAGCCCCATGAAGCCAATGGAGATGTCGTTAAAACCCTCTGAAGGCTCTCCCAGCATTTCCTCCACCACCTCCTCCCCGCAGCAGCAGCAGCAGCAGCAGTAGCAGCTGCTGTTCGTTCATGATGTGTCCGTGAGAGCCGCTTGTTGTGTGTCGCGTCTCGTTCTGGCAGTTGTTTTCCATGCTAAATAACGTCGCATCCAGCGTAGAGGCTTCGCCTTCCTTCCTCTCTCTAGCGCTTGTGGACGGACGGACGGACGGCCAGGCGGACGGACGGACGGACATCTCTCCCATGGTGGATTAATGACAAACCGCAGAGTTCTAATTCCTCCACTTAAGCTCCTGACGGTGTGACTCGGTCTCCTTGCCATGCCGTCCAGCGCTCTTTGGAATTAGACTTTCGTTTCCTTGTTTTTTTCCCCCCTTCTCTCTACGGTTGGTTGTCGTTGCGCGCCACTCAAAACCTCCCCCCCTCACACACACCGCGGCTTGATGAACGGCGGGTTCCACCACCTGGACCTGTTCTGCTTCTCGCTGTTCCACCTCCACCAGCAGCGGCGCCGGGCAGCTCAGATGGAGAACTGGAGCCCTCAGCTGTTTCCTCCTGGACTCTCAGCCGGTCCCTCTGCAGTGGTCCTCCTCCCCGGTCAGACTAGTCCTGTAGCCGCCACAGAGAGGTGCTTTACTTGTTTTTGTTTTGTTTTTTTGTTTTTTTGGAGCGGTGTCTAATCACCAGGGGCGGATCTAGGCATGGGCATGGGGGGGCAATGCCCCACTAAATACCCAGTTTGGCCCCCAAACGCGATGGCATGCAAAACAACTCTAGTTATGTTTTATATGTAAAATGATGTGAAACACTACTACTGCTACTAACTAACTACAGCTGTGTCACCACTAAACCAACAGCATTTCATCACTGAAAACAGAAAACTCTCTGAGTCAGACCTTTAGCTTTATGCATGCTGCGTGTCTGTTGCAACTTCAACAACAACCTGATGTTATTATTGATGCTTTACTTGACTAATAAAAGTCCTGTAACTGACACTTCATCGCCCGTGGCGCGAAGCGACACAGGCGATGAGGCCGACCCTATACCATTTTCTCTTGCCCCTCCAACATGTTCTCCTTCCCCCCAAATGGGACATGTTACATCCGCCCCTGGTGCCTAATCACCAGGGACGATCTAGGCATGGACATGGGCCCCCCTAAATGCCCTGACTGTCCCACCAAACATGACCGCATGGAAACAACCCACATTTCAAATATATTTCAAATTAAAGTGCTTATACTTGAAATGATTTGAAACACTACTACTGCTACTAACTACAATTGTTGTTCCACTAAACCAACAGCATTTCATCATTGAAACCATCACATCACGTGTCTGTTGCAACTTCAACAACAACTGATGTTGTTATTGATGCTTTAGTTGCCTAAAATAAGTCCTGTAACAGGAAATGGTATGGGTGCGGGCGTGCGGCTTCCATACCCCCCCCCCCCCATTGAGAAATGTTACATCCGCCCCTGCTAGTGCAGCTGTAGTACTGCCACTTGGCCATCGCAGGACTGGATCTAAGTATAAGCCTAGATCACACATAGACCTTTCATTGTAAACTGTACTAAACTTTTCTATTTTTTCTTGCGCATCGGAGCCTGGGGGAATCCCCCCCGACCCCCTCCTCCTGTGGATTAGGACTCCTACACGCGTAAACAGCAAGGCGGCAAAGGGTCTGGCTGTCGAGGCACACTAAATAGAGATATAAGGTTGTCTTTTTCTGCTTGAAAAGGGCATTTAGCAGTTAGTGATGTTGCAGTGTGCGTGTGCGTGTGCGTGTGCGTGTGTGGATGCATTGCACTCATTGGTCGAGATGAATGGAGATCCAGTTCATGTGTTTCCTTTGCTCGAGATGAATGGGGATCCCCCCAGTTGATGTGTTGTCATTGGTCAAGAGGATGGGATCCACAGTTGATGTGTTTTCATTGGTTGAGAGGAATGGAGGTCCCCAGTTGATGTGTTTTCATTGGTTGAGAGCTAAAACTATCTAGAAGCCAGAAGGCATCGGTAGAACTTAACCCTGCTTTGTTTTTTATTTTAAAAAAAGGTGCGAATATTCAAAATGTCTGATTGGTTGTCTGAGCAGTCCCCCCCCCCCCCCCCCCCCCCCCCCCCCCGTCCCCTCTCTTTTCCTCCACTATGATTTTACCTCCACAATGTTTTGCTGCTTGAGGCTGTGACAGAAGTCATTATTTTGTATGTCACTAAATGCCTTAAATATGGAGTGTCATGATTTTTGTATTTTTTCCAATTTTGTACATGTTTAAAAGGTGACAGCACTTGATTAGACCCATTGGTGTAGTTTTTATGTGCAATGATGTCTTCCCTTTGTATTTAGGGTTTCTTCCTGGGGGCTGAACCTTTCCAGTCAAACGTGCCAATGAAAAAAACTTCAATATAGTGACATCACATACTCATCCCCTCCCATAACCCCTCCCCCTTTATCATACAACTAAAGCTGTGGGTGTGGCTTCAGTTCAGGTGGATCTCCAGCCATCACCACCCACCAGGCAAACCAGGCATACTCAATGAGCTGGTGAGGCTGTCCACATAAAAACGTCATTTTAACATATACTGTACGCTTAAAAAAAAATGGCCAAAAATCAAAATACTTGTATAGCTAATGTTGCCTCTATTACTTTCAACTAGTGTGTCCACTCACAGTTCTTCATATTTGTTGTTGCTGTACTTGAATTTGTACTGTAAGGGCTCCATTTTCGTTACCATCTAAACCCCTCATCCTAAAACCCTTATCCTAAACCCCTTATCATTTATTATCATACTTTTTTTGAAGTGCTGCCAGGCACTTCCCTTAGACGATTTACAAGATGTGTGTGTGTGTGTGTGTGTGTGTGTGTGTGTCTGTCTGTCTGTGTGTGTGTCTGTCTGTCTGTCTGTCTGTCTGTCTGTCTGTCTGTCTGTCTGTCTGTCTGTCTGTCTGTCTGTCTGTCTGTCTGTCTGTCTGTCTGTCTGTCTGTCTGTCTGTCTGTCTGTCTGTCTGTCCCTGCCTGCATGCGTGGAGTCATGTTGATGTTGCCATGTTCAGAGAAACAAGCACAATGGGACGAAGTGTGTTTTAGTATACTGTAGCCACACACGCAGCACTTCATTTCACATGGGTGTGATTTTTTTTTTTTTTTTTTTTTTTTTTTTACTTTTCAGAATAGTTCAACGTGCCAATCTACTGACACATTGTGAGCTTGTAGACTGGCCATTTAATTTGTTTAAAAAGGCAAAGACGTTTAGGAATAAGGGGTTTAGCGGTAACGAAAATGGAGCCCTCAATCTCCAATCTGTAATCGGTTTTGTTGCAGTGTGTACTTGACTTGTACAGTAATTCTCAATCCATGCATTCATTCATTTTCATTGGGGCAGTTTTGGCCAAAACAAACTGAAAAGCTGCAAGCGGTGCTGCTGTGCACGCTCGGCCATGGGGCCTAAAATATACTCTAGTTTAGCCTCCCCTCCTGTGAATGCAGCACTACACACACACACACACACACACACACACACACACACACACACACACACACACACACACACGTACACACGTACACACGTGCAGGACTGCGCGTGTGGTAGCTGAACTTCAGTCAGATCAACAACACTCAGCTGACTGTTTTTACTGTGATGTCAAATGTTGTGCCTATGTGTGAAGTGTGCCCGTGTGTGTGTGTGTGTGCCCGTGTGTGTGTGTGTGTGTGTGTGTGTGTGTGTGTGTGTGTGTGTGTGTGTGCGCGCCAGATGTGTGTGTGCGTGTGTTAGGTAATCACACTGTGTAACTCCGGGTCAAAGGTCGCTTGTGTGAGTGTGAGGTTTGCCGCTGGCGTCATGTGACCTTAACGGGTAAACTTAACAGTGATTTTACAATATGAATTGATGTCCCAGACATAGAAATACCATTAAATGGGGGGTCCAGGACTAATCATGTCAAACTGGGTATCCTTGAAACTGAGCATCTCTGCTAGAGCCTGACACGGTTTTTCTCTTAATTAGTGTCAATTTGGGGGTCCTTGACATGAAAATGTTTGGGGTAACCACTAGCTTCAAACTATTCTAATTAGTAGTGTTATGGTATAGATAGAAAAATCTCTCTCGATTTGATTTAATTTGACCGCAAAAGGAAATTCCACCCATTTTCAAAAATTCCATTAGTATACAAACCTGAACATTACTTTTGCTGGAAAAGGTAATAATAGGTGGCACAGTGGTAAGTGCTGTCGCCTCACAGCTAGAAGGTCCTGGGCAGTAATCCTGGGCTCTAAACTGCCTCCTCTGGTGCCTGATGGAGGGGACAGGAACTGGTTGGAATAACGTGTTCCTTCCACGCGCTACGTCCAACCAGGGAAACTCCCCCCTGTCAGGTGAAAAGAAGGCAGCTTGGACTCCAGTCCTCATGCATTGAAGGAAGCATGAGGCCAGTCTGCTGCTCTCCCCAGGTTGGTGGAGGATGTGTAGAGCTCAGGATCACATTAAGTAATTGGCTCTGTGCGAAAGAATGGGTTACAAATCGTGGGATAAGCATGAAAGAAAAAAAAGTCATATTGCAGTAATGCCATTCGTTACATTGTTACATACTGGTCATTACTCATGTTTTCAAAAAATCTCTGTGGGGATTGTGATCTGTAGGAAGTACCGGTATATGTGTTTTTAATTGATTTAATTGATTGATTGGTTGAAGAACACATCCTCTGCCGGCAGGCCCGGCAGCGGACTGGCCTCATGCTTCCTTCAATGCAGTTCCTGTCCCCTCCATCAGGCGCCCCGGCTGGCCAGGGGGAGGCAGTCTAGAGCCCAGGATTACTGCATGTTTTTGTGAGGGTATCTACACGGGGAGAACATGCAAACTCCACACAGAAAGGCCCTTTGGCCAACCCCGCCTTTGGTATGGGGCAGGCACTGATGACGCAGAGGAGGAGACACGCCGCCAGCACCCACAGCAGCGTCCCTAGCGGGAATTTAACCCAGGACCTTCTAGCTGTGAGGCGACAGCACTAACCACTGTGCTTTGTCCTTTGAGAGCGGTTTTGAAGGAGTTTAAGCGGTTCAGTGTCGGTGCTTCTGATGCCTGACACATCTAAACTCCCCTCCTTGTTGTGTTTCAGGTCCTGTGAGAAGATGAACGTCATCAAAGAGAACAAAGACTTGGCCTGTTTCTACACCACCAAGCACTCCTGGAGGGGAAAGTAAGTCTGTCTCTCTTCTACAGGCAGGTGTCACCGTGAATTTCACCTGTGTTTTAGTGTTTTAGGTCGCCTTCGCACCAAAAAGATGCACTGCGATTAAGGCAGACCCCCCTGAGTATGGTCAGAAAAAAGTGTCGCCTCCTTTGGCAGGTGTGAAGTCTCATTCGAATCCTAATGCGCATCAACGTTGCGAAACGGTTATTATTATTATTTTTTTTTGCATCGCTTCAAAACACAGCAGAGTGCAGATCACTGTAGGTGTGAATGCGATCGCATTCAACATAGGGAGTGGGATGAAGAAGTTGCTTTTTACTAGGTTACTAGATTAATTAATCACAGAAACAATAACGCGATTAACAAAATTAACTCATTTTAATTGCCACACAGACCCCACAACTAAAGATTTCTTTTGCTTTTGTCCACAATTCCAGGCTGGATTTCAAAAACAGTCAATCATACAGATCAAAATGACCATTAATCTTCTACATTCTCTAGTTGTGTAGAATTGGACTAATTCAGATGGTGAATTTTTTAGCTCTTGAGCGTAAACATGAAAACCATATGGACCTTGAGGGGCCATTTGGTTTCATTTTTACATCTGGTTAACCAACTTTTGATCTGGTTAACCAACTTGTAGTGTCGACACAGTTCTGAGTCTCACTTGATTGACAAAAAAAATGCTTCTTGGGTCAAATATTGGTATGCGATTAATTGAGATTAATTTACAAGGCTTCAAATTAAATGGATCAAAAAATGAATCGTGTCCCACCCCTACTTTTTACACACCATGCAGCGTCATGTAAAGATGCCCAGGCCCGTGTGGACAAGTGGGCTAATGAAGAGATCATAGTAGAAGCCCATATTGCAATTTGCCCAGAGCATTATAGGTGTGCATTACAGTTTACACCAAAACAAATGGAGGCAGGCTTTTTGCAGGTTGCATTAAGTGTTTGCGCGCGCTCTCTCTGTCTCTCTCTCTCTCTGTCTCTCTCTCTCTGTCTCTCTCTCTCTCTGTCTCTCTCTCTCTCTCTGTCTCTCTCTCTCTGTCTCTCTCTCTCTCTCTCTCTCTCTCTCTCTGTCTCTCTCTCTCTCTCTCTCTCTCTCTCTCTCTCTCTATCACGCACACACACACGCAAACACAAACACACCCATACCCATACCCATCACAGCCATTAACTTTAACTATTAGTAAGGCCTACTATATTTCACAGTAATTGAGCATGGATAATGGTCTCTGCTGCGTTTCCAGTTGCTATTGATTGATTGATTGATTGATTGATTGATTGGTTGATTTTGTTTTATTTTGGATATTTAAAGAAACAAAAATTTACATGATCACAAAACATGCCATTGCACGGTATGGACAGAAGCATACAGCTTTTAGCATTTTAGGCATGTTAGGTGGATGACATCTTCTACATCGTGGCAGTGTGATACAGAAAAATACCATACAATATTTTTCATATTTTATAATAAATTTTATAATTTTAAAGTCAACTGAGGTGCAACGAGGCTGACTGTGACATGCAGGGACGCACCGTGGACAGACGAGGAGACAGGACCCCATAGAGGGCAGTTTTGTGTTTTTAGACCAGTGTTTTTCAACCTTTTTGACACCAGGGCCCACCATTTATTCAGAACTTGAGCCACGGACCACCATTTGATGACATTTTCACACC
Source organism: Benthosema pterotum (assembly GCA_039105355.1). NCBI lineage: Eukaryota > Metazoa > Chordata > Actinopteri > Myctophiformes > Myctophidae > Benthosema > Benthosema pterotum. The sequence goes on along the minus strand of CM076982.1, from coordinate 49,282,894 downwards.
ATGTCCACAATTCCAGGCTGTGCCAACAAAACAGTGTAAACTAAAATTAAGTGGTGCTAATTCAGATGATGAATATTTTAACTCTTGAGAGCGTAAAAATGAAACCAAATGGACCCGCAAGGGTCCATTTGGTTTAATTTTTACGCTCTCAAGAGTTACATCTGGTTAACCAACTTTCCATCATTTATCCTGGGAACCACCTGGAACCCTCTCAAGGACCACTGGTGGACCCCGGACCTCTAGTTTTAGACCAGTGGTTTTCAACCTTTTTGACACCAGGGCCCACTGTTTATTCAGAACTTGAGCCACGGACCACCATTTGATGACATTGTAGCCCCACACAGACGCCAAAAACTAAAGGTTTCTTTTGTTTTTGTCCACAATTCCAGGCTGGATTTCAGAGAAAACAAAACAGTCCAACATACAGTACATATCAAAATGCCCATTGATCTTCTACATTCTCTACTCTAGTTGTGTAGACTTGGGGCTAATTCAGACGGTGAATATTTTAAAAATGAAACCAAACGGAGCCGCAAGGGTCCATTTGGTTTCATTTTTTACGCTCACAAGAGTTACACCTGGTTAACCAGCTTAGCTGGGGGCCACCTGGAATCCTCTCAGGGACCACTGGTGGTCCCCGGACCACCTGTTGAAAAGCCCTGGTTTAGACCAGTACAAGGGCATGCGCTGTGTACACGTCCAGCGATTCTGGTTTAATATGTGACGGTGCTGCCCGTCAAAAGCGTCGCCTTTTCGGATTCTAATGACAGTAGGCACCCTCAGATGAGTAAAGGAAGCACTCTTTGTGTTAATATGAATCATTTATTTGATGTCACTAGGGAGGACATTTACTTAAAGGGGTGTTCCACTTTCAAAAAAACTTTTGGTCATTTTATGGTCTACTCAGCCTCATGTGAACACACCAGACAGTTTATACGTTACTCCATTCACTAGTTAGATATTTGATGTTCATTTTAGCGCCTCCAGCTCCTTCCCATAGAAACCCATTATAACTTAAAACTCCATTTTAACCATGACAGATTATTCGAAAACAACCAATCTTTTTTCTGGTGACTGATATTGTCCGCCTAATACGTGAGAGGACTGTGGAATTTCATTTGCAGTTTTTATTTATTTTAAGACTCGGCACTGAGCACGGCAAGTACACGACCAGCGTATATAAAGAAAGGGAACGTTTTGCTGCAGTATTTGATATAAAAAGGATATAGTCGTCTTTTTGTCCAACATTCGTCCAAACTGTAGTACTCTTCCTCCTGCTTTCCTCTGTGTGTTGGCTTTCTCTTTTAAAGTCCCGTGACTCTCTCTGCCGTTGTATTAGATTAGTGCGTGTTGTCTCTTGTGTGACCAGCATGTTGGACACAAAGACCTTCTGTCCAGAGTTCCAGAGCTGGGCCTACAACCGCCATACTGTTGTACAGTATGTTGACTGGACCCATGGGTGGGTGCTTTTCAAAATCACTTTTATTTTACCAGGTTGAAAACCTGGATGATTCATTGTTAGACGATTTTATTTGTTTTTAGATAAATTGGCATCGGTTCTATAAATCAATGACATCTGTCTGGAGGATTAATGAGTCTGTCTTTTACTTTTTTAACAAGCAGTAGCAGTAACAACTTGAGCGGATCTACAACATGTGACATGCCAAACGAGGTGTTTTTATTTATGCTGAATCCATTCCAAACATTAGCTTTGCTAACAAAAAAAAACACTCCTTGGCCTGAAAAATGGCCATAGGGACTATGTGCTCAAATGTGCTGAGCTCATCTCATCTTCCATGCTGTGTCATTGATTAGGCTGATCAAATCCAGTGAGAAACTGATCTTTGCGGTCAGAGATTGGTCAGGGATCGTCAGATACGACCCAGCTAGCAGGTGTCCTATCCATCACGACAGGTGTCCTATCAGTTGCGGCAGATATCCTATCAGCTGCGGCACTCTAATAAGCAGTGTTGTGCAATATGACTTAGTAATATCTTCGCTTTACTTATGACCCTGTAGAACAAGTACACTGATATTATACTTTATTAGTCATCACTTGAATTAAAGAGTAATAGGCCTATGTTACATATTACTTTATTACTCCCCCCTCCCCTCCCACCAGCAAAAGAATAGATAGATATGTACACAGTCTGTTTAGAGACAACTTGTAGTGTAGGCCAAGTTTGCAGAATGCTGTGATACATCTGTTGAATACTGAGAATGCTAAATGTTGGAAATTTGGATAACCAGATGAAACTCTTTGTGAGAGTTCCTCTCAAGTTAAAATATTCATCATGTGAATTAGTGCACAACTAGAGGAAGTAGAAGATTAATGGTCATTTTGATATGTATGTTTCCCTGTTTTTTTTTGTTTCCCCAATCCAGCCTAGAATTGTGGACAAAAACAAAATAAATCTTTAGTTTTGGGGGTCTGTGGGGCTAAAATGTTATCAAATGGTGGTCCGTGGCTCAAATGCTGATTAAATAGTGGGGCCTGGTATGAAAAAGGTTGAAAACCACTGATGTAAATGGATGTTCGAATCGAACGACTCCCCGGGATGCGAGGAGGGTCTTTTTGGACGAGTCCCACTCACAGTAGGAATGTAGCAGTTGTTATGTTGTAGTGTTGTCGTGATAGGTACTTTTTTTGAGCTGCTCTTGCAGCAGCTCAGGTTGAGTTCCCAGGATGCAACGGGTGAAGTGGCCATTGTGTCCTTTCAGTATGACTTCGCGTTTTTGGGTGCCGGATGCAGCCAATCACTGCAAATCTCTTCTATTCTCACGTCATGCAAACCACAAGGCGGGTGCCGCGTGTAACATGTTACATTTTTGTCTTGGGTAATATCACTACACTAGTTTTGCTGGAAAAGGTAATAGGATAAATTACAGCAGGGGTTTTCAACACGTGGTCCGGGGACCACCAGTGGTCCTCGAGAGAGTTCCAGGTGGTCCCCAGGCTAAATGATGGAAAATCGGTTAACCAGATGTAACTCTTGAGAGTGTGAAAATGAAACCAAACCAAACCAAATGGACCCGCAAGGGTCCATTTGGTTTCAGAATATTCATCATCTGAATTAGCACTATTTAATTAAGACGTCTACACTGTTTTGTTTGCAAAGTTCAGCCTGGAATTGTGAACAAAACCAAAAGAATGTTTTAGTTTTAGGTCTTTGGAGCTAAAATGTCATCAAATGGTGGTCCGTGGCTCAAATGCTGAATAAATGGTGGTCCCTGGTGTCAAAAAGGTTAAAAACCCCTGGATTACAGTGATATGTAATTTGCTACAGTCCAACTAATATGGGTCCATTCGGTTACCGCCAACTGTCTATCATTTATCTCTGTTGCTTTCAACCAGTAGTCCGGGGACCACCAGTGGTCCCTGACATGATTCCAGGTGGTGCCCATGCAGATAAATGATGGACGGTTGGTCGCCTAATGGACCCTTATGGATCTGGAACTCTTGAGATCGTAAAATGATACCAAATGGACGCTCTCTAGAGTTAAATTATAATTGAACATCTGAATAACTTAAAGGTAGGGCAAGTGATTTGAAATTCATGGTGTAGTACCAGCCTGGTGCACTAGGGGTGCCCAAGAGTAGCTACACTATGTGAACCTGCTGCTCCATCCTGATTGGAGGAGAATTCACCCTCCACCTTGGGAACTTTTATTAGCTCTTCTGCTAATGTGGGGGAGGGGGAAACTCCATATATGGTCTGCACACCTTATAATAGAGCATTTTAACAGAAAAAAATGTTTGAGGTGATATCTGACAAAAGTGAAATCACTTCCCCTACCTTTAATTTCCAAGTGTGTAGACACTTAGTTAGAAAATGTAGAAGAATTGTTTATTTTGACCAATGTGTTTGCCAGTTTATCTCATAAATTGTGGACCAAAACTTGAAAATCCTTAGTGGGTATGAAAAAAAGGTTGAAAAGCACTGACTCGAGGACCAACGGTGGACCCCCTGGTACCACAGGTTGAGGACCAGGTTGGTGCAGAGATGATAGAGGACGGTTTCTAGAGGGTTCCTTTTTGCAGCGACACTCCAACACAGGAAGTTGCTAAATGTGAGAGTGTGGTTTCTCATCGTTAATTACGAAACGTTCGGAAGGAGAACATGCAGAGTTGGCGGTTTGGAAACCAAACGACACGAAGCGAAACGACGTGGTTAAAAGCACCCTTTATGCAGAAAGAAATCACACGTTAATGACATCAAAGGACCGCTACACCACTTTTCAATGCATCTTCATATAATACAGTAGGTACTCACTAATGTATATGATAAAATACCACTATTCTTTCTACTCAGTCTGTGTCTCACAGGAGGGGTGTGGACAGTTCAGAGACTTCTTACAATGACATTATCATACTGCTTTTTAAAAAAAAAAGTGTTTTGAAAAAAAAAAAAAAAAATATATATATATATATATATATATATATATTTTTTTTTTTTTTATTATCGGGAGAACGATGGTTGCCATTTTTGCATCGCGACTTTTCAGGAATAGAAATCCTGCAGTTTCTATTCGTTTGGATTGATGTTGTCATTGGAAGAAGTTTGTGAACTGTCCACAGCCCTCCTGTGAGACACAGACTGAGTAGAAAAAAAATAGTGGTATTTTATCATATACATTATTGAGGACCTATTATATGAAGATACGTTGAAAAGTGGTGAAGTGGTCCTTTAAAAGATTTAGAACAATTTCCAGTGGGGCCTTTATGTGTAATATTTGTTTTTGTTTTTTAGATATTTTAGGTTTAGAACACTTTTCCATGGGGGATTTTTATTATATATATATATATATATATATATATATATTAAATTTCAGACCACTTTCTTGGGGGTCTTTGTGTGTGTAATATGTGGTTTTAGATCATTTAGATTTTCAGAACGGGGGTTTTCAACAGGTGGTCCGGGGACCACCAGTGGTCCCTGAGAGGATTCCAGGAGGTCCCTAGCTAAATGATTCAGTTGGTAACTAAATTGACCCATATAGATGTATAGCTCTTGAGCGCGTGAAATGGAACTGGTTCCATTTCTATCCTCTCAAGAGTTAAATTATATCTAAACTCTCCTAAATTGTCCGAGAGACTCAATTCGACATCAAAGGGTGGTCCATGGCTAAAATGGTGAATAAATAGTGGGCCTCTGGTTTGAAAAAAAAAGGTTGTTGCATTTTTTTTCCTCCCTGGAATATGAGGCTGCATTTAATTTACACCTAATTTAGTAATCGATGAATCGAGTCGGCAACTGATCAGTGGAGTGATCATGGGTGTTTTCCCCGCATACTGTTTTTTTTTCCCGTGTTAAGTGTGACTAAACTAAAGAGCAGAGGTCCATCTCTCTGCCCTTAACAGTCTGAAGATAGTTGCACGTCGTGCACAGTAGCGACTGCAAAGCAAAAACATGACGCATGACAACCATTACACTGTCGAGAACAAAACCCGTGTCTGGAATATTTATTTTTTAAATGTTTGATGACTGAATCTTTCAGTAGAGTTACTGTTCCTTTCTCGACTGACACACGTGTCAGAATAAGCCTAATGAGTAGCCTGGGCTCAGCCCTGAATCAGCACCTTTTAAAAAAATACTAGCTTATTTTTTTCCCTGTGATTCAAGGACTGGTTTCCCTGCCTTTGGGGCCGTTTGTGCCGGTTGGAAATCCAATCCCAGCACCTGATTGGCCAACAGCCCTGTCAATCACTTCGACCCCAATGCCGTCTAGTGGTCTTAGGGGTTCATATGAACCAATCACCGTTAAGACTGCCACTTTGACCACGCCCATCCCAGAAACTGCTGTAGTAGAGAGGGACTTCAGTCTGACTAATGAAGTGAAACGAAATGACAATTCAGACTGAGGTCAGGCTACCTAATGAGTTGAATTATTCTTGTTTTGATTGTTTTGTACAATCAAATAACCTACACTGTATATTTTTAAGGCGGTCACTGAAGAAGTGCTGTGATCCAATGAATCGATCAAATCGCTGAAATAATCCAGCCGGTGAATCGATGATGTAAAACAATCGTTTCGTCGCGGCTCTACTGGACTACACTTGTCTGCTTGACAGGCAGGCACATGCACGCAGGCATGCACAAGCACACACACACACACACACACACACACACACACACACACACACACACACACACACACACATACACACACACACACACACACACTGCTCCCTAGATAGCTGGACAAATGAAGTTAACGTAAGCTAGAAACGTTGAGTAGACAGACTTGCCGGACATATAGCCGACTCCTTCAGCAGCCTGCTGTTAACCTATACCGTCATGCCGCCCCAGCAGTGCATGCTGGGGTATTTTTTTCAGGAGCAACAGGGGGCTGATGGGAAATGAAGTGTTTGTTTTAATTGATTCAAGCCAAACGTTCAGCTGCAGTACAGTTGGACCACGCTGGCACCGTTTGCTGGGAACTCAAAGCACAGCACACGGATGTAGTGACTCACTGTCCTGTCCTGTCCACCATGCCTTGATGTAAATTTAGCTCTGTGTGTGTGTGCGTGTGCGTGTGCGTGTGCGTGTGTGTGTGTGAGCATGTCCATGTCCATGTCCATGTGCACATACCCGTACAATTAACAATGTATTCATGTACAGGGTGTAGCTGCTAACTAGTAAGATCATTACTTTTCTCTGTAACTAGTATTATAACGAGATTACACCCAACAAAGCAGTACTAATAATATTACATTTACTTCTACTAATATTACTAGTTACTTTGATCATGCTGTGCAGTGAATGTCTGCGTGCGTCTGTGCATGTGTGGTAGCCAGGCAGTGTGTGACTCATACAATGTCATTGGATGAGTCTCTGTTCCAGAGAAGTAGAGGATGGACGGATGGATGGGTGGGCGAGTGGATGGATGGATGGATGGGTGGGTGGATGGATGGACGGACGGACGGACGGACGGACGGACGGACGGACGGGCGGGCGGGCGGGCGGGCGGGCGGGCGGGCGGGCAGAAGCATGGATGGATGGGTGGGTGGATGGATGGATGGGTGGGTGGATGGGTGGATGGATGGATGGGTGGGTGGGTGGGTGGGTGGGTGGATGGATGGATGGATGGATGGATGGATGGATGGATGGATGGATGGATGGATGGGCGGGCGGCGGGCGGGCGGGCGGGCGGACGGATGGATGGACGGACGGAAGGATGGGTTTATTAACAGTTTGTAGAATCCCAGTCCATTGCCATCACAGCTCAAAACAGAGTGTTAACTTCTTTGTGCTTTTTACAAGTATAAACTAAGCTAAGCTACAGCTAATCTATAGACTGTGAGTTATGTTCATCTGCGTACTTGTTACTTATTAGCATTATTAACAATACTTAGCATTAACATCACTTAGCATTATTAACAGTACTTGGCATAGCTTTAGTTATTGAAAAATGGTGAGAATGTGGCGTGATCTTTGAATTATTTTTCAGTTCAGAATGGGTTCATCATCGTGTTGACACTTTGTTTACCTTGTAGTGTTCCTTTAGTCTCCTGTGACTGTTTAGTGTTACTGTTCCTCTCCGTTGGCTCCTGTAAAAAAAAACAATGATGTCAGCACTCCGTTCCTCCATTACATCCATTCAGTGGTGTCCAGCCATGACGGGCAGCCTCTATTCAGATGGCCGTTGCATCGTAATGTCGCAACCGATAGAGACATCCAACGTTTAGCATCTATTGCTTGGACTGCTATTGTTGTAGCATCATAACATCCTGTGTCATGAACCTGGAAGGTTGAAGTGACGCTTCATAATAATGGTGGCCACCAGAGGCCCCCCAAGAGCACCAAAAGAGTTAACTGTGAGTGGACGATATACTAAAGGTGTGTGTGTGTGTGTGTGTGTGTGTGTGTGTGTGTGTGTGTGTGTGTGTGTGTGTGTGTGTGTGTGTGTGTGTGTGTGTGTGTGTGTGTGTGTGTGTGTGTGTGTGTGTGTTCGTTCCAGGTACAAGCGTGTGTTCTCTGTGGGAACTCATGGAATCACAACATACAACCCCACCACCCTGGAGGTGACCAATCAGGTGAGAGCTTACTAAAACAACACACCCATACCACCCAGGCGGGAGCTTATTAAAGTGCACCAATGATGACCTTTGTAAATGAAAGGCTATTTTTGGACATATTGTGGACATTAATCATGTGTCTCTGTCTGTAGCTGTCTTATGGGGACATTGGTGGACATTAATCACATGTGTCTCTGTCTGTAGCTGTCTTATGGGGACATTGGTGGACATTAATCATGTGTCACTCTCTCTAGCGGTCTTATAGGGACATCTCTGGACATTATTCATGCAACTCTGTCTGAGGGGGTCCTACGGGGCCATCTGTGGACATTGCTCATGTGCCTCTGTCATCTGTGGACATTATTCTATGTTTCTGTCTCTAGAGGTCTTACGGGGACATCTGTGGACATTATCCATGTGTCTCTGTCTCTCTCCAGTGGCCGTACGGGGACATCTGTAGACATTAACCATGTGTCTCTGTCTCTCTCCAGTGGCCGTACGGGGACATCTGTGGACATTAACCATGTGTCTCTGTCTCTCTCCAGTGGCCGTACGGGGACATCTGTGGACATTAACCATGTGTCTCTGTCTCTAGCAGTCTTTAGGGACATCTGTGGACATTAACCATGTGTCTCTGTCTCTAGCGGTCTCATGGGGACATCTGTGGACATTAACCATGTATCTCTGTCTCTAGCAGTCTTATGGGGACATCTGTGGACATTAACCATGTGTCTCTGTCTCTAGCAGTCTTATGGGGACATCTGTGGACATTAACCATGTGTCTCTGTCTCTAGCAGTCTTTAGGGACATCTGTGGACATTAACCATGTGTCTCTGTCTCTAGCAGTCTTTAGGGACATCTGTGGACATTAACCATGTGTCTCTGTCTCTAGCAGTCTTTAGGGACATCTGTGGACATTAACCATGTGTCTCTGTCTCTAGCAGTCTTATGGGGACATCTGTGGACATTAACCATGTGTCTCTGTCTCTAGCAGTCTTATGGGGACATCTGTGGACATTAACCATGTGTCTCTGTCTCTAGCAGTCTTTAGGGACATCTGTGGACATTAACCATGTGTCTCTGTCTCCAGTGGACGTACGGGGACATCTGCGGACATTAACCATGTGTCTCTGTCTCTAGCAGTCTTTAGGGACATCTGTGGACATTAACCATGTGTCTCTGTCTCTAGCGGTCTCATGGGGACATCTGTGGACATTAACCATGTGTCTCTGTCTCTCTCCAGTGGCCGTACGGGGACATCTGTGGACATTAACCATGTGTCTCTCTCCAGTGGCCGTACAGGGACATCTGTGGACATTAACCATGTGTCTCTGTCTCTAGCAGTCTTTAGGGACATCTGTGGACATTAACCATGTGTCTCTGTCTCTAGCGGTCTCATGGGGACATCTGTGGACATTAACCATGTGTCTCTGTCTCTAGCAGTCTTATGGGGACATCTGTGGACATTAACCATGTGTCTCTGTCTCTAGCAGTCTTTAGGGACATCTGTGGACATTAACCATGTGTCTCTGTCTCCAGTGGACGTACGGGGACATCTGCGGACATTAACCATGTGTCTCTGTCTCTAGCAGTCTTATGGGGACATCTGTGGACATTAACCATGTGTCTCTGTCTCTAGCGGTCTCATGGGGACATCTGTGGACATTAACCATGTGTCTCTGTCTCTAGCAGTCTTTAGGGACATCTGTGGACATTAACCATGTGTCTCTGTCTCTAGTGGTCTCATGGGGACATCTGTGGACATTAACCATGTGTCTCTGTCTTTCTCCAGTGGCCGTATGGGGACATCTGCGGTATCGGTCCGGTGGGTAAAGGCCAGGGCACAGAGTTCAACCTCACATTCCGGAAGGGCAGCGGGAAGAAGTCAGAGACGCTCAAGTTCTCCACAGAGCATCGGACAGAGCTGCTGACAGAGGCCCTGGTTAGTGAACGTTAAGGAATCTACTGATATGTACAGTCAGACAGGTGATGTAGATGTTCTGGTTGTTGACCTTTGACCCTTGTTGTCTTCTCTCCTCTCTCCCCAGCGCTTCAGAACAGACTTCTCAGAAGGAAAGATAACTGGCAGGGTAAGGGTTCATTAAGTCAAATGGAATTGTTATCTTTATGAATAAAACGGAGCGACAACTGTTTGGAATCGTAACTTCGGCCCATTATGTCTCTTGTATTTTATATCGTTTTAATGGTTAATTACTCGTCTTTACGACAAGGTGTAGATTATGAACATTCGTGTAATGATAAACGATGCTAAACGTATGGGCTGCAGCCCCCCGCAATGTTAAACTCATTTTTGGCGGGAACACCTTTTGCTGCTCTAAGCTTTATTTGCATAATTACCATTACATAGCATTATTAGCATTATTGACAATACTTAGCATTATTAGCCTTACTTACTCAGCATTAGCTGAGTAAGTAAGTAAGCAAGCCAGCAGACCTACAAGCTCATATGAGCTTGTAGGTCTGATATTCTTCAAAAATGGTGAAAATGTGGTGCAAATCTTTGAATTATTATTATTTTATTTTATTTGTATTGTTATTTACTTCAGAAAAGTCGTCCCTGCTGCGAGATTCTATTTTTTTTTTTTTTTTTTTTTTGAAAAATCTCTTTCTGTGTCAGTGATGCTTAACATATTTCATAGGAAGAAATATCTATTATTTATCTGCAGAACCTCATCTAAAGGGATCCCCCAGAAGCAAAAATTTGAGTTGAAAATGTTTGCTTCCGAAATAACGCATTCAAAGATTTGCACCACATTTTCACAATTTTTCAAAAATAGCAGAACTACGAGCTCATATCGCGCCACTCGGTGGCGCGATATGAGCTTGTAGATCTGCTGTTTTTCAACAGCGAAAACACCACCAGCGCGTTCAGTACAAAAAAGGGTTAACTACTGTAATATTGGGTGGGTCATGTTTTTTTTCCTCTCGGTGTCTATAACACAAAGTTTTTCATCCCACACAGCGGTACAACTGTTTCAAGCACCACTGGAGCGACGTGCGCCAGCCGGTGAGCCTGGAGGTGACCCCGGGGGGCATCGACCAGATCGACCCCCACACCAACCGCGTGGTCTGCTCCTACGACTACCGCTGCATCGAGGGCTTCCAGGAGCTGTCCGACTACCAGGGGGGATTCTGTATCCTCTACGGGGGCTTCAGTAGGCTGGTAGGTACACACACAGACTGTCCGACTACCAGGGGGGCTTCTGTATCCTCTATGGGGGCTTCAGTAGGCTGGTAGGTAGACACACAGACTGTCCGACTACCAGGGGGGATTCTGTATCCTCTACGGGGGCTTCAGTAGGCTGGTAGGTACACACACACAGACTGTCCGACTACCAGGGGGGATTCTGTATCCTCTATGGGGGCTTCAGTAGGCTGGTAGGTGTAGACACACACGGACTCACTGCTAGCTCCACTTCGAATACCCGGAAAAGTCGGCCTAAACCAGGGGTTTTCAACCTTTTTCATCCCAGGGACCACCATTTATTCAGGATTTGAGCCGCGGACCACCATTTGATCACATTTTCACACCAAAGACCTAAAATTAAAGCATTCTTTTGGTTTTGTCCACAATTCCAGGCTGGATTTTGCCAACAGAACAGTGTAAACCTCTTAATTAAGTGGTGCTAATTCAGATGATGAATATTTTAACTCTTGAGAGTGTGAAAATGAAACCAAATGGACCCGCAAGGGTCCATTTGGTTTCATTTTTACGTTCTCAAGAGTTACATCTAGTTAACCAACTTTCCATCATTTAGCCTGGGGACCACCTGGAACCTTCTTAAGGACCACTGGTGGTCCCCGGACCACCTATTGAAAACCCCTGGCCTAAACAATGACTCCTCAATGTTGCGACATTGAGGAGTCAGAAAACTGAGCACTCGGGAGGTCTGTTTCATCCTGAAAGAGGGACAAACTGGAGTTTGAAATACTTTGTTTTCAACGATGCAAACTATGTAAACATCTGGTTTAAAGCTATGTAAAGCTATGTAAACATATGGTTTGAAGCATTGCACGGGGACAACTGAAGGCTCTGTAATGTCTAGGCTGTAGGCCTACTAGTAGTAGTACAAAACATTCTAAAATAAAACAATGTTTTATTTAAAGGTAGGGCAAGTGATTTGAAATTCATGGTGTAGTACCAGCCTGGTGCACTAGGGGTGCCCAAGAGTAGCTACACTATGTAAACCTGCTGCTCAATCCTGATTGGAGGAGAATTCACCCTCCACCTGGGGAACTTTTATTAGCTCCTCTGCTAACGTGGGGGAGGGGGAAACTCCATATATGTTCTGCACACCTTATAATAGAGCATTTAGATAGAGCAACAGAAAAAAAAAATGGGCTGATATCTGACAAAAGTGAAATCACTTCCCCTACCTTTAACTCATTCAGCGCGATCGGATTTTCTTTGTTTCCTCTCCATTGCCGCGGCTCAAACCAGTTCGATCGGTAAAAAAGCCCTTATTTTGAAGCTCAGATCTCCTAAACAGGATGTGCTGTTTCTGTTATGCTGTGTCTGTTGTCTTGCCTAATCGATCATCTGGCGATCTGCCCATATACATCCGGGTCACAAGTCAGGAAGAGCCGTGTAGCGCTAGTTGATTCACCAGTGCGACAACCCCATTCAGAGCGAAAACACAGGAGAGCCGTTTGAATGCATTGGATTGAATGGGAGTGAATGGGACAAAAAAAAGAGAGTTGTCGCTCAATTCTGTTCCAAATGAAAGCGAGCAACGGGATCATCATCAGACGATGCGCTGGGACTAATAGTTGGATTAAAGAATGAAATCTACATCTCGTCGTGATACGAGCCGTCCGCGTGACTGGCGGAGGGGACTCCACGGGAGGTCCACGAGCAGCTCGAGAACGGCGCTTTAAGAATTAATGATCAGGGTTTGCGACAGCATAACTCTGTCTATACTCAGGGCCCGAGTTTGTACCGGCCTGAGTTTTCCAGTTACCTTACCATATCAAAGATATTTCAAATTAAAGTGCTAATATTTAAAATAATTTGAAACACTACTACTGCTACTAACTAACTACAGCTGTGTCACCACTAAACCAACAGCACTTCATCATTGAAAACAGAAAACTCTCTGAGTCAGACCTTTAGCTTTATGCATGCTGCGTGTCTGTTGCAACTTCAACCACAACTGATGTTTTTATTGATGCTTTACTTGCTTAATACAAGTCCTGCAACCGAAAACGGTATGGGGGCGGCTTCCTCGCCCGTGGCGTGTAGTGACACGGGCGATGAAGTCTCTCTCATACCATTTTCGCCTAGGTAAGTCAATGAATTCTCTCAGAATGGACCTCCCTGACCGGTCTCTTTCCTCTTTATTGGAAATATAAAAAACATTTTTTTTTTTTTTTACCTACTCACCAAAACTTTATATTTATAGAAGAGAGGCTGGACGGAGTTCCATCCGAGAGAAATCATTGTTTTACTCATAGCTCCACTGAGAGGCAGGATAAAGCAGTGGAGCTATGGACCAGAGCTAATGTCACTCCCAATCTAAACTATAGAATGAACTTCTCATTGCAGTCAGAACTGCAGACTCACTCCTAATCTAAACTATGGAATGAACTTCCCATTGCAGTCAGAACTGCAGACTCACTCCCAATCTAAACTATGGAATGAACTTCCCATTGCAGTCAGAACTGCAGATTCACACCCTATTTAAACTATGAAATGAACTTCCCATTGCAGTCAGAACTGCAGACTCACTCCCAATCTAAACTATAGAATGAACTTCCCATTGCAGTCAGAACCACAGACTCACTCCCAATCTAAACTATGGAATGAACTTCCCATTGCCGTCAGAACTGCAGACTCACTCCCAATCTAAACTATGGAATGTACTTCCCATTGCAGTCAGAACTGCAGACTCACAGGTCTATGTATTGCTTACTGTAAATACTTATTTTCTCTCAGCATCTCTTTGCGTCGGAGCATCGGGAGGAGATCGTCCGCAGCGCCATAGAGCATGCTGGGAGTTTCATCGGCATCACGCTGCGGCTCCGGAAGGAGTCTCTGACCTTCGAGGGCTTCGTCACCGACCGGCTGGGCAAATACAGCTCCGACGAGAGCATCACGTCCCTGGCCGAGTTCACCGTCCAGAAGATCACCAGGAGACACGCGGTCAGTCAGAAACGGTGCCTGTAGGGGGCAGTAACGGATTACTTAACCCATTGTGTCCTGATCAGATTCTAGTTTCTGATGCTAGATTCTTGTTCCTCATGCCAGATTCTAGTCCCCCACGGTAGATTCTAGTTCCTCTCAGTAGATTGTAGTTTAGTTAGATTCCAGTTTCTGACACTAGATTCTAGTCCATGACACTAGATTCTAGTTTGTGACACTAACTTCTAGTCCCTGCTGCGAGATTCTATTTTTTTCTGGAGAAATCTCTTTCTGTGTCAGTGATGCTTAACAAATTTCATAGGAAGGACCAACAGAAATATCTATTATTTAGCTGCAGAACCTCATCTAAAAACATGTTGTTCTAGGCGATCCCCCAGAAGCAAAAAATTGAGTTGAAAATGTTTGCTTCCGAAATAATGTATTCAAAGATTTGCAACACATTTTCACAATTTTTCAAAAATAGCAGAACTACAAGCTCATATCGCGCCACTCGGTGGCGCGATATGAGCTTGTAGATCTGCTATTTTTCAACAGCTAAAAAACACCAAAACGCGTTCATACACTGTAATATTGTTACCCTTTCCAGCAAAAGTGGTGCAACCATATTACTCTGCCAAAAATATGTAATATGTGACCCCGCCCAAACACGCCTCATTATTACTTATTACAAATGAGCTTGTTGTTGCTGATGATGTGAAAATAGAACAGATCGACAAACTATCAACAGATAACAACAGAGATGTGCAGTAGTTTGAAGATCCTAATCCACCACAGCATTCTGCACACATGACCTACACTACAAGTTGTCTCCAAACAGATTGTGCTTGTGCGGGTGGGAGGGGGAACTGCGTAAAGTACGTAATGAAGTAAAAAAAAAAAAAAAAAAAAGTAATTTGTATTACACTTATATTACACTTTAATTCAAGTAATGAGTAATATAATTTTACTTTTTTCTGAGGGGTCATACGTAAAGTAAAGATACTCCTATGTAACTACTCCTATGTAATATTGCCCAACAATGGTTATAAATGGTTATAATAACTATCTAAACCAGTCATGTCAACGCACTGAGCAGTTTCTCATTGAAAAAAAGAAAGAAAAAAAAAACAGAGCCACGGTTTTTACGGTTTTGTGGACGCGAGCGTTACGCAATAAATTGCCGCGACAATTATGAAACTGCCACGACCGAAACCGTCGTGGCCGTCATGTCAAGCGGTCGCAATGGTTGCCCTGTCACCTGTCGCGACGGTCTCATACCTGTCGCGACACCTGCCGCAGTCGCAAATGGATATCGCCTCTCCTGAGTTTAATGCTTAGAAACGGAGATTTCCGTCCCTGATAAAAAGAGTCCCCGCAGTGTATTAAGAATGGAGAGGAGATTAATCAAAAAGACGGATTAATTAATCTATAACGGACCTCCAGAGACTATACTGTCTGATATGGTCTGGTTGTGTGACAGTGCTGTGAATTACTGCAGACTAGATGGAGAGAATATTACTTTATTATTATATGATATAATACTCTATCTCAGCGGTTTTCAACCTTTTTCATACCGGGGCCCACTATTTATCCTGCATGTTAGCCACGGAGGACCACTATTTGATGTTGAGTTTAGGCTCACACCCAAAACTAAGGATTTTCCAGTTTTTTTGTCCACAATTTAGGAGAGACAAACTGCATGGCAAAACGTTGGTCCAAACACGAATTACATTTCTAATTGTGTAGATTCTTGAAATTGTTTAAATATGATTTAACTCTTGAGAACGTTAAAATGAAACCAAATGGACCCGGGAGGGTCCATTTGGTTTCATTTTAACCGCTCTTAAGAGTTACAGATCTATATAAGGGTCCATTTGGTTACCAACTATCCATCATTTAGCCTGAGGACCACCTGGAATCCTCTCAGGAACCTCTGGTGGTCCCCGGACAACCTGTTGAAAACCCCTGCTCTATATGATCTTAGCTGCATCTGCTATGAAGCCCTGGTGACCTGATTTTTCGGTTGCCACCCGAAATAAAGCAGTGGGTTTGGGAAGGAGCACTTGTTTTATTCTGCCGGCTACTACTATTAGGGCGGGGCGAAGCATAGTTTTACTGAGGTTATGTTTAGGGTTAGTAACCGCATAAAGCACCGCGTAGCCCTAACCTAACATAACCTCAGTAAAACTAGGCTATGCTCAAACCTAACCATATCCTCAGTAAAACTTCAATCGCCCTGCTCTACTAGTAGTAGCCGGCAGGGTAAAACAAGCGCGCCTCCTCCCCAATCCCCCTGCTTTATTTTGGGTGGAATCTGAAAAATCGCCCCCGGTGACAGCATGTGCGTCTGACAAATCGCTCCGGATGGAAACGATCGCGGACCTAACATTGATTTAAAGGTAGGGTAAGTGATTTGAAATTCATGGTGTAGTACCAGCCTGGTGCACTAGGGGCGCCCAAGAGTAGCTACACTATGTGAACCTGCTGCTCCATCCTGATTGGAGGAGAATTCACCCTCCACCTGGGGAACTTTTATTAGCTCCTCTGCTAACGTGGGGGAGGGGGAAACTCCATATATGGTCTGCACACCTTATAATAGAGCATTTAAAAAAAAAAAACGGGTGATATCTGAAAAAAGTGAAATCACTTCCCTTACCCTTAACGGTTCCCAATAGTGCAGTGTAACTTAAAGTGTTGACGCGTTCGGAACTAACGGAGGTGTTTTGACCCTCACAGGAGCCGGTGAAACGCATCCTGTGTCTCACAGAGACGTGTCTGGTGGAGAGAGACCCCGCCTCCTACAACATCGTCACCATCAAACCCTTCGGAGAGGTCAGAACGTTTGACGGTCTTTGTAGTAATTTTTTAACCCATTGTGTCCTGACCCTTGATTGGAGTTTCTGACCCAAGATTATACAGTAGTTCCTGACCCCAGATTATACAGTAGTTCCTTACACCAGATTATAGCAGCAGCAACATTCTAGCTTTTGACGCTAGATTCTACAGTAGTTTCCGACACTAGATTCTAGTTATTGACACTAAATGATAGTTTCTGATGCTAGGATCTCCTTTTTGACACTAGAATCTACTTTCTGGCGCTAGAATCGAGTTTTTGACACTAGATTCTATAGTTTCTGACACTAGATTCTAGTTTTTCTGAAAAATCTGTGCTCCTGTGTCAGTGATGCTAACATATTTCTAGCCAAGGACCACCAGAATTATCCATATTTGGCTGCAGACCCCCCATCTGAAACCATAAGCGAAAAATTGAGATAAAATGTTTGCTTCCAAAATAATGTATTCAGAGATTTGCAGCACATTTTCACAATTTTTCAAAAATAGCAGAACAACAAGCTCATGTCGCGCCACTCGGTGGCGCGACATGGAGCTTGTTGATCTGCTATTTTTCAACAGATAAAACACCAAAACGCGTTCAGGACACTAGTTCAGGTTTCAGGAACTTCAGTTGTATGAAATACTGCCCATTGATATAGTGGTGTCCAGAGTCACGTGGTGGTGGGAGTTATGCTCTGGTTTTGTTGGCGAAATGTTAATACCAGAAGACCCAATGATGCTTTATAGCAACATTTTATTAATTATTTTTATCTTGTTCATGATATTGGGATTCATTACATATGTGCATATACCGGTATATTCCCCACAGAGGCTGGAATTAACACAAGTAAAAAAAAAAATCTCTGCATTAGCAATTTGTAATGTTTTTTAACCTTTGACCTTTAACCTTTAGATAAATTAAATTAAAAAGCCTGCACTAAATATATTTGTGTTTTCATCTTGTGGGGGTCACTGATGTTACACAGTAAAAGTAAATGAATCCACAAAACTACTGTAACGTCATTTTTAATTATTTGTAAAGTATTAGCACAACCTTTGTTCATTTTTCACTGCGTAGCCCAGGTGACCTGCAATGAAATATACCGTATTGTCCCGAATATAGACTCATTTGTGGAGCCCCCAAATATAATACCACCCCATTTTTATAACTTGCGCGAGCAGAGAGAGCACAAGTAAAGCAATCGGTTTGCGGTCGTCGACCGTCGGGCCTCTGATTGGCTGGTTCAGGTGATTACATAATGGTGAAGTAATTATTTTTTTATTATTAACACACTGTCTCCCGAAAGCGCGGTCGTCGTTCGCGTCGTGCTCGGTCCACTAAACAATCTGTTTTTAACTCTCTCTCTGTCCCTCCCAGGTGTTTGCTCTGATCTGTGACGTAGACAACCCTCAGGTTTTCACCGTAGAGTTCATCAGAGGACAGATCAGGAAGTTCTCATCGACAGAAAGGTACGCCCCGCCCCGCGCCGAGCTGAACAAAACGCCCTCACGGCCAAACTATTCACTTCAGACCATGGGTGTCAAACTCTGGCCCGCGGGCCAAATTTGGCCCGTCGTGTAATTTCATTTGGCCCTTGAGACATTATCAAATTAAGGGGAAGACCCCACCCATTTTCAACATTTTAACATGTCATTAATATACCTTTAGAGGTGATATGTGGACATGATTAAAAAAGTTCCCCCAATTCTGTATTTCCTAAAAATGGAGGTCTGAAAAAATCATGAACATGGTGAAATACATCTGATGACATCACCAAGATGTATTGATTTTTCTTTCAGACCCATTTTTCCAAATGGACCCGCTAGGGTCCATTTGGTTCACATTTGTACCCTCTCAGGAAAATTTTGAAAATGGGTGGAATTCCCCTTTAAAAGGTTAGTTCGTTCAAACTTGGCCCGCGGCTTTGTTCAGTTTTAAATTTTGGCCCACTCTGTATCTGAGTTCGACACCCCTGCTTTAGACAGACGTTTTTTTGCCATTTTGTAGCCACACCTTTTACCCAGTGTCACTACCAAACCTCAGACACTTACAGAATTCAATCTGCGGCCCACAAAACAACAAGAGTACGAGTACAGGGTGTTGATATTCAATTAGTAAACACGACATTTATTCAGTTTTAGTAACTTTCATTTCACCATTGCAACAGCAGCATGTAAACGGGTTGTTAGGCAGGTTGCTATCATCCGTCTTGTATCCCATAACGTCTGCCTTTCACTCCATTGGGATCCATTCAAAACAACAACAAAAAAACCCTTTGTGCTGTTTTCTAGAACCTTATTGTGATGTTTGACTGCATCGCGGGCACCACTTTTGAGGAATGCTAAGATATCCGTGTTGTTGTTGGAGCTGTTTTCTTTTTCCCCCCTTCTTCCCCTACATTCGGAGAATCGCTGGCTGTTTATAACATGGGAGTCTATAGGCCCTGCTACACTAGCAATATTTTGATCAATATCAACTAGCAATGTCAACATCAACGGGCAACATGAGACACATGGCAACAGGCAACATTAAAAGGGGAATTCCACCCATTTTCATTTTTTTCCTGAGAGTGTACAAATGTGAACCAAATGGACCCTAGCGGGTCCATTTGGTTCCATTTGTACACTCTCAGAAAAAAGAAGCCTTAGTTTGCATTGACTCATTTTCACCCAGCTGCCACCCAACTCAAAATGTTCATTTAGCGGAATAAAAGTCACAAAATCCTTGTTTTGTCCACAGCAGTGAAGCAGCAGCAGCAGCAGCCATGGTTTCAGAAAAGTTTATCTGTGTTCAGTCTAGGAGAAAGGATCAGGTGACGCCAAGGAGGGCTGTGATTGGAGGATTTCGAAATGTTGACCAGTAGAGGGCGCTAAAGATCTGACTTTTCTGAACAACCAGGAGTTGATCATTTTCTATAGAAAGGTGAAAAGTCAACGTTGATAATTGACGTTGCTTGTTGATGTTGATCAAAACATTGCTAGGTGTATCAGGGCCCTATGATAGCGCTTTTGGACTTATGGAGCAACAATGATCCCTGACGGCGAAAGTGTTAAAGGGGCCTGTGTGTGACCATTTTTCTATATTAAGAAATATTCTTAACTCGCTGTCTTGACCGTGTGTGTGTGTGCGCGTGCGCGCATGCAGGGACTCTCTCTTAGCCAGCCTCCTGGATGGCGTGCGTGCTTCGGGGAACAGAGACGTGTGCGTGAAGATGGCGGCCACGCAGCGCGGCCAGCGCTGGGGCCTACTGAGCATGCCCGTGGACGAGGAGGTGGAGTCGCTGCACCTCAAGTTCCTGGCGGCCCCGCCCAGTAAGTCCATACATGGAGTGTGACGTGTTCTCAGATGGTAACTTTATTAAGCCACGGCGGGAACGCGCTTTGGTGTTCCAAGTGTTATTAGCGTTATTAGAATTACTTAGCATCATTAGTATTACATTAGCATTATTAGCCATATTAACAGTATTAGCATTAGTTAGCATTATTAACACTGTTTAGCATTATTAGCATTACTTAGCCTACTTAGCATCATTAGCATTATTAACAGTACTTAGTATTATTAGCATTACTTACTTAACACTAATTCATTATTAGGCTACTTTGGCATTAATTAGCATTATTAGCATTAATTAGCATTATTAGCATTATGGACAATAAGTAGCATTAGCATTACTTAGCATCATTGGCTATCGAAAAATGTCAGCTTTGAGCTGACATTGTGAAAATGTGGTGCAAATCCTTGAATCATTTTTCATTTCAGATAGGGTTCACACAATTACCGCTGTTGCCGAAGATTCTACGCCAAATGAAACGTATCTATATCGTGTATTTTAAGATGGTTAACCGTATTAATGCTGTGTATTTTTCAGACGGTAACTTTGCAGACGCAGTGTTCCGGTTCAACGCTAACATCTCGTACAGTGGAGTTCTGCACGCCGTCACGCAAGACGTAAGGATGACCGCAAGGGGCCCAGTTCCATTTATATAAGACTGACCCACTGGGCCCAGTTCCATTTATATAAGACTGACCCACTGGGCACAGTTCCATTTATATTAGACTGACCCACTGGGCCCAGTTCCATTTATATTAGACTGACCGCAAGGGCCAGTTCCATTTATATTAGACTGACCTACTGGGCCCAGTTCCATTTATATTAGACTGACCGCAAGGGCCAGTTCCATTTATATAAGACTGGCCGCAAGGGGCCCAGTTCCATTTATATTAGACTGACCCACTGGGCCCAGTTCCATTTATATTAGACTGACCCACTGGGCCCAGTTCCATTTATATTAGACTGACCCACTGGGCCCAGTTCCATTTATATTAGACTGACCCACTGGGCACAGTTCCATTTATATTAGACTGACCCACTGGGCCCAGTTCCATTTATATTAGACTGACCCACTGGGCCCAGTTCCATTTATATTAGACTGACCCACTGGGCCCAGTTCCATTTATATTAGACTGACCCACTGGGCCCAGTTCCATTTATATTAGACTGACCCACTGGGCCCAGTTCCATTTATATTAGACTGACCCACTGGGCCCAGTTCCATTTATATTAGACTGACCCACTGGGCCCAGTTCTATTTATGTAAGAACTAACCTACTGGGCTCAGTTCCATTTATATTAGACTGACCCACTGGGCCCAGTTCCATTTATATTAGACTGACCCACTTGGCCCAGTTCCATTTAAATTAGACTGACCCACAGGGCCCAGTTCCATTTAAATTAGACTGACCCACAGGGCCCAGTTCCATTTAAATTAGACTGACCCACTGGGCCCAGTTCCATTTATGTAAGACTGACCCGCTGGGCCTAGTTCCATTTATATTAGACTGACCCACTGGGCTTAGTTCCATTCATATAAGACTGACCCCCCTGGAACCAACTCCAGAACCCCTGTGTGAGCGTGCGTGCATGCGTGTCTCTGTCTGTCTGTCTGTCTGTCTGTCTGTCTGTCTGTCTGTCTGTCTGTCTGTCTGTCTGTCTGTCTGTCTGTCTGTCTGTCTGTCTGTCTGTCTGTCTGTCTGTCTGTCTGTCCTCTGTCTAACTCGGTGTCTCTGTTTTCTGTGTAACTCGGTGTCTCTGTTTTCTGTGTAACTCGGTGTCTCTGTTTTCTGTGTAACTCGGCGTCTCTGTTTTCTGTGTAACTCGGCGTCTCTGTTTTCTGTGTAACTCGGTGCCTCTCTGTTTTCTGTGTAACTCGGTGCCTCTCTGTTTTCTGTGTAACTCGGTGTCTCTGTTTTCTGTGTAACTCGGTGTCTCTCTGTTTTCTGTGTAACTCGGTGTCTCTCTGTTTTCTGTGTAACTCGGTGCCTCTCTGTTTTCTGTGTAACTCGGCGTCTCTGTTTTCTGTGTAACTCGGTGCCTCTCTGTTTTCCGTGTAACTCGGTGCCTCTGTTTTCTGTGTAACTCGGTGTCTCTGTTTTCTGTGTAACTCGGTGTCTCTCTGTTTTCTGTGTAACTCGGTGTCTCTGTTTTCTGTGTAACTCGGCCTCTCTGTTTTCTGTGTAACTCGGTGTCTCTCTGTTTTCTGTGTAACTCGGTGCCTCTCTGTTTTCTGTGTAACTCGGTGTCTCTCTGTTTTCTGTGTAACTCGGTGTCTCTGTTTTCTGTGTAACTCGGTGTCTCTGTTTTCTGTGTAACTCGGTGTCTCTGTTTTCTGTGTAACTCGGTGTGTCTCTGTTTTCTGTGTAACTCGGTGTCTCTGTTTTCTGTGTAACTCGGTGTCTCTGTTTTCTGTGTAACTCGGCATCTGTTTTCTGTGTAACTCTTGTGTCTCTGTTTTCTGTGTAACTCTGTGTCTCTGTTTTCTGTGTAACTCGGTGTCTCTCTGTTTTCTGTGTAACTCGGTGCCTCTCTGTTTTCTGTGTAACTCTGTGTCTCTGTTTTCTGTGTAACTCGGTGCCTCTCTGTTTTCTGTGTAACTCGGTGTCTCTCTCTCCCCCAGGGTCTGTTCTCAGAGAACAAGGAGAAGCTGATCAACAACGCCATCCTGGCTCTGCTGTCTCAGGAGGTGGAGGGGGCGGGGCCTCAGGGCCCGGGGCCTAACGCCGAGCTGGAGTCTCAGTTTCAGGCCATCCGACGCCTGGTGGCGTCCAAGGCCGGATTCATGGCCTTCACACAGCTACCACGGTGAGTGACGCACACACACACGCACACACACACACACACACACACACACACACACACCAACCACATTGTCTAGGTGAGTGTCCCTCCGTGTGTTTACACTGACGGCCAAATCCAGTCCTGAATCAGATCAGATCTGTGTGTTTACATTGGCAGGCAAATCAGTTTTGAATCATATCTCTGTGTTTACATTGGCAGGCAAATCAGTTTTGAATCATATCTGTGTGTTTACACTGGCAGGCAAATCCAGTTTGAATCATATCTGTGTGTTTACACTGGCAGACAAATCCAGTCTGAATCAGATCTTTGTGTTTTATACTGGAAGTTCAATCCAGTCTGAATCAAATCTCTGAGTTTACACTGGAAGCCAAATCCAGTCTGAATTAGATCCATATGGTTCACACCGACAGACAAATCTATAGCCAAAATCAGATCTGTGCCACCTCATCCAGATTGGAATGATATGTGCAATTTGTGTAACTCAGTCTAAACACAAATATGTCACATGCAATCTGATTTAGATTCAGCATGTGAGCTGTTGAAGTAAAAACTAAATCCTAAACAAAAAAAAATATGACAAAAATGACAAAGAATGTTTCTTTTTCTTTTTTTTACGGTAACGTTGCTCTCCTTTTACCTTGCATCTGATTGGCTGAGACCTTGGTCTGGCAGAGTGGGGCGGGCGGGGCATAGCAGAGGGTCCATTCTATTGGATGACATTGAGGGTTGAGGCCACGCCCCCTTAAACCCTTTCGTGAACGCGCCTGGCCCAGGCCATGAGCCCTAACACATTTTTACCATAGATGTTTCAAAACGTATTTATTTAAAGACCTTTTTAACGTTTTGGACAGAAGTTATTTCCTGAGCCCAGGCGTGGTTATGAAAAGATAAAAGGGGGCGTGGCCGTGACGCTACACTTCATTCTATAGACCTGCGCAGTGACGTCACCGCCACGGTGCCAGAAGTGTTTTCCCCCATTCATTTTTCTCATAGACTTTTCGAAAATAATTTATATAAAGACGATTACAACGCGGACACAGCCAACTCGGGTCGTGACAAATCATGATGACACACACAATCTTTTGGGACGATCAAATAAAATGATGAAAAACTAAACAAAAAGGGTTGTATCCTGCCGTTTTCGACTTCTTGCTAATTAGATATTATACGATGACATTGTGTCGTCATGATTTGTCACGACCCGAGTTGGCTTTGTCCGCGGCGCAATCGTCTTATTATTTTTATTATTTTCGAAAAGTCTATGAGAAAAATGAATGGAGAAAACACTTCCGGAACCGGTGCGGTGACGTCACTGCGTAGGTCTATAGTAGTACTGTGTTCTACCATGTTGTTGTGTTGTTCTTATTATTATTATTGACTATGCTGGTTAACACGGTGTCACTCTGTCATTCCAAGGTCTGGCCACGGGCCTGGAGTCACAGATGGAACGTAAATATACATCTCACTACACCCTGTGTTTGCGCGTGTGTGTTTGTGTGTGTGTGTCTTTCTTTGAACATCCCACAACCCACCCTCCTCTCCATAATGTAGCCTGGAGTCCATCCTGATTTCGCTCTATGATAAATAAAGAGGATAGTGCACGGGGGCGTGGCGCAGGCTGGTGCCGGAGGATTGCACATGCTCAGTGTAAACAGGAACTGCTATGGTGGAATGTTCCAGCAGAGGCACTAGAAAGAATAGTTGTGAATTAAACAGCATCACTCTTCCCTTTTCAAACGTTTTATATAATCCATCCACTGTTTAAATGATCAGTATCAATGTTTCTTTGTCATTTCACAAAAATAAAAGTTGACACATGTACTGTCTGTAATTAAATCAAGCATCACGAACAGAGAAAATCTACAAAAGAACAATGTACAAAACATTTCCATTTAGTAAATGTAGGCTACTTGCCCTTGTCTTTCAGTCTGTTATAAACAGTTTTTTTCCTCCACACAGTAGTTAAATTGACATAATATTTAAACTAAAGACGGAAGCATTATAGTATTCTCTTTTTATATTATTTTGTATTATTTCAGTTCAGCGTCAGTAACCCTAGTGCCTCTAGCGCCTCTGCTAGAACATTCCACCATAGCAGTTCCTGTTTACACTGAGCATGTGCAAACCTCCGGCACCAGCCTGCGCCACGCCCCCATGCACTATCCTCTTTATTTATCATAGATTACGCTGCGTTCGGCACATCTGAAATGTCACTTCAAAAATGAGTCTGGCCGGGAGCATGCTCACTCAACTCGCATTTGCCTGACCTATGTCACCTGTTACGTAGCCGCCGCGTCGTTTCCGAATTGGACGGTGTTCAAACAAACGTGAAGTAGTGTTTTTTTTTTCCCTCAAAACAAACCATAGACCAATCATAATCGTCAGCTGCATTTCAAACCTTCATATTACATTAAACGGGAATTCCACCCATTTTCATCATTTTTTTCTGAGAGCGTACAAATGAACCCTAACAAGTTCATTTGGTTCCATCTGTACGCTCTCACCATGTTAATCCATTAACATGGTGAGTGTTAGTGGTTTTCTTCAGACCTCCATTTCTTAGGAACACAGAATGGAGAAACATTTTTTATCACGTCCACCCAGCACCTCTAGGGTAAATTAATGACATATTAGAATGTTGAAAATGGGTGGAATTCCCCTTTAAACGTCGGCACCCGCCGTTCCCTCCACCATCCTCGAGGATCACAGCAATTGTTTGATTCCGTTGTTAATCCATTTTTTTAAATCTTAGCATATCATTTATCGATTGTCGTTTTGTTGCCTTTCATTTGGGACAAAATGGGCGTGGCCATTTTGTTTTTGTTTTTTTTCTGAC
Source organism: Benthosema pterotum (assembly GCA_039105355.1). Classification (NCBI taxonomy): domain Eukaryota; kingdom Metazoa; phylum Chordata; class Actinopteri; order Myctophiformes; family Myctophidae; genus Benthosema; species Benthosema pterotum. Next base: position 49,256,924 of record CM076982.1, on the reverse strand, counting down.
CCCGCACCTGTTCTATACCATGCATTCGGATGGCATTATCTCAGATTCGCCCCCCGGAATGTCGCGGCTCTCGTCAAATCAGCCATTTCAATGGGACAAAACGGCACATCTAGGACTCGTGAACTGGATGTACTTGCATGGTGGGTTAGAGCAGGGGTTTTCAACCTTTTTGACACCGGGGACCACCATTTATTCAGCATCTGAGCCACGGACCACCATTTGAAGACATTTTAGCTCCACATACCCCCAAAACTAAAGATTTCTATTGCTTTTGTCCGTGCTTTTAGTTGTGTAGGCTTGGGGCTAATTCAGATGATGAACATTTTAACTCTTGAGAGTAAAAATTAAACCATTTTTACGCTCTCAAGAGTTACATCTGGTTAACCAATTTTGGAGATCCAGTGCTTCAAAATAAGGGTTTCAAACGGCTCGGGCCCACGGCTTTCACCCGTGGGCCCGAGCCGCGGCTCGGAAACGGATATGCCCCGTCTAACTGTGGTTGTTGATAGGCTCCTGGCCAGACTCATTTGCAAGGTGACATTTCAGATGAGCGGAGTGAGACTGGATTCCAGGCTACGCTCCGTGTGCCTGGCTGATCTGTCTGTCTGCATGTCTGTCTGCATTGCTGTCTGTCTGTATCTGTCTGCCTGTCTTTCTTCTATCCATCACTTTCATCCATCACTTCTCTTTGATGTGAGGCTTTCAGTCAGACAGACAGACTGCCTGTCAGACAGACAGACAGACAGACTGCCTGTCAGACAGACAGACAGAGACAGACACTCAGACAGGCATACATATTGTCCATCTCAATGAATTAGAAAATTGTGTATAATAATATTTTTTTTAAAAAAGTAAAAAACTTTCATATATTGTCAAAGTATTTCAAACTTTAATTTATTTATTCATTTATTTATTTTATTTTTGTTTTAGGCTGGTGTACAGTTCATGAAAATCCAAAAATCCCATCTCAATGAATTAGAATATTTCACAAGACCAATAAAAAAGAAGAAAGGACAAATGTTGACTATCTGAAAAAGTATATCAATGTATACAGTCTACAGTATACTTGGTCTGGACTACTTTTGAACAAATTATTTCATCAATGGGGCGTGGCATGGAGGTGATCAACCTGTGGCACTGTTGACGTGTTATGGAAGCCCAGTTTTGCTTTGATAACAAACGTAAATTAATTTGTATTGTTCAGTCTTATATTTCAAACCTTCCTCTTGACAATCACACCTTCCTCTTGACAATACAACCCAGATTCTCTGTTGGGTTAAAGTCAGGACAGTTGGCAGGTCAGTTAAGCACAGTAATACCATGGTCAGGACAGCAGCTACTAGTAGTTCTGGCTCTGTGGGCAGGTGGCCAAATCGAGCTGGAAAGGAAAACGGCCACCGTGGACTGATTTACACTGCCAGCCGAATCCAGTCTGAATCACATCTGAGACACATTGAATCTGGAATCGGATTCGTTTAAATGAGTCATGTGACCTCTTAGACCAATGGGATTTCTATCTTGAAGTGACACAGATCTGATTCAGGCTAGATTATGCTGCCAGTGTAAAAGCGGCCTGTGTGGTTTGGTACGTTTACAAGCTTTATATTGATGCTGGTCTTCCTTTTCCCATTAGCAGTTGGCACCTGCCCACAGAGCCAAAACAACACTGGTGATTTGTAGACAATATTCTAATTCATGGAGATGGACCTTTTGACCTTTGCAATCGCTTTTGACCTATACAAAAGTGCTGAATAAATGTTTAATAGTGAGTATTATTCAAGTTAAGGTTTGTCATGGTATTCCATGTAGCTTTAAAGGGGTGCTACACTTTCAAAAAAACTTTTGGTCATTTTATGGTCTACTCAGCCTCATGTAAACACACCAGACAGTTTATAAGTTACTCCTTTCAGTATTTAGATATTTGATGTTCATTAGTCTGCCGGAACGTCCTTCCCATAGAAACCCATTATAACTTAAAACTCCATTTTAACCATGACAGATTATTCGAAAACAACCAATCTTTTTTCTGGTGACTGATATTGTCCTCCTAATACGTGAGAGGGCCGTGGAATTCCATTTACAGTTTTTATTTATTTTAAAATATTGTTTTATTCATTTGGGTAGGCCTACCCAAATATGGAGGCGGCTACATTTTCCAAAACAATATTTTAAAAATAAATGAAAACTGTAGATGCAATTCCACGGCCCTCTCACGTATTAGGAGGACAATATCAGTCACCAGAAAAAAGATTGGTTGTTTTCGAATAATCTGTCATGGTTAAAGTGGAGTTTTAAGTTATAATGGGTTTCTATGGGAAGGACGTTCCGGCAGACTAATGAACATCAAATATCTAAATACTGAAAGGAGTAACTTATAAACTGTCTGGTGTGTTCACATGAGGCTGAGTAGACCATAAAATGACCAAAAGTTTTTTTGAAAGTGTAGCACCCCTTTAAGTTGTATTAAATAGCGTCCATGGTAGCCATGTTTGTTACCGGCGGATATAATATGATTAATCATCCACGGCTGCCGTGAGATGTATTTATTACAGTTTATATTTCTATTCCTTGGTTTGGTTGGTTTCATTTTTAAGTTCTCAAGAGTTACATCTGGTTAACCAACTTAGCTGGGGACCACCTGGAACCCTCTCAGGGACCACTGGTGATCGCCGGACCACCTGTTGAAAACCCCTGACTTAACCCATGAGTTAACCTTTACAATTACAATGTTTTACTAAACAATTCTACTACATTCCAGAACCATGGCATGCACCGTAACAGGAAAATAAATGGAACATCTAACATGAAAGCTCTTAACACCCAGTGCCAGCCCTTTTTCATATTTTTGAGGTAGCCAGTTTGATTTTCATCAAAAAGTCATATTTCATATTTCGGTCCAGACGTTTCCCGTCAGACAAATTAGTTGGCGACACATTTCCAGTCCCGGGTTGGTCCGTCCCTTATTTTGGTCCGTTCTGAATGGAATATGCGGTCGCTGCTCACTGCTGTTATCATTGGGATCGTATCAAACCAGCGACGGTAAGCGACGTAGAGAGACGTAGATCAACCTAAGAGGCATCGGTCATAACTATTTTATCATAATGATAATGCGCGACGTAGCTCTACTGCAGGAGCACGCAGGCCGTTAACATAAAACTGAGACCCCTCCTGCTCTATAGCACTTGGTGCACCCCCCCCCCCCCCACTCAATCAAGAGGATGACCAGCAACTGCCGGAGAGCCAGGTGCCAAACCATCGGAAATTAAACACAATCGACTCTAGTGAAAAAAAGATAACTATGCACTCATGTTCATGTCAGTCTTCGCACAGTTTCCTATGTATATAGGACACGGGCTGCCCCCGTCGCACAGTTCTCTGAGAAATCACTTTCTTCTCAAGAACAACATTATGGACCAGAGCTGGCCCAGGCAGCGCTATGGAATGTATAGAATGCATGGCTGCAACATAAACATTAAATGTATTTTGTAATGAAGGTAACATTTATACCAGCCTGTCCATACGTCTGGACCTTAAGGGAGACTTCAGGTTCCAAAGGTACACTATGTACAGTACCTGTGGTGGAACCGGTCCCTATTGAGTGAAAGACGTAGTGCTTCTATGTTAAGGTGTTTTTTATTTATTTGTTTAAGTATAATGCATTAAAGGACCACTTCACCACTGTTCAACCAATCTTCATATAATAGGCTCCCTCAGCCCTTTTGTGAGACAGAGTAGGAAAAAAAATAATAGTTGTATTCTATCATGAACATTAGTGAGGACCAACTATGAAGATGGGCTGAGAATTGGTGAAGTGCTCCTTTAAGTCTTATTAGGAGTGAATCGCAAGTGTCTTCATTAACAGAACCAAATGTCCATCCTGGTTTTGTGGGGAAAACACATTTGGCGTTCTTTAATGTTTGTTGTAACTGAGTGTGTGTATTTAGTTGAAATGAAACCCCTCTCTGTGTAAGGGGCCTAGGGCCCCAAATAATTATATATATATATATAGAGAGAGAGAGAGCTGTGAAAGTGGGCTAGGGACCCCCATAGGTCACTTCCACGGCTGATATGCTCTGAATTCTATTATTTGAATACATTTTTATGTTATTTTAATTCTGCGTGTGTCGTACAAATGGAACCAAACGTACTCGTTTGTACACTCTCAGAGTTGCAGACAGGGTCCGTACAGGGTCCATTTGGTTCCTATAACTGTCATTTACCCGGGGGTCCCCAGAGCACGCTTTGGGAACCACTGCTGTAGCATTTTCAGTATCGTCCTGTAAAATTCTTGGTCAAATGGAGCCTCTGGCGTGTGTTTGTGTGTGTGTGTGTGTGTGTGTACGCGCATGTGTGTGTGTGTATGTGTGCGTGTGTGTGTGTGTGTGCGTGTGCGTGTGCGTGTGCGCGTGCGCGTGTGTGTGTGTGTGTGTGTGTGTGTGTGTGTGTGTGTGTGTGTGTGTGTGTGTGTGTGTGTGCGTGTGCGTGTGTGTGTGTGTGTGTGTTTCAGGTTCAGGGAGAAGTTGGGCGTAAAAACGGTCAAAGCTTTAAAGAGGAACAACAACGGAGTGACCCACGCGGCCGTCGACATGCTCTGTGCCCTGATGTGTGTAAGTGTACCCTAAAACCATAGAAAGTGTCCTAGAACCTAACCAAGTGTCCTAGAACCACATAAAGTGTCCTGGAACCTAACCAAGTGTCCTAGAACCACATAAAGTGTCCTGGAACCTAACCAAGTGTCCTAGAACCACATAAAGTGTCCTAGAACCACATAAAGTGTCCTGGAACCTAACCAAGTGTCCTACAACCACAGAAAGTGTCCTAGAACCTAACCAAGTGTCCTACAACCACAGAAAGTGTCCTAGAACCTAACCAAGTGTCCTACAACCACATAAAGTGTCCTGGTACCACAGAAAGTGTCCTGGTACCACAGAAAGTGTCCTAGAACTTAACCAAGTGTCCTAGAACCACGGAAAGCGACCTAGAACCTAACCAAGTGTCCTAGAATCACACTGAGTGTCCCAGAACCACACAGAGGGGCCTAGAATTAGACCAAGTGTCCTCAAACAATGGTAGAGTCCCCGAACCACAAAGTGTCCTTGAACGACACAGAGTGTCTTAGAACCACAAGTGTCATAAAACCACACAAACTGTCCTAGATCCATACAATGTCCTAGAACCACATGGAGTGTCTTTTACAACCACGCCCAGTGTCCGAGAACCAGACCAAGTGCCCTCAAACCACGCAAACAGTCCTCAAGCCACATAGTGTCCCTGAACCACATCAAGTGTCTTAGAACCATACAAAGTTTCCTAGAACCACATCAAGTGTCCTAGAACCATACAAAGTTTCCTAGAACCACATCAAGTGTCCTAGAACCATACAAAGTTTCCTAGAACCACATCAAGTGTCCTAGAACCATACAAAGTTTCCTAGAACCACATCAAGTGTCCTAGAACCATACCAAGTATCATAGAATCATACCAAGTGTCAAAGAATCACACCAAGTGTCCTAGATCTAGCCAAAATACCCATAATACGAGTCTGTCTCTCCCCCTGTCTCTCCAGCCCATGCATGATGACTATGACCTCAGACAGGAGCAGCTCAACAAAGCCTCTCTGCTGTCCTCCAAGAAGTTCCTGGAAAACCTCCTGGAGAAATTCATCAGCAACGTGGTTGGTGTCCCTCATGCAGAATACAATGTATAGGATGGGTGGAAATGAGCTTGAAAACATTTCCATTTTCTCTCTCTCTCTTTTGCTCTCTCTCTCTCTCTCTCTCTCTCTCTCTCTCTCTCTCTCCCTCTCCAGGACCATGGTACAGGTGCTCTGGTCATCAGTTCGTTGCTGGACTTCTTGACCTTTGCCCTGTGTGCTCCGTACAGTGAGACCACGGAGGGCCAGCAGTTTGACATGCTGCTGGAGATGGTGGCGTCGCACGGACGCACGCTCTTCAAGCTGTTCCAGGTGTGTTCGTTAGTCACTAACGAGTGTTGTACCATGATATTTAATTACTGCTAGAACTGGTCCTCTTGTTATATTGCTCTCACCGCGAAGAGAAATAAATGCAACTCATTGTTTTACTTTCTCAATTGAGCTCCATTGATTTAATTTCTCATTTTTACTATGAGAACAGCGCTTGATTAGCATCATAGAACAGGGAACCGAGCTTTATTAATGCATTTCTTCATTCATGCATCTTTTCATTTATCATTTAGCTTTTGAAAAATATCAGATTTACAAGGTCATAGCTTGTTCGTCTGCTATTTTTGGAAAATGGTGTAGGGTCGAAATGGGTCAAAAAAGGACAAATGCACCCGCAAGGGTCCATTTGGTTTCATGTTTACGCTCTAAAATATTTCTCATGTGAATTAGTCCCAAGTCTACACAACTAGAGAATGTAGAAGATTAATGGTCATTTTGATCTGTATGTTTGACTGTTTGGTTTCCAAAATCCAGCCTGGAATTGTGGACAAAACCAAAATAAATCTTTAGTTTTGGGTTCTGTGGGGCTAAAATGTCCTCAAATGGTGGTCCGTGGCTCAAATGCTGAATAAATAGTGCGCCCTGGTATGAAAAAGGTTGAAAACCCC
>CM076982.1:49237833-49245333 GCA_039105355.1 Benthosema pterotum | reverse complement strand
CAAGGAGAAAGCTGACGTGGTCCTGATGCACTGGAGAGACAAGATGGGCATCGCACAGAAAGAGGTGTGACTCCTGTTTCGCTTGTTCACATGTGACAGAAAGAGGTGTGACTCCTGTTTCACATGTTCACATGTGACAGAAAGAGGTGTGACTCCTATTTCGCTTGTTCACATGTGACATGAAAGAGGTGTGACTCCTGTTTCGCTTGTTCACATGTGACAGAAAGAGGTGTGACTCCTGTTCACATGTTCACTGTGACATGAACGAGGTGTGACTCCTGTTTCGCTTGTTCACATGTGACAGAAAGAGGTGTGACTCCTGTTTTACTGTGACATAAACAGGTGTGACTCAAGTTTCAGTGTTACAGAAAAAGGTGTGACTCCTGTTTCACATGTTCACTGTGACAGAAAGAGGTGTGACTCCTGTTTCACATGTGACAGAAAGAGGTGTGACTCCTGTTTCACATGTTCACTGTGACAGAATGAGGTGTGACTCCTGTTTCACATGTGACAGAAAGAGGTGTGACTCCTGTTTCACATGTTCACATGTGACAGAAAGAGGTGTGACTCCTGTTTCACATGTTCACATGTGACAGAAAGAGGTGTGACTCCTGTTTCACATGTTCACATGTGACAGAAAGAGGTGTGACTCCTGTTTCACATGTTCACATGTGACAGAAAGAGGTGTGACTCCTGTTTCACATGTTCACTGTGACATGAAAGAGGTGTGACTCCTGTTTCACATGTTCACATGTGACATCAAAGAGGTGTGACTCCTGTTTCACACGTTCACTGTGACATGAAAGAGGTGTGACTCCTGTTTCACATGTTCACATGTGACATGAAAGAGGTGTGACTCCTGTTTCACATGTTCACATGTGACATGAAAGAGGTGTGACTCCTGTTTCACATGTTCACATGTGACAGAAAGAGGTGTGACTCCTGTTTTCACATGTTCACATGTGACAGAAAGAGGTGTGACTCCTGTTTTCACATGTTCACATGTGACAGAAAGAGGTGTGACTCCTGTTTCACATGTTCACATGTGACAGAAAGAGGTGTGACTCCTGTTTCACATGTTCACATGTGACAGAAAGAGGTGTGACTCCTGTTTCACATGTTCACATGTGACAGAAAGAGGTGTGACTCCTGTTTCACATGTTCACATGTGACAGAAAGAGGTGTGACTCCTGTTTCACATGTTCACATGTGACAGAAAGAGGTGTGACTCCTGTTTCACACGTTCCCGATCCACAAGCTCACGAGACATTGTGAGCTTGTAGATCTGATGTGGGGGAGGACATGGCTTTTACAGCTCAGGGACAATAATGACCTATTAATCCACCAGTAAGCTGCTGCTGCTGCTGCACTCTTTGCTGCTCCTGCTGCTGCTGAGCGATACTGCAGCTATCTTGATGAACTGAAGCACTCTTTGACGCCCAACAGTTTCTTACTAGCATGTCAATTCAACAGTGCCTTACGGCTAAGGCTATGGCTCACGGCTAAGGAAAAGTTAACAGTCAATTCAGCTCTAGAACACAGCCCTAGTGGCTCCATGGCTGTAGCATTATTACATACACACTGGGGTGATCTGCCAACACAATAGAAACATTTCAGTCACTGACAGCACCCAACACGCCATGCGCTGTCTGACAGTTAACATAGCGCTTGTTGGCCATGACACAAAAGCCCAGCACATATCAGAGATCAAGCTTTAATCTGAACCACCCATTTTCAACTGTTTATTATGTCATTAATATATCTTAGAGATGTTGTGTGGACATGATAAAAATGATGTGTTTCCTAGAAAAGGAGGATGAAAAAAAAGAGATGGAACCAAATGGACCCGCCAGGGTCCATTTGGTTCACATTTTTACACTCTCAGAAAAAAAAAAAAAAAAACATTGAAAATGGGTGGAATTCCGGGTTAAGGGCTTATTAGGCTTACATTTCTTGCGGCTCCAGACAGATTTTGAGTTTAATTTTTTGTTTGAACATGGCTCTTTCAACATCTCGGGTTGCCGACCACTGCTCCAGACTGCATGACAGAAGCATTTATATTTTACTGGTGATCAGAGCTACTGTTGCTCCAGACTGCATGACAGAAGCATTTATATTTTACTGGTGATCAGAGCTACTGTTGCTCCAGACTGCATGACAGAAGCATTTATATTTTACTGGTGATCAGAGCTACTGTTGCTCCAGACCGTATGACTGAAGCATTTATATTTTACTGATGATCAGAGCTAACGTTGCTCCAGACTGTATGACTGAAGCATTTATATTTTACTGGTGATCAGAGCTAACGTTGCTCCAGACCGTATGACTGAAGCATTTATATTTTACTGGTGATCAGAGCTAACGTTGCTCCAGACCGTATGACTGAAGCATTTATATTTTACTGGTGATCAGAGCTAATGTTGCTCCAGACCGTATGACTGAAGCATTTATATTTTACTGGTGATCAGCGCTTCTGTTGCTCCGTATGACAAAAAAATTCTGTGTGAAACAATAGTCTGGCCTTGTGAGACTACTAAGGCACGATATCAGAACTCTCAACTCCTACAATGCTTCATTCTCTCTGCTGTTGTCTACTGCTAGCTTCACGCTGCTTCATTTCCATATATTGTTGGAGAACTGTGTTTTTTGAGGACCCGAAAAAAAGAAAAAAAAGTTGCACCCAACGAACGGAACGCTTTCTGCTTTCTAGCTTTGTCTCTCGCCGCTGAAATCACGACGTCGGCGCGGAAACCTCGTAAACTTTCCCAAACCAGTTAACGTTTTCGGGATTCAAATTCAAAAGGTGTCCAAATGGTCAGATCTACAAGCTCTCCAGCGTCTGGCACCTTTCCAGCTTGTAGATCTGCAACCTTTGGGTGCTTCTTGTGTCAACAAGTAGAACGTCAATTTACGACAAAACCCTGTTAACCCTTAGTGTACTGAACGCGTTTTGGTGTTCTAAGCATTCTATTGTAGCAGATCTACAAGCTCATTTCTTGTATCTCTGCTATTTTTAAAAATCGTGAAAACGTGGTGAAATCTTTGACAGAAACTAGGACACAATTTAAAGGGGAATTTCACCCATTTTCTTTTTCATTTTTTTCTGAGAGTGACCCTGGTGGCTCCATTTGGTCCCATTTGTACACTCTCAGAAAAAAAGTGGTCCTAAAACAAAAATCATTAACATGGTGAAATGCAACTTGATGACATCATCAAGTTGTGTTTTACCAACTCAATGATTTTTTTCAGACCTCCATTTCAAGGAAGCACAGAATGGGAGGAACTTTTTTTTTTTTTTATCATGTCCACACAACATCTCTAAGGTATATTAATGGCATCGTAGAATGTTGAAAATGGGTGGCGTTCCCCTTTTAAAAAGGTTTCTGTGCACACAATGACGAGGATATCTCTCTTCTCTCCTCTTTTATTTGATCTTTTTGTTGTTGTGTTTTTGTGCTCCAAAATGGCTGTACCTCCCTAAACAATGAATCTATACGATCATTTACAAACTTAACTAATCACATTTTATCTGCCTGGCTGGCCGGCTCACTCCATGGAGATGATTATTATTACTGAATGATTGCACTTTGCTGCTGGGAGCTGGTTTAACCCAGAGCCATAAAGATGACAGAGTTACGACAATTTGGTTCACTGCTGTCCAATGGAGGCAACAATGTAGGGACAAGTCCTGGACTTGGACATTTGGTAGTAATACAATACAACATAAACGTTACATTAGACTTTAAAACAGTTGTCATGTTGCACACATGCCCTGAAATAGCTCTTATTTTTGCCGACCCTCGTTGAAAACACTGCATTTCTATTCTCCTGTTTGTCGCTATTCAGGCTGCACGAACAGCAGCTCAGTTTTTGACCCCTCAATGTCGCTACTCTGTCTATACTATATGGCTCTGGTTTTTCCCCAAGTAATTATAGGCTAATTTTAGTTTGTTATAATTATGTTTTATATATATATCAAGAAGTATGAACTTGTAATTCTGTCCATAGTTTGTGTTGATTAGTAACACGGCACAAAGAGCGCAGAAACGCTAAATCAAAGTCATGTGATCGTATTCATTAGCCCTGACTGTGTTTATTGCGATCCGTCACTCTCTGATCCCAGAGGACCAATAATCTCTCTGTGTTGTCTTTGTCCCGCCCTCCTCTTTGTCTTGTGTGGTTTTCTCTGCTGTCAATCTAATGCAGCAGGACAGAAATAACCTGGTAAGTAACCAATGGGATCCATCTGGTGTATCACTGGCTCCGCCCCCTTACACATACACACACACACTCACATGCACGCACACGCACACATATACGCACACAGGCACACACGCACGCACACACGCACACACACACACACACACACAGTCATTGAAGTCATGTGTCAGTGGGTGCGTTCTCTAATTTGAGTCGGATCATCTTCAGATCATTACGATTTATAGAGTGTAGTAGTTCTGAGGCAGGAAAAAAACATTTCATTGTAAACATGTAGTTTCTTTAAAAAAGAAACATTAATTTTAGTATATATATATTTGCTGTGTAGCATATGTATTTGTATTTTATTTTATATATTTTTTTAATAAAAAATATTTTGTAGTAAGTATTTGACTAATTTAGCACCAAGTGTGTGATATTAATGATTAAAGGATTATTCTTTAGCGTCAAATGAAATGGTGACTCTGTTGGCATTCAGATTATAGAATTCACCCACATGCAGGGATCCCATGCTGGCATTAACCTTTTGTTTTTGTGTTTGTATTCTATATATGTTTTTAATGTTGGTGTAATAATAACCATATTCCGGTATCTGATTCTTAGTGATTTACCCATTCAGGACTGGAGCCCCTTAAAGTTTATTTGGGAGGGTTCTTGTTGCTATGTACTCTATACAATATATACTAAAGTGATTATCCACAAAGTGTCTTGCTTAACAGGCATTTTATACTATTATAGTAACCCTATAGAGATGCGCAGTGACGTCACCGCCCCGGTTCCGGAAGTCTTTTCCCAATTCATTTTTCTCATAGACTTTTCGAAAATAATTTATATCAAGACGATTACGCCGCGGACAAAGCCAACTCGAGTCGTGACGAATCATGATGACACACACAAACTTTTGGGACAATAAAATAATTTCTAAGATGAAAAACGAAACAAAAAGTCTTGTATCATGCCGTTTTCTACTTCTTCCCAATTATATATTATATGACGATATTGTGTTTGTTGTCATGATTTGTCACGACCTGAGTTGGCTTTGGCCGCGGCGTAATCGTCTTGATATAAATTATTTTCGAAAAGTCTATGAGAAAAATGAATGGGGAAAAGACTTCCGGAACCGGGGCGGTGACGTCACTGCGCATCTCTATAAAATACCTGCTAAGCTGTGAAGTCATTGCTTTTCTCAAACAGTTAGGTTACTAAGATATAGCAATGATAACGTCACACTTGATGTCTTTAGCAGGCCACCCGGAAGTGCACATTCACAGTCATGTGAGCATGGACGGTGCTTAGGCGCCCATGCGGACGACATGTGTAAGGAAATCAAGCGCCCCCCCCCAACAGCTACAGAGCTGTGAGATCAGCTGGAATGATATAAACTTCACCCAGTTCAGCTACAGAGCTGTGAGATCAGCTGGAATGATATAAACTTCACCCAGTTCAGCTACAGAGCTGTGAGATCAGCTGGAATGATATAAACTTCACCTGAGATCATCTGGAATGATATAAACTTCACCCAGTTCAGCTACAGAGCTGTGAGATCAGCTGAAATGATATAAAGTGATTGAAGGATTAAATTATCGTGGATTTTACTCTGACTAAGCGTTTTAAAAAGCAGCATAACATTGTTGTGAGTTTTCCACAAATCCTAGGTCTTTTATTTTTTTTTTTTTTGCAAACTCACTCCTAAATGGGTAAAATAAGTACACATTTGTTTCCATTGTATAATCCAATGCCATCACGTTGTCATGTTGTCTGTCGATCACAATTCACTTCATTATCATAATTACATCATTATTGTGTTAATCACAAATCAACCCACGCCATCGTGTGACAAAATTATGCAGTGAGTAAACCGGACGTAAACGGTGGATTTTCTTTTTCTCTCTCCCTGTGTATGCTAATGAGGTGTGCTAATGAATATTAACGCGTGAATATGAATGAATTCCAGAATCCAAACCAGAAGCCTGTCATTCTGAGGAAGAGGCGACAGAGAATCAAGATAGAGTCCAACTGGGAGCTCTTCTATTACAGGTATGAACTATGGTGGTCCAGGGAGACACCAACACATCCTCATGCCTAAAAGGCAAAACTTGCCTTTTATCCAGACCATGGATAAAAGGACCATGTCGCCTTCTGAGACCCTCGTAAAAGGACATATATGCCTTTTCTCTAAAAAGGCGTTCCGTGCCTTTTTCGGCAGAAGGCATAATGTGGTTAGTGATTTATTGGCTACACCTGGGGTATGAAGGAGCGCTTGTTTTATCTGCCGGCTACTACTAGTAGGGCGGGGCGAAGCATAGTTTTACTGAGGTTATGTTTAGGGTTAGTTACCGCATAAAGCACCGTCTAACTCTCACCCTAACCTAACTCTAACCCTAAACATAACCCCAGTAAACCTAAGCTATGCCTATACCTAATCCTAACCCTAAACTTAACCTCAGTAAACCTATGCCTAAACCTAACCTAACCCTAACCATAACCTCAGTAAAACTTCCTTCGCCCCGCCCTACTAGTAGTAGCCGGCAGATAAAACAAGCGCTCCTTCATACCCCAGGTGTAGCCGATTAATCACTAACCGCATTATGCCTTCTGCCGGAAAAGGCACGGAACGCCTTTTTAGAGAAAAGGCATATATGTCCTTTTACGAGGGTCTCAGAAGGCGACATGGTCCTTTTATCCATGGTCTGGATAAAAGGCAAGTTTTGCCTTTTAGGCATGAGGATGTGTAGCCCAGCGATATATTGATTCCATGCTTAAAATCTAGTGGTTTTCAACCAGTGATCCTTGAGAGGGTTCCAGGTAGTCCCCTAAATGATGGAAAGTTTGTTAACCAGATGTAACTCTTTGAGATTGTAAAAATGAAACCAAATTGGTTTCATTTTTACACTCCCAAGAGTTAGAATATTCATCGTCTGAATTAGCCCCAAGTCTACACAACTAGAGCATGTAGGAAAAATGGCCATTATTTTGATCTATGTTTGCCGGTTTTGGTTCCAAAATCCAGCCTGTTATTGTGGACAAAAGCAAAACATAAAACTTTAGGGGACTGTTTTGACTCTGTGGGGCTAAAATGACACCAAATGGTGGTCCATGGCTCAAATGCTGAATAAATAATGGGCCTTGGTATCAAAAAGGTTGAAAACCCCTGCTTTAATCCGTGTTTTGACCCAATCGTATTGTTTGCCGTTTGGTCGCCTTTCAATTGGGACAAAATGGGCGTGGCCATTTTGAAAAGAAATTGCCCCTCCCTCTCACCGTTCTACCTCATATATTCAG
>CM076982.1:49187833-49232833 GCA_039105355.1 Benthosema pterotum | reverse complement strand
AGGACACATGTAGAACAGAAACATCCTGTCAGACAGACATTTTGAGGACAGTATTTCCATATACCATAATTTCCGGACTATAAGCCACACCTGAATATAAGCCGCACCAGCTAAATTTGTGGCAAAATATTGATTTTTGCCATGTATAAGCCGCGCCTGACTATAAGCCGCACCAGACAACAAGCTTCATGTTAGAGCAGTGGTTTTCAACCTTTTTGATCCCAGGGCCCACTATTTATTCACTATTTCAGATGCACACCACCATTTGTTTTCACCCCACAGAACCCAAAACTAAAGATTTTTTTGGTTTTGTCCACAATTCCAGGATTGATTTTTGCAAACAAAACAGGCAAAACATAGTGATGAAAATGACCATGACTTATTAATTAAGTGGTGCTAATTTAGATGGAGAATATCATAACTCTTGAGACTGTAAACATGAAACCAAATGGACCCTTGCGGGTCCATTTGGTTTCATGTTTACAGTTTCATTTTTACACTCTCAAAGAGTTACATCTGTTTAAGCAGCTTTCCATCATTTAGTTTAGTTTGTTAAAAAAAAACACACCTGTAAAAATCCATAGATTGGCCGCACCGTTGTATAAGCCCAGGGTCAAAAGCATGTGAAAAAAGTAGCGGCTTATAGTCCGGAAATTACGGTATTTGTATAGCCCTATATGTGGCCATTTCTGACCGAGGCTAGAGTATCGGTTGTTCTTTTTGACGCTTCAGTATTGGGGATATTTTTATCTTATAGAGTAATGTCTAGCAGAGAAACAGCCAGTTGAGAAGGCAGGCGACATCGTCAGAGTTGTACTCTGTGTTTTATACTAATTGTGTGATCTCGGTTTACAGAAAAACGTGCGGGAGGTGATGGACTCCAACGGGGTTCGAATCCTGGTGGATCTGCTGACCATGGCCCACCTGCACACCAGTAGAGCCACCGTACCGCTACAGGTACAATAAACCAGTACAGAAACTACCAAACTACCTCACTAGTTACTGGGAAAAGTAATAATATTACAGTAATATATTATTACCAGTACCTAGTTACTGACGCCTAGACACCTATCTCTAGTTGTGATTGGTAGTGTGTTGTGATGGAGGGGAATGTGATTGGCTGACGGTGTCTCCGCACTGTGTTCTGATTGGCTGCTGGTCTCTCTCCACAGACCAACGTCCTGGAAGCCTCTCCAGACATGAAGAGAGAGAGTGAGAAGGAGTGGTACTTTGGAAACGCAGACAAGGAGAGGAGAGGACCCTTCAGCTACGAGGAGGTAAGGACACAAGGAGAGGAGACAAGGACCCTTCAGCTACGAGGAGGTAAGGACACAAGGAGAGGAGATGAGGGGGTAAGGACACAAGGAGAGGAGACAAGGACCTTTCAGCTACGAGGAGGTAAGGACACAAGGAGAGGACCCTACAGCTACGAGGAGGTAAGGACACAAGGAGAGGAGACAAGGACCCTACGGCTACGAGGAGGTAAGGACACAAGGAGAGGAGATGAGGAGCTAAGGACACAAGGAGAGGAGAGGACCTTTCAGCTACGAGGAGGTAAGGACACAAGGAGAGGAGACAAGGACCTTTCAGCTACGAGGAGGTAAGGACACAAGGAGAGGAGACAAGGACCTTTCAGCTACGAGGAGGTAAGGACACAAGGAGAGGACCTTTCAGCTACGAGGAGGTAAGGACACAAGGAGAGGACCTTTCAGCTATGAGGAGGTAAGGACACAAGGAGAGGAGACAAGGACCTTTCAGCTACGAGGAGGTAAGGACACAAGGTAAGGAGACAAGGAGAGGAGATGATGAGGTAAGGAAACAAGGAGAGGAGACAAGGAGAGATGAGGAATTATGGAGACAAGGAGAGGAGACGAGGACATGGGGTGAGGACACAAGGAGGGATGAGGAGAAAACAAGTGTCAGAGTTTAGAGACGCTCGTTTCCAGTTTTTATTTTATTTTATTTTATTTTATTTTATTTTATTTTTTTATTTTTTTTTATTTATTATTTTTTTTATTTTATTTTTTTTTATTTATTTTTTTATTTATTTTTTTATTTTTTTTTATTTTTTTATTTTTTTTTTATTTTTTTATTTTTTTTTATTATTATTTTTTTTATTTTATCTTATTACCAGATGTACCGTAATTTCCGGACTATAAGCCGCTACTTTTTTCACATGCTTTTGACCCTGCGGCTTATACAACGGTGCGGCCAATCTATGGATTTTTACAGGTAACACAGGGGTTTTCAACAGGTGGTCCCATAGGGTTCCAGGTGGTCCCCAGACTAAATGATAGAAAGTTGGTTAACCAGATGTAACTCTTAGAGAGCGTAAAAAATGAAACCAAATGGACCCTTGCGGGTCCATTTGGTTTCATGTTTACACTCTCAAGAGTTATGATATTCTTTAGTTTTGGGGTCTGTGGGGTGAATATGTTGAATAAATAGTGGGCCCTGGGATCAAAAAGGTTGAAAACCACTGCTCTAACATGAAGCTTATTGTCTGGTGTGACTTATAGTCAGGTGAGGCTTATAGTCAGGTGCGGCTTATAGTCAGGTGCGGCTTATACAAGAAAAAATCAGTATTTTGCCCCAAATCTAGCTGGTGCGGCTTATATTCAGGTGCGGCTTATAGTCCGGAAATTACGGTAGCTGGAGTTGTCTCCATATACAGTATGTGGTCTGTGCTTCCTCTGGCTTGCTTCCAGCTGTGACTGACCTCCCCTCATGGTGTGTTCATCCTCTAGATGCAGGAGTTCTGGAGCACGGGCGTTCTGAGCGCTAAGACGCGCTGCTGGGCTCAGGGCATGGACGGCTGGCGCCCCCTCCAGGCCATCCCCCAGCTGAAGTGGTGTCTGCTGGCCAGCGGCCAGGCCGTGCTGAACGAGACGGACCTGGCAACCCTCATCCTCAACATGCTCATCACCATGTGCTCCTACTACCCCAGCAGGTAAAATACAACCTGGCAACCCTCCTCACCCTATCCTAGCAGGCGAAACATAAGATGAATGAACTAATCCAGGATTTATGCCCAAACCAGGCTTGTTAAATCTAGACTAGTTTTTTTTCTGTTCCATTAACAGGCTAAAAGTACAGCCTGGCCTTTTCTTAGTCTAGAACCATTTGGTAGAACGCAAAGTTTCTTAATGGCTATAATAAGTTCTACCTATCTCACAGATCTACTGATACATTGATACAATACAATGCTCATTCTAAAAGGAATACTGATGCTATAATAAAGGAGAGAGAATATTCTCAATAATGGACGGAGCGAATTAACTTCTTTATCCTAAGGTCAAACATCGTTCACTGCTTTAGGCATTGGGGTAAAAACAAAAAAGGTTAAAAGAGTCCTTGTCTAATAAGATAAACATCGCTTAAAACATTATACTTTCCCTATATAACTAAAATAAACAAATAAAAACACCAATGCCATCTTATTTCTTTCATAAATAGGGAATATTTCACTGTACAGGAACTGCTCCTGGCGCAGGATGATGATGTCACGTGTGATCTAGCTCTATAGAATATACTGAACATGCTCACGTGACATCATCATCCTGCGACCGGAGCACCTCCTATTGAGTGAAAGATTCTCTATTTATGAAAAAAACAAAGTGTTGAAGGTGTTTTTTATCTGCATGTTTTAGTTATAGAAGGCAAGTATAAGTGTTTTAAGCCATATTTGTCTTATTAGCCAGGGATCCTTTTAAGCAATGAAAGTGTTAATGTGTGTATAATGTGTTTTTGTTGTGTTTTCCAGGGACCAGGACAACGCCATAATCCGTCCTCTACCAAAGATCAAGAGGCTGATCAGTGACAACACCTGTCTCCCTCACATTGTCCAGGTGAGGGCAGCGTTCACCCCTGATTGACTGTCTGCAACCAAAGTGCAGACACATAAGGTCTCCGAGGTCAGGTTCTACTTGCCCCCAAAAATATATTGTAAATTTTGCATTTAAGTTCACTTCCTACATGGGTGCTTTAAACCAGGGGTTTTCAACAGGCGGTCCGGGGACCACCAGTGGTCCTTGAGAGGGTTCCAGGTGGTCCCCAGCTAAGATGGTTAACCAGATGTAACTCTTGAGAACGTAAAAATGAAACCAAATGGACCCTTGCGGGTCCATTTGGTTTCATTTTTACGCTCTCAAGAGTTAAAATTCATCATGTTAATTAGCCCATAGTGGTCACAGACCCAGTGGTCCCTGACCCCAGCAAAATGATAGTTTGGAACCAAATGGACCTGGGAGAGAGATAGGTAGAGATAGCTAGAAAGCAGGGAAAGACACAGAGGCAGAGTGCAATGACTGCCTTCAAGACAAATTTATCTTGTGTTGTGTTATAGTGCACTAAGTTGCACACTTGCCCGATCGGGCAACCACGTAGCAGTCTTCACTTGCCCCACCATTTTTTTTACTTGCCCCGGGCAAGCGGGCAAGTGTTAGTGTCAAGCCCTGTACTTCTCCCTTAATGCTAGTACTCCTATGTGTAACGTTCCTCCTTCCAGCTGCTGCTGACCTTTGACTCCAGATGTAACTCTTGAGTAGTCTTGGGCAATATACCGGTATTACCGTTTACCGCGATATTGAAAATCAATACCGAGTAATATCGCAGGATTTACAAAAAATACCGAATCCCGAATATCGTATTTTTACCGTCCCCTCCAAACAATATCGTCCAAAAAAAGAAAAACAACCACGCAGCGCCGCTCATGTCGTGCTCATGTCGTGTCATGTCGTGTCGCAAAGAGTTGAGATTTGATTCCTTCTATGCATCTTCAATTCTGAACGGATTTCGATAATTCAAACTGGTATTTGCTGTGTCCATTGAGTGGTTTCGTTGGGTGTATATGATGTGTATAATTATATACCGTTTAATGAAATAATATGGACTGAGAATGCCACCTTTTATCTTCTGCACATAGCCAATTAGTGACTCCCCGGTTAATGCTACTGAACACGTGTGTGTGTGTGAGAGAGAGAGAGAGAGAGAGAGAGAGAGAGAGAGAGAGAGAGAGAGAGAGAGAGAGAGAGAGAGAGAGAGAGAGAGAGAGAGAGAGAGAGAGAGAGAGAGAGAGAGAGAGAGAGAGAGAGAGAGAGAGAGAGAGAGAGAGAGAGAGAGAGAGAGAGAGAGAGAGAGAGAGAGAGAGAGAGAGAGAGAGAGAGAGAGAGAGAGAGAGAGAGAGAGAGAGAGAGAGCATGTGTTGCATGTAGTTGAGTCTACGGGGTTCTCACCCTCACCATGTGGCTCTCAAACACAGAGAGACGAGAGAGTGTAGTAGAGGGCCAGAGGAGCCTTATGGATCTGTACACTGAAGGAGCTTGGATTTATTGACTTTTGGATCTAATAGCGATCTTTTTCCTGATCTTTGGTGGTTGACCTGTTATTTGGAGACAAGGTAAGGTTAAAAAAAGCCTTGGTTGCTGTTTTTTTTGTAATGGCGGCACTGATTGTTTGAGGATCGCTAGTTAGATCCAGCTAAATGATGGATCCTTTGTAACCAAACGGACCCTTATGGATCTGTAACTCTTGAGATCACAAATGAAACCAAATGGACCTCATGCTCTCAGGGACCACTGGTGGTCCCTGGACTACTGGTGTGTGTGTGTGTGTGTGTGTGTGTGTGTGTGTGTGTGTGTGTGTGTGTGTGTGTGTGTGTGTGTGTGTGTGTGCGCGTGTGCATGCGTGCGCAGCCGTCTGCTCGTCTCTCTTGGTGCGGTGGCACAGCAAGTTATATTTCAGTTGATTTTTAAATACAATTGGCTACTCTGTCTGTGCATGGTGTGCTGTGATCGTCTGCTGTGGTGTTGTCCTTTGATGTAGATGTTCGATATCCACAGGGTGGATGCACAAGGGTTTAATTTAACATATAATGGGGGAAATGGTTATCGTCGTGATTGCGCTGCTCGTCGTGATTGACAGGGGGGACGGACAGAGAAGATCACGAGCCCGGCGTGGACAGCAGTCGGTGGTTTGGCCGCTAGACTCGGTAATATCGATAATACCGGTTTTAATCACGTTATCAATATCGATATTAAAAAATCAATATCGCCAGGACTACTCTTGAGAACGTAAAAATGAAACCAAATGGACCCTGGCGGGTCCATTTGGTTTCATTTTTACACTCTCAAGAGTTAGAATAGCCCTCATGTGAATTAGTCCAAGTCTACTCATACAGTCGAGGATTAACTCACCGCCGCCCAAAAGCGCGGTCGTCGATCGCGTCGTGCTCGGTCCCGTTTGCCGAAAACGACGAAGGTGCAGATAACGACGAAATGTAGATTTCATTCTTTAATCCAACTATTAGTCCCAGCGCATCGTCTGATAATGATCCCGTTGCTGACTTTCATTTGGGACAGAATTGAGCGACAACTCTTTTTTTTTGTCCCCATTCACACCCATTCAATCCAATGCATTCAAACGGCTCTCCTCCGGTTTTCCCTCTGAATGGTGTTGTCGCATTGGTGAATCAACTAGCGCTACACGGCTCTTCCTGACTTGTGACCCGGATGTTTTTGGTGAGATCGCCAGATGACCGATTAGCCAAGACAACAGACACAGCATGACAGAAACAGCACATCCTGTTTAGGAGATCTGAGCTTCAAAATAAGGGCTTTTTACCGAATTTACTTGATTGAGCCCTGGCACTAGCTTGGAAATCCAGCAGTAAGGGCAGCAGTAAGTGTGTTAATGGTCATGGACCTAATGCTAGTACTCCCATGTGTACCGTTCGTCCTTCCAGCTGCTGCTGACCTTTGACCCCATCCTGGTGGAGAAGGTGGCCAACATCCTGTACATGGTGATGCAGGACAACCCCAACCTGCAGAGACTCTACCTGACCGGAGTCTTCTTCTTCATCATGATGTACACTGGATCTAATGTCCTGCCTGTGGCACGGTGGGGAGCACGCACACACACACACACACACGCACACACACACATACACACAGTGTTGTTTGTTTGACAATATTTTCATTTACCATAATTTCTGGATTAGCCGCACCTGAATATAAGCCGCACCAGCTAAATTTGGGGCAAAATACTGATTTTTCCTTGTATAAGCCGCACCTGACTATAAGCCGCACCAGGCTTATAGTCAGGTGCTTCATGTTAGAGCAGTGGTTTTCAACTTTTTCACAATTAACAATTTAAAGAACCTTGAACCTTGATCTTCACCCCACAGACCCCAAAACTAAAGATTTCTTTTGGTTTTGTTCACAATTCCAGGGTGGATTTTCGCGAACAAAAGAGGCAAAACATCAAAATGAACATGACTTATGATTTATTAATTAAGTGGTGCTAATTTAGTTGGTGAATATCATAACTCTTGAGGGTGTAAAACATTTTACACTCTCAAAGAGTTACATCTGGTTAACGAACTTTCTATCATTTAGTCTGCGGAGCCCACCTGGAACCTGTAAAAATCCATAGATTGGCCGCACCGTTGTATAAGCCTCAGGGTCAAAAGCATGTGAAAAAAGTAGCGGCTTATAGTCAGGAAATTACGGTAGTCTGAGTCTTTTCTATAAGACATATTTAGTCTTTTAGGCCCCTTTAGTCTTTTGAAATTCTTTTTTTAGTCTAGTCTTAGTCGACGAAATATCAAGAATGATTTAGTCTTAGTCTTATAGTTTTTAGTATGTATGTATACTGCAGATATGTTCACATACTTACAAAGAAAGAAAAAAGAAGATACAAATGTTTCTTATTTCCATGAGTCTTAGGTTATGATATAGTCTTCGTTTTAGTCCTTTGAAAATATTTTT
Source organism: Benthosema pterotum (assembly GCA_039105355.1). Lineage (NCBI taxonomy): Eukaryota > Metazoa > Chordata > Actinopteri > Myctophiformes > Myctophidae > Benthosema > Benthosema pterotum. The sequence continues at coordinate 49,225,067 of CM076982.1, read as the reverse complement.
TGTTAGTCCAGTCTTAGTCGACTAAATATCAAAAACCTTAGCCGACTTAGTCTTTAGTCTCAGTCGACAAAAACAACACTGACGCGCACACACACACACACACACACACACACACACACACACACACGCACACGCACACGCACACACACACACACGCACACCTACACACACACACACACACACGCTGTGCCTGACCTCAGTGTTCTTCGTCTCTTTTCTCTCCTCAGGTTTTTAAAGTACACTCATCTCAAACAGGCCTTCAGATCAGAGGAGGTAAGCACACACTGCACTGTAAATAAATGAAAACTGTAAATGAAATTCCACGGCCCTCTCACGTATTATTAGGAGGACAATATCAGTCACCAGGAAAAAAAAAATGGGTTGTCTTCGAATAATCTGTCATTTTTGTTGTTTTAAGTTATAATGGGTTTGTATAGGAAGGAGGCGGATGTGCTAAAATGAACATCAAATATCTAAATACTGAAAGGAGTAACTTATAAACTGTCTGGTGTGTTCACATGAGACTATAGACCATAAAATGACCAAATGACTGTTTTTTTTTTTTTTTTTTTTTTTTTTTTTTTGGAATTTGGAATTTCCCTTTAATGTATATGAATGGCACTCTGGACCACGTGGGGGCGCTACAGGCTGGAAAAGTGGCACGCAAGGAGTTAAGGAGTCGCTCATGGTCTTAATTCCCGGACCGTCGATCCCGCGGTCGTCGTTGTTTTACCGTGAAATTACGTACACCGGTCACGACAACGGCGCGTAACACGCCAAAATGTAGATTTAATTTATAATCCATCTATTAGTTCAAGCGCATCATCTGAAAAAGATCCTGTTGCTGACACTCATTTGGGACAGAATTGCCGCGACAACTTTTTTTTTTTTTTTTTGTCCCATTCGCACCCATTCAATGCAATGCATTCAGAAAGCTTTTCTGGGGATCTCCAATGTCGTTGCCATGGCACACGGGTGGATCGTCTGTTTCTAGACGTCACTTCCTGACTTTTGATCCGGAACCTTTTGCTCAGATCGTCAGAGGACAAGTTAGTCAAGACACCAGAAACAGCATGACGTCATCGCACATCCTGTTTAGGAGATCTGGCGCTTCAAAATAAGGGTTTTTTACCGACTACACTGGCTTGAGCAATGGCATAGGGCAGAAAACCACGGACACGCGGTCACGGTCGATGTGTTAATCACAAGGCTCCAGTGGAGAGGGTCTGTTGTTTTACACCAAGGGTGGGCAATTATTTTTCCCGAGGGACCAAATGAGATCCATAAAATATTGTGGAGGGCCAGGACTAAAGGCTGAACTAAAGTCTGCGTGGTATTAATTTAATTTCAAGACGAAACTAAGAGTAAGACCTAACTTTTTGATACCGGCACCCTCTATTTATTCAGTATTTGAGCCACAGAGGACCACTATTTGACGACATTTTAGACCCACAGATGCCAAAACTAAAGATTTGTTTTGTTTTTGTTCACAATACCAGGCTGGATTTGGGAAACAAAACGCTAGGCAAACATAGATCAAAAATGACCATTCGTTTACATTATCTGATTGTGTAGGTAATTCAAATGATGAATATTTTAACTCTTGAGGGTGTAAAAATGAAACCAAATGGACCCGTAAGGGTCCATTTGGTTTCATTTTTACATTCTCAAAGAGTTAAATCTGGTTAACCATCTCTCCATAACTGGAACTCAAGGACCACTGGTGGTCCCCGGGCCGGTCAGAGTCAGCCAAAGGGCGGCATTTGGCCCCCGGGCCGCATAATGCCCAGGTATGTTTTAGACAGTGGTTCTGCGTCTGTAGTACGTTCAGTTCAAGTTCCTCCTCCTCCACTTCCTCCTCCTCCTCCCCCTCCTCCCCCTCCTCCTCCCCCTCCTCCTCCTCCCCCTCCTCCTCCTCCTCCTCCTTTAGGCTAAAGGCCAGGACATTGTCCAGCGCAGTGTGTTGGGTCCGGTCCTTCCAGAGGCCATGGTGTGTTACCTGGAGAACTACGAGGCTGAGCGTTTCTCTGAGATCTTCCTGGGAGAGTTTGACACGCCAGAGGCCATCTGGAGCAGCGAGATGAGGTACGCACACGCACGCACGCACACACGCACGCATGCACGCATCAGGGGCGGATCTAGGCATGGGGGGGCAATGCCCCCCCAACTGCTCAGTCTGCCCCACCAAACACGATGGCATGCAAAACAACCCAAGATATTTTAAAGTGCTTATATTTAAAATGATGTGAAACACTACTACTGCTACTAACTACAGCTGTGTCACCACTAAACCAACAGCATTTCATCATTGAAAACAGAAAACTCTCTGAGTCAGACCTTTAGCTTTATGCATGCTGCGTGTCTGTTGCAACTTCAACAACAACTGATGTTATTATTGATGCTTTACTTGACTAATAAAAGTCCTGTAACTGAAAATGAAGCGACCCGGGCAATGACGCCGCCCCCATACCATTTTCTCCTGCTCCCCCCCAATTGCGAAATGTTACATCTGCCCTTGGCATGCATGCATGCACACACGCACGCGCACGCACGTGCGCGCGCGCACACACACACACACACACACACAAAGCAGCACTACAGCGACCCTGGTAAAAATATATATATATATATGTTAAAAACACCAGACATCTTGGTGGAGCCCATTTGACTCTGAGAGTCAAAAGTCACCAGATCCTGATGTATCAGTCTACAGGAGTAGTGTTTTTTTTTTTTTTTTTTAACGGGCCGTTTCACCTTTTTCCTCCAATCCAGGAGGCTGATGATCGAGAAGATGGCGGCGCACCTGGCCGACTTCTCCCCGCGGCTGCAGTCCAACACGCGGGCGCTGTACCAGTACTGTCCCATCCCCGTGGTCAGCTTCCCCCAGCTGGACAACGAGCTCTTCTGCAACATCTACTACCTCCGTCACCTGTGTGACACCACCCGCTTCCCCTGCTGGCCCATCAGGGACGCCGTACGTAAACCATACCCCTTGTTCACCATATATGGGGGGGTAGTTTTTTTTTTTTTTTCTAAAACCATAGAGGGCCACTAGGGCTGCTAAAAAACAATAATACAGGCATGTATTGTAGCTGTAGTCCAGTAATGATTAGGGCTGGGAATCGATCCGAATTCCCTAGATCGATTCGATTTCGATTCACAAGGTCACGATCCGATTCGATCCACGATTCGATCCGATTCGATTCGATATCGATCTATTTACAGACATAATGGAAATAAATACTGTCCAATAGACAAGACGGCCCCATATGTTGGTGATTGTATCTGTGTATGTGTAAGAGGGACACAGAGAGAGAAGAGTCAAGTATTAAGTAGGCCCTACTGTAATTTCCGGATTATAAAGCGCACCTGAATATAGGCCGCATCGGCCAAATTTAGCGAAAAAAAAAAACAATTGTGTACATATACAAGCCGCACTGGACTGTTAATTACCATAAGTAAGGTAATTACCATATGTAAGGGTTCTTACTTCTTGCACAGATGAGATTGTCGGCAACGAAATGGTGTTTGAGAAGCATCCTTTTTATTATTTAAACGACTTAAAGAAAAAAAATGCATTTGTAGGCTATAACTGAACTCATTCAAGTCTTTTAATCTATAGTGCACAGAGCGTGTAGCCTACTGTGCCGTGAACTGTATTGTTTCAGTCATACACGTGTAACATTTAACTGCACGTGCTGTATGTAATTATTACTTTGGTTCAATAAGTAGCATTGCATCTCCGTGTATGTAGGCCTATTTATAGTTTTAATTTAACGGATGGCACGGCATTCTGGCCATACGCTGGCTGAGGGCTGCAACGTTGATTCACACAGATACACTCAGGCACGGATTGGCACATATTTTCCCACCGGGACAATTTTGCCTTTGCCAGGCCACCCTGGGGGGTGGCGCAGGCCACCGGGAAAACTCCCTGTACACCAGATGGCCAACCCGCCCTTGGATAGGCCTACACTTGTTGTATGTACTCTACGCGGGGAAGGAAGCGACACGGACACTTTACAATATGTCCAGAATCCAGACCGAGGGTATAGGCTTGGGAAATGACCGTGCGTTCAAACTGGAAGACAGTTGTTTGTTTTCCCGAGTCGCTTTTCACTCGCACGTGCGAGCCCCTTCATTGCGACGCGCAGTGGATATAATACTCACTAAGTTACCGAGGAAGCGTTCCGACCCTGGGTCTGTACATTTTGTGGTCTCGATTCTCTGTAAATAAGCGATCCACAAGCTTTCTCGCTTAAATAGCTGATCCACAAGGTCGCGCCGCATGTGTTTCCAAAGTATGTGTGCTGGAGACCACCTAACTCCCCCAAAGTTACCGTACATCTGGTTAACCAACTGTCTATCATTTAGCTGGCGACCACCAGGAATCCTCTCAATGCGCTCAACGAGGCGACATCAATGTGACTTTTATTAGGCTTTTTTTCGCCGCCTCGTCCTGATCGCGCAGCAGCCCAGCCTTTCGAAACCCGTTCGTGATCGTGGATGGATGTTTTGACACTTTTCCACGCAGTCAGGACCCACTGCCAGACTTGAGAAAAAGTTGCTTTCCGCATGCGACCAGTTTTGGTGAAAGATTTCTCGCCGCTAGTCATCCAAGCCTGTTTTCAAAGTGGCGAAGTGCCACTTACCAGGGGCTGCAGGTGCTTCGTTGTGCCCCAGGAATCACGGCAGGAATCGAGCACGATTTCACAGAATATATGTGCCCTCATGCTGTCCAAAACGAGCTTTTTTTGGCACGTGTTTTTTTGGCAGCGGCGGCGACGCATTTAGTAGTGTCTGTCTTTTCTATAGTGCGCCTCCGTGTAAAAGAAAATGGTGCCAGTCGCCTGGAGAAGATCGATCCACACATTTTTTAATCGATGTCGTGTTTTTGAGCGTGAATCGATATCGGATCGCTGGATCGATTTTTTGAACACAGCCCTAGTAATTATGTCATTTGACCTATAACTAATGGCAAAAAATCAAACTCAGCTGATTTTGTATCTTCAATATATCCTGAATAACAGATAAAAAGTTGCCTGGAATTGTCTGAGGGGGAAGCTTTGAAAATGGCATTTAAAGTCAGTCCGCCATTGAAATTCTATTGAAGGCAAATATTTTCTAAATTTCATTGTGCTTTGAGTAGCACAGTGACATATCAAACTAGAGAGTTTCCATGGTGCTGAATACATTCTTTAGCATTAGTTTTGCACAAAATCACTCATTGGGTGAAATATGGCCATAACAACTTGCCCAAATTTGCTGACCTCATCATATTTGTCAGCACGGTTATGGCTGTTTCCAACCCAAGGAAGTTTTTTTGGCGGGGGGGGGGGGGGGGCAAAATTAATGCTTGGAATGCATTCAGCATCATGAAAACTCCATAGTTTTATATGTCACTTGCTACTTAATGCACAATGAAATTTAGAAAATAGTTGCCTTAAATGGGATGTCAATGGTGGACATACTGTAAAGGCCATTTTCAAACCTTTCCCCTTAGACAATTCCAGGAAACTTTTTTATCTGTTATTCAGGATATATTGAAGATACTAAATCAGCTGAGTTTGCTTTTTTAGTCCCAGGTTCACCCCCTCTATTCCATATAATGCCTGTACTACTGTATCAGTGAGTGACAAATAACCCCTGTTCTATCTTGGATCCTTTTGTAGGTCTGTTGGTTTGTATCATTATTTTGATTATTTTGTTTTGGGCGGTCTAGGCCAAATTTGCGCCAAAAAAAAGGGCCGATCTGGCGCAAATTCACGCGTAAAATGACCGGGCCGAATTTTTTGTACCAGTCCAGCACTGCACACACGTATTTACAACAGGGCTGATAACTTTGAATGGACACACTAGTTAAGAATACACTTGATTACGATGGTGGCCACCTGGTTCATTTTATCAAACAATTAAAGACATACAAATATTCACTTCTGTCAAGAGGTCAGAAGCTGCATATCATAGTGGAGGTGAAAAGGAAAAGAAAAATGTACAAGGAGGGTAAAACGGGGGGAGGCATGTTTTTACAGTGGCCAATTATGAGTAGCAGCCGCCCGTAGATGCCCTTTGAGGGTGGTTTTGAAGGAGTCAAGGGATTTGCATGTCTACGCAGTGTTGTTCTTGTCTTAGTCTCAGCGCTTTCTATAGTGCCACCAGGAGGCTGATTGTTGGCCTTTTTTTCATGTTACTCATCCAGATTCTGTAAAAAAACACACACACACACACACACACACACACACACACACACACACACACACACACACACACACACACACACACACACACACACACACACACACACACACACACAGATCGTTACAAAGTACCTCTATGGTCATGTGCTTAAGACAACTCTGTCCCAAATCTCATATTCCATCCTTGTCGGCTATAATTTACTTTTAAGTTTAAGTTTGCAAGATTGGCCCGCTTAGAACAGAAAGCATCAAATGATAAACACTGCAGCCAATTTAAGTCAACGGGCAATTTATGTGAAATCTTTTAAAACGATCCCTGCCTAATATGACGAATATGCCTTAACACACTAACTATGCTTGCATTCTATAACTAAAAATACAGATACAATACTTCTCCAGTACTTTTATTTCATCCATAAATCGAGAATATGTCACTCATTAGGGACTGCTCCTGTCGCAGGTTGATGATGTCACATGAGACTGTGTGGTTCAGGCCTAAAGGACACATGCTCGTGTGACATCATCAATCATCAAAGCACTCAACAGGAGCAGTTCCTGTTGAGGGAAATATTTTATATTTATGGAAGAACTAAGATACTGACAGTGTTTTTATTTGTTTATTTTAGTTATATATGGCAAGTATAATGTTTTCAGCCATGTTTGTCTTATTAGCCAGGGATCCTTTTAACACGCCTTCCTATTAGGCAGACAGATATAACCGCACCTTTCACACTGGCGTGTTATGGGATGGATTTTTGTGGATGTGGATTTTTGCAAAACACTTTTTCTTCTTCTTCTTTTTTTTCTCCAAATCATCCAATTACCATCATAAGGGCACTTTTTCCAGTTAGTTTTAGTCGACTAGAACAACACTGATTCCATGTTTTGGTGGCATAGAACGAAAGGGAAATAAGCAGTAAGACATGTTTTTCTAGACACTGCACTGATATCGGCGTGCATTACAAAGCATGAACAAAAAGGAAACAAACTCACCTTCAGCCGAGGCTCCCTGAAGGACACTCTGGGGGGGTTAAGGGGGTGTCATTAGGAGGTCAGGCAGGGGTTGACACTAACGTCTCTGAGGCACTTGCCCATCGGGCAAGTGGAAGTCAGGTTCTACTTGCCCTCAAGTCATGGTCACTTGCCCCCCAAATTATATCGTAATTTCTTGCCATTTCTTTCTTCTTGGCTGCTTTAAACATTTCCTTTCGCAGTCAAAGACTGTTTTTTTTTTTAGTCACAATCAGCTACAGTAAATATTCAACTTGTAAATCAGTGGTTCACACAGTGGTTCCTATAGTGATCACGGTCCGTGAACCCACCAAAATGATAGTTTGGAACCAAATGGACCTGGGAGAGATGGGAGAGAGAGCTAGAAAGCAGGGAAAGACACAGAGGCAGAGCGCAATGACCACCTTCAAGACAAATATATTGTGTTGTGTTATAGCGCACTAAGTCACACACTTGCCCGATCGGGCAACCAGGTAGCAGTCTTCACTTGCCCCACCATTTTTTTACTTGCCCCGGGCAGGCGGGCAAGTGTTAATGTCAAGCCCTGTCAGGGGTCAGTGTGTGGTCCAGCAGTGTGGTCTTCAACCCTTAGTCTCCTGAACGCGTTTTGGTGTTTTATCTGTTGAAAAATAGCAGATCAACAAGCTCATGTCGCGCCACCGAGTGGCGCGACATGAGCTTGTTGTTCTGCTATTCTTTTGAAAAATTGTGAAAATGTGCTGCAAATCTCTGAATACATTATTTTGGAAGCAAACATTTCATCTCAATTTTTCGCTTCTGGGGAACCCCGAGAACAACATGTTTTCAGATGGCGGTCTGCAGCCAAATATGGATAATTCTGGTGGTCCTTGGCTAGAAATATGTTAGCATCACTGACACAGGAGCACAGATTTTTCAGAAAAACTAGAATCTAGTGTCAGAAACTATAGAATCTAGTGTCAAAAACTCTATTCTAGCGTCAGAAAGTAGATTCTAGTGTCAAAAAGGAGATCCTAGCATCAGAAACTATCATTTAGTGTCAATAACTAGAATCTAGTGTCGGAAACTACTGTAGAATCTAGTGTCAAAAGCTAGAATGTTGCTGCTGCTATAATCTGGTGTCAGGAACTACTGTATAATCTGGTGTCAGAAACTCGAATCGAGGGTCAGGACACAATGGGTTAACAGTGTCGTTCCTCTGCCCCTCCCAGGTGAAGCTCCTGAAGGACACTCTGGAGGCGTGGAAGAGAGAGGTGGAGAAGAAACCTCCGTCCATGTCTGTGGACGAAGCTTATGAGGTCCTGAGCCTCCCCAAAGGACAGGGACAGTGAGTAACAAACACCACTTTAATCAACTAGAAACAGAGGTTTTCAACCTTTTTGACACCAGGTACCACCATTCGTTCAGCATTTGAGCCACGGACCACCATTTGATGACATTTTAGCCCCAAAGACCTAAAACTAAACAGCTCTTTTGGTTTTGTTCACGATTCCAGGCTGTATTTTGCCAACAAAACAGTGTGAGCTTCTTAAATTAAGTGGTGCTAATTCAGATGATGAATATTTTAACTCTTGAGAGTGTAAAAATGAAATGGTTTCATTTTTACACTCTCAAGAGTTACATCTGGTTAACCAACTTTCCATCATTTAGCCTGGGGACCACCTGGAACCCTCTCAAGGACCACTGGTGGTCCCCGGACCACCTCTTGAAGACCCCTGCTTTAATCAACCAGATCAACTCTCAATGGAGTGCAAACATGCGCGTCATGCGCGCACAAGTAGGCCATTGTCATGGCCTATTTGTGCGTGCCACATCCAGGATGCGACCTGGATGCTTACTGCGACCCAAGTCCTTGGTCAATAGTGGATTTCGCTGCCTCTCATTTTTAGTGCAAAACTAATGTTTTTTTTTTTTTTTAATGGATTCCGAGTCATAAAAAAACACCCAGTCTGATAACATGCCAGTTAATAGTATAATGAAATGTTTCCTTATATGGTTGTTGATGGTAGTCTCACTTTCAGCAGCTGTCAATCATTCCCTGTGGGAGACGTTGGGCCGCTTTTACACTGGCAGCCAAATCTAGCCCTGAATCAGATCTGTGTCACTTCCAAGATAGAAATCTGATTGGTCTGACAGGTCACGTGACTCCTTTTAACAAATCAGATTCCAGGCTCTATGTGTCTCAGATGTGATTCAGGCTGTATTTGGCAGTGTAAATCAAGCCTTAGTGTTATAAGTAGGACATTTCATCAAGTATTTGACCACTCTGGTGACAAAGTCGTTACCAACGAAAAGGCTTCACTGACCTGTTTCTATGATGATGTCTAATAACACATATATTCTGATAATATTCCCCTCGCTACAAACGTGGCAGGGATGTGACGTCTGTGTCGTTCGTAATGAGGTAATTTCTGATGAAACGGAAAACCTTGTTGTGCTTCAGTGTTTTTCAGCCTTTTTCATGCCAGGGCCCTCTATTTATTCTGCATTTTAGCCGCCGGAGGACCACCATTTGATGTTGAGTTTAGTCTCTCGGAGCCAAAAGCAAGGATTTTCTTTTTTTTTTTTTTTTTTGTCTACAATTTAGGAGAGATAAACTGGCGCAAAACGTTGGTCCAAATAACAATTCCTCTACAATTTCTAATTGTTTGGATTCTTGAAAATTAAGTAATTCACATTTTTAATTTTAATTTAACTCTTGAGAGCGTAAAAATGAAACCAAATGGACCCTCACGGGTCCATTTGGTTTCATTTTAACGCTCTCAAGAGTTACAGATCTATACGGGCCCCCGTTTGGTTACGAACTGTCCGTCATTTAGCCTTGGGGACCACCTGGAATCCTCTCAGGGACCACCTCGTTGTTGTGTTTGCGTTCCAGGCACGAGGAGAGCAAGGTGAGGAAGGCCTACTTCAGACTGGCTCAGAAGTATCACCCGGACAAGAACCCAGAAGGCAGGGTGAGTCTTAGCCCTGAAACACCTCCGTCATAAAGCTGTACGTACACTAAAACATTAAGATTTACAGGGAATGTACTCACCACGTGGTGGCGTGGGCCACGAGAGGTAGAGGTAGAGAGCAAGTAGCATTGCTGCACACTGCGTTGCTTAACCCAATGTGTCGTGACCCTCGATTCGAGTTTCTGACACCAGATTATACAGTAGTTCCTGACACCAGATTATAGCTGCAGCAACATTCTAGCTTTTGACACTAGATTCTACAGTAGTTTCTGACACCAGATTATAGCTGCAGCAACATTCTAGCTTTTGACACTAGATTCTACAGTAGTTTCTGACACCAGATTATAGCTGCAGCAACATTCTAGCTTTTGACACTAGATTCTACAGTAGTTTCTGACACCAGATTATAGCTGCAGCAACATTCTAGCTTTTGACACTAGATTCTACAGTAGTTTCTGACACCAGATTATAGCTGCAGCAACATTCTAGCTTTTGACACTAGATTCTACAGTAGTTTCTGACACCAGATTATAGCTGCAGCAACATTCTAGCTTTTGACACTAGATTCTACAGTAGTTTCTGACACCAGATTATAGCTGCAGCAACATTCTAGCTTTTGACACTAGATTCTACAGTAGTTTCTGACACCAGATTATAGCTGCAGCAACATTCTAGCTTTTGACGCTAGATTCTACAGTAGTTTCCGACACTAGATTCTAGTTATTGACACTAAATGATAGTTTCTGATGCTAGGATCTCCTTTTTGACACTAGATTCTATAGTTTCTGACACTAGATTCTAGTTTTTCTGAAAAATCTGTGCTCCTGTGTCAGTGATGCTAACATATTTCTAGCCAAGGACCACCAGAATTATCCATATTTGGCTGCAGACCGCCATCTGAAAACATGTTGTTCTCGGGGTTCCCCAGAAGCGAAAAATTGAGATAAAATGTTTGCTTCCAAAATAACGCATTCAGAGATTTGCAGCACATTTTCACAATTTTTCAAAAATAGCAGAACAACAAGCTCATGTCGCGCCACTCGGTGGCGCGACATGAGCTTGTTGATCTGCTATTTTTCAACAGATAAAACACCAAAACGCGTTCAGGACACTAAGGGTTAAAAATAATAGAGGCAACTTTTTAGCAAAAAAAAGAAGAAAGAAATCAAAATAGATGTGTGGTTGCTGATGCTGCAGCTGTTTCCTCCGCGAGTTAACACACACTTTCACTTTCACGTTTGGTTCAGCAGTGATCCAGCTGTCTCAAAAGCTGGGGGCGTGGCACATTGTTTATGGCCGAACCACTGCTGAAACAAGGGGGAAACGGCCATAAAGGAATGTTTTCACAAAATATTCCTTTATGGAATATTTAAAAAAAAAAAATAATAACTGCAAATGAATGATGAAAAAAAAAAAATGGGCCGGAATTCTCCTTTTTTTCCTAGAACAGGTTAAGCACCTTTTTTTTTAAGCGTCAAATTTGTTGTGAATATGCCAGTTATTATAAACCTCTTGCTTTCCGTGTGTGTTTATTTTTTTATTTTCCAGGACATGTTCGAGAAGGTCAACAAAGCGTACGAGTTTCTGTGCACCAAGTCGGCTCGGTTCATCGACGGGCCGGACCCCGAAAACATCATCCTGATCCTCAAAACCCAGAGCATTCTGTTCAACCGACACAAACAAGGTGACTGATTTACCATTATGGACCCTTACGGGTCCATTTGGTAAGGGGGGCGCCAGGGAAAATCTCCTGTAAAAAATTATGAACTATTTTTAAACCAAATAACATATTATGTGTTTTAAATGTTCAATTCTAGTTATAGAGGACCAGTATAATGTATTTATCCAATTTTAGGCTTATTAGCTGGGATTAGGGCATTCACTTTTTGTGATTTTTGCCTGTCGACTAGTTGCCTAGTTTACTAGTCGACTAGTCGTTAATGTACCTGGTATTAAAATAATTATATTAAAAAAGAAAAAAAGTGGGGGCGGGCGAGGGCATCTAGTAGAAGAGTTGCGACATTGACGGGTCAGAACTGAGGAAGGGGGAAGCCTTGCCCCTGACCTCCTGGGCTCCCGGCACTCGCTCGTTTTAAGCCACGGTCAGACGCCACTCGAAGCAAAACACCTTTCTGGGGCAGAGGCGAGCGTCTCGCTCATGTTATTATAATGTTTGTTATTGTAAAAGGAAAACTACATTGGTCACTATAATCCAGCTAAGATTTATGTTGTAAGACTAAAACAATATTAATAATAAAAAATAATACCTCCATTTTTATTAATTTCTCATCGACTAGTCAACTAGTAACAACAAGGTCGACTAGTGGCTTTACTTATTGACAATCGGCTAGTCGACTAGTTGGTTAATGCCCTACCTGGGATCCTTTTAAAGCATGTTTGGTGGTCGCCCCTCCACTCGCCCCCCTCCCCTAATGGTCGCCTCCCTCCCTCCCCTAATGGTCGCCTCCCTCCCCTCATGGCACCCTAGGCAACTACCTAGTCTGCCTAATGGCAAAAAAACGCGGGGGCACGGTGGAACAGTGGTTAGTGCTGTCGCCTCACAGCTAGAAGGTCCTGGGTTCGATTCCCGCTAGGGGCGCTGCTGTGGGTGCTGGCGGCGTGTCTGCTCCTCCGCGTCATCAGTGCCCATACCCGAGGCAGGGTTGGTGAAAGGGCCTTTCTGTGTGGAGTTTGCATGTTCTCCCCGTGTCCCCTAGGGTAGATACCCTCACAAAAACATGCAGTAATCCTGGACTCTAAACTGCCTCCCCCTGGCCAGCCTGATGGAGGGGACAGGAACTGGTTGGAATAACGTGTTCCTTCCACGCGCTACGTCCAACCAGGGAAACTCCCCCCTGTCAGGTGAAAAGAAGGCAGCTTGGACTCCTCATGCCTTGAAGGAAGCATAAGCCCAGTCTGCTGCCTCCCCAGGTTGGCGGAGGGTGTGTAGAGCCCAGGATCCCATTAGGAATTGGCACTGGGTGAAAAAATGGGTTGCAAAATCGTGGGATAAAAATTATTAAAAAAAAAAAAAAAAAAAAAAAAAGCCCCTGCCTCCACCCCAGAACTGAGCCCTCCATTCCACATGTGTTCCCCTGCAGAACTGGAGCCCTACAAGTACGCCGGCTACCCCATGCTGATCAAGACCATCACCATGGAGACGGGTGACGAGCAGCTGTTCTCCAAGACGTCGCCCCTCCTCCCCGCCGCCACCGAGCTGGCCTTCCACACCGTCAACTGTTCTGCCCTGAACGCCGAGGAGCTGAGGAGGGAGAACGGCATCGAGGTGAGGGGAGAGAAGGTTTCATTAAACCCAGTTGTGTCCTGATCAGATTCTAGTTTCTGATGCTAGATTCTAGTTCCTCATGCCAGATTCTAGTCCCCCGCGGTAGATTCTAGTTCCTCATGCCAGATTCTAGTCCCCCACGGTAGATTCCTCATGCCTTTGGAAAGTAACTTCTTTACTCGTTACCCTTAGACAAAGTAATATCATTACTTTAGTTATTACTGGAATCAAAGAGTAATATATTACATATTACGTTATTACTTTCCCAATTGTTTTCAAAGACAGTTGAGGTCTTGTATTTAAAAGGATCCCTGTCTAATAAGATGAACATCGCTTAAAACATTATACTTTCCCTATACAACTAAAATAAACAAATAAAAACACCAATGGCATCTTATTTCTTTCATAAATAGAGAATATTTCACTCAACAGGAACTGCTCCTGTCGCAGGATGATGATGTCATGTGTGATCTAGCTCTATAGAATATATGGATGAACATGCTCATGTTACATCATCATCCTGCGACCGGAGCACCTCCTATTGAGTGAAAGATTCTCTATTTATGAAAGAAATAAAGTATTGAAGGTGTTTTTATCTGCATGTCATAGTTATAGAAGGCAAGTATAGTGTTTTAAGGCATATTTGTCTTATTAGGCAGGGATCCTTTTAAAACCTTGATAAAATACAAAATAAAGCAGCAAGCGATTTGTAGTGTACATAACTGTGCGCAGGATGCAGCGTGTGGACTGGATCTACAATCTAGTGCACATCTCTGTTGTTACAGTACCTGTCGATAGCTTGTAAATCTGTTGTATTTGCAAGTAACTTGACATTACTTGCAAAGTAATGCATTACATATTACCCATTTTTGCAGAGATGCCAGATTCTAGTCCACCACGGTAGATTCTAGTTCCTCTCAGTAGACTGTAGTTTCGACAAGTCGGATTCCAGTTTCTGACACTAGATTCTAGTCCATGACACTAGATTCTAGTTTGTGACACTAAATTCTAGTCCCTGGCGCCAGATTCTAGTTTTTCTGGAAAAAAATCTCTTTCTGTGTCAGTGATGCTTGACATATTTTATAGGTTGTTCTAGCGATCCCCCAGAGGCAAAGATTTGAGTTAAAAATGTTTGTTTCCGAAATAACGTATTCGAAGATTTGCACCACACTTTCACAATTTTTCAACTACAAGCTCATATCGCGCCACTCGGTGGCGCGATATGAGCTTGTTGATCTGCTATTTTTCAACAGCGAAAACACCAAAACGCGTTCAGTACACAAAGGGTTAAATAGCACCCGCAAAAACACCAGTGTCAACAGCTACAGTGGAGACGCGACTTTGGGATGCTGGCCTTCAGGTGGCCAATCAGGACACGGCATGCAAACACATTTGCATACTGTGGCATGTGTTTTGCACTCCGTCCGTCCGGCCGTCTGTGTACAGCTAATCTCCGCCACCGTTAATCTGATGACTGGAAAACTTTGCACACACACACCACCTGGATGCCGGCAATGAATTTCCAGAACAGCGATTTTTGTGACTCATTTTCTTTTGCGTATCACCCACCATTTTTTAGGACAAAATGCCTCAAATCATCCACATGCCAAAGTCATAAGAAGAAATGGCACCCTTTTAACATTGGCCCAGAAGGGCACTTTTCTAGTTCGTTTCTAGATCACTTTTTATTAAGGCTGTCAGCATTAACTAGTTAATGCGAGTTGTGACCTCGATTAATTTTTTTTTGCGAGATTAACTCACATTAAAACAAAAGGCAAAGTTAGAGAATGTAGAAAACTTTCTACAAAATGTGCATGTTCGCTCCTAATGATACCAACATCAAATTGTTGACAAATTATTTAATTTAGGTCTGGAAGTCTAAATAAATGTCATCAAATGGTGGTCTGTGGCTCAAATGAAGAATAAATAATTGACCTTGATATGAATATTCTTGAAAAACACTCATTTAAGGTGTATTTAGAACTCATAAAAATATGCGATTAAATTGTGATTAATCAAAGATTAACTATGGGCAATCATGTGATTAATCGCGATTAAATTTTTGAATCGATTGACAGCTCTACTTTTTATATCTGTGTGCGTGTGTGTGTGTGTAGGTGTTGCTGGAGGCCCTGTCTCGATGCGTTGCCGTTCTAACTGCTTCCAGCAAGGCTGACGACCAAGCTGTCCAGGTACGGTCTGGCCCCCTTTTCCCCTTTAACCCTACTGTTGTTGTTTATGAGTGTCCAGGTGTGTTTAATCTGTGTATGGGTGCCGTCCAGGTGTGCTTAATCTGTGTATGGGTGCCGTCCAGGTGTGTTTAATCTGTGTATGGGTGCCGTCCAGGTGTGTTTAATCTGTGTATGGGTGCCGTCCAGGTGTGTTTAATCTGTGTATGGGTGAGTGTCCAGGTGTGTTTAATGTGTGTATGGGTGCCGTCCAGGTGTGTTTAATCTGTGTATGGGTGCCGTCCAGGTGTGTTTAATCTGTGTATGGGTGCCGTCCAGGTGTGTTTAATGTGTGTATGGGTGCCGCCCAGGTGTGTTTAATGTGTGTATGGGTGCCGTCCAGGTGTGTTTAATGTGTGTATGGGTGCCGTCCAGGTGTGTTTAATGTGTGTATGGGTGCCGTCCAGGTGTGTTTAATGTGTGTATGGGTGCCGTCCAGGTGTGTTTAATCTGTGTATGGGTGCCGTCCAGGTGTGTTTAATCTGTGTATGGGTGCCGTCCAGGTGTGTTTAATGTGTGTATGGGTGCCGTCCAGGTGTGTTTAATGTGTGTATGGGTGCCGTCCAGGTGTGTTTAATCTGTGTATGGGTGCCGTCCAGGTGTGTTTAATCTGTGTATGGGTGAGTGTCCAGGTGTGTTTAATCTGTGTATGGGTGCCGTCCAGGTGTGTTTAATCTGTGTATGGGTGCCGTCCAGGTGTGTTTAATGTGTGTATGGGTGCCGTCCAGGTGTGTTTAATCTGTGTATGGGTGCCGTCCAGGTGTGTTTAATCTGTGTATGGGTGCCGTCCAGGTGTGCGGGCACATCTGTAAGTGCTACAGCGTGGCGGCTCAGTTCGAGGAGTGCCGGGAGAAGATCATCGAGATGCCCAACATCATCCGAGACCTCTGCCACGTCCTCTACTACGGAAAGGTGAGGCAGCTCTACCTGGGCCTTTAGCCAGACGGAATCCATTGTACCCAACACGTCTATGGAGTGGAACAGGGGCGGATTGGCCATCTGGAGTACAGGGAGTTTTCCCGGTGGCCTGCGCCGCCTAGTGTCCTGGACAAGATCCAAAATGCACTAGTGGCACTTCCAAAATGCACTACTGTAGAATGTGCTAGATGCTCGCCTGGAACATACAGATCAAAATGACCATTAATCTTCTACATTCTCTAGTTGTGTAGACTAAGTTGGGCTAATTCACATGATGAATATTTTAACTCTTGAGGGTGTAAAAATGAAACCAAATGGACCCGCAGGGGTCCATTTGGTTTCATTTTTACGCTCTCAAAGAGTTACATCTCATTAACCAGCTGCCACCCCCAGGGTGGCCTGGCAAAGGCAAAATTATGTGCCAATCCGCCCATGGAGTGGAATGAACTTCCCATTGCAGTCAGAACTGCAGACTCACTCCCAATCTAAACTATAGAATGAACTTCCCATTGCAGTCAGAACTGCAGACTCACTCCCAATCTAAACTATAGAATGAACTTCCCATTGCAGTCAGAACTGCAGACTCACTCCCAATCTAAACTATGGAATGAACTTCCCATTGCAGTCAGAACTGCAGACTCACTCCCAATCTAAACTATGGAATGAACTTCCCATTGCAGTCAGAACTGCAGACTCACTCCCAATCTAAACTATAGAATGAACTTCCCATTGCAGTCAGAACCGCAGAATCACTCCCTATCTTCCACCGCATCACATCCATCACTGACTTTTATTGCTTAAAGGACAACTTTGTTTTTTTGTTTGTTTGTTTGTTTGTTTTTTCAACCAAGGTACATGTTTTAGATTGTCATTAGACAAAATAAAAGGTTATCTTTTCCTCTGGAGGTACACACGCGCACACAAGCGCACAAACACACACAATCAGCAGTAGCTCTGCCCGCGTCACAGACACACGCTGAAAAACTTGTTTAGCAATGCTCCTGCAGTATTTTGTTTCATTCATGCGCTCGATAGTCTAATAATGAGCCCTTCACTAAGTCCCTCCTCAGTCTGGACTTGTCCAATAGGCACGTTAGTAGAGGAAAGCTTGACCTGCATAGCAACAGTTGCTAAACTATTTGGCATTGACTGGCATTGGACAGTGATTAACATACTGTACTGTCACCTCTTAAACATTTAAAAAATTGGAAAAAAAAATGTCTCTGAAATACTAACCTAAGTGTACTGGAAAACTTCAAATTATTGTGTAACACCATCAAATTTTTGACATTTTTTGATACTGTACATTCTGTACAGAACGCATATTGGTGTTCCCGTCAACTAGGGTAAAACTACCACTCGGGGTTCCCGCCCACTATGGGTTAAAAGAATCCCTGACTAATAAGATAAACATTGCTTAAAACATTATACTTTCCCTATATAACTCAAATAAACAAATAAAAACACCAATGGCATCTTATTTCTTTGATAAATAGAGAATATTTGACTCAACCGGAACTGCTCCTGGCGCTGGATGATGATGTCACATGTGATCTGCCGAGCTCTATAGTCCGGTCTCTTAGTGAAATGTTTGTGCACTTGCGGATAAAAGCGCCAATTTTTTTGTGAGGCTTCCTTTGGACATCCTAAACAATTTTAGCCTAGGAGCTAAACGCAAATATTGAAAATACCCCCCCAAAATCCAAGATGTCTGCCCAAAAATGTGGTTTTTCCTTCATAACTTGAAATGCATTGATTTTTCACCCCATAATTGTATTGAACGTTAATATAAAGTTGGGCATTACGGACAATTCGGTACCAAGTACATGTCTGTATGTCCTACGGTTCTTGAGATACAGCATATAGGTACTTTCGCAGATTGAGGTGAGCAATACATTTGTAACAGTCTCTTAGCAAAATGTTTGTGCACTTGCGGATAAAGGCGTAATTTTTTGCATGATGGTTCTTTAGGGTCAGTTCTTGGATTTTAGCCTAGGAGCCCATGTGAAATATCTATTTTACCTATGTATTCAACCATATGAATATTAACTGAAATATGTGAAAATCCGCCTAATATTTTTTAGACAATATGCATCATAAAATGATCACATTACTTCCAAAAAGTGATAAAAATCACTTATTTTGACTTTATTAATGTCACAGAACATATATCATCAATCACATCTGTCATTGTGTGAAACAAGTTACGCAAACAAATTATTCACAGCATACAGAATATAAAGAAATTGAAAAATGAATTTGACCCTGCTAAGAACTTTTTTTTGACCACTGTGCTCTGACTTATGGTGTGTTAATCTTTTTAGCTGATGCAGTTGCATTTGCAAAGTGGTGAACAATCAAAATTTGCATTGCTGCATTTGCATGTGCTACAGTCACCTTTACAGGAGCATCGGATTAGCTCTTGACATGCACTTGAGACCTCTGGTATGGTCAACCAAACTGGCACCCATGACCCTTCTTCCTTGGCCCATCCATACTCTTGAGGAGAAGGAATCACTTGTTGCTTTGTTTGCTGGTGGCCCAGATGCCCGCTTGGTAGACCGCCCGTTTCACATGCTGGAGAAGTGCATCCTGAGTGAGAGGTAATTTCTCCATCACTCGCTGTTGTTGACAGAAGAGTTCTTTTCTTTTCCCGTTGATGGAGTTCAAAGGACTGGACCTATCATACAAGATGACTGTCAGTCTTTCAAGCTTCTGGAAATGCTGGCAGTCAGCATCTAGTTTTTGGACGGGATGCTTTGCCAGACTGACAAAGGTTTCCGTCACATCATCGCTTGCCAGGCCCGCCAAGCTGACTTCTTACCCTTTCCGACAAATGCAGATGTTGTGTCACATCCAGAGTATGCATGGAACATGGGCAGGGATCGAGATCTGGGTTCCCCTAGGCTTTTGCAAATGCTGTTTATGTGATAAAACCTGTATTTTTTTCCCATTCCAAAAGCCACCCAGATGTCGGTCAAAGGTTGAAGTGCCACTAAATCGTGGAACACGCTAGCAAGGATGACAATGACATCAGTGTCCACAGTGCGCACAAGGACAGTTTTTGTTCCATGTTCCAGGGCATGTTTTACATGAACCACAATTTGAGTGTCTGCCTCCTCATAGTAGTAGTAGTTCATACTACTGGAACCAAAAGATGCCACAGCTTGCCCTGATGTGACATGCAGATCTTTGGTTGGTGGCCAACTGAACTCTTCAACCTTTGATGTCAAAAAATCAAACAGCTCCTTTTTATTGACTTTGCAGTCATATGGATCATATGGTCATTTGGATATTTGGGCACAGTGGTAAAAAGAAAAGTTCTAAGCAGGGTCAAATTCATTTTTCAATTTCTTTATATTCTGTACAGGTATGCTGTGAATAATTTGTTTGCGTAACTTGTTTCACACAATGACAGATGTGATTGATGATATATGTTCTGTGACATTAATAAAGTCAAAATAAGTGATTTTTATCACTTTTTGGAAGTAATGTGACCATTTTATAATGCATATTGTCTAAAAAATATTAGGCGGATTTTCACATATTTCAGTTAATATTCATATGGTTGAATACATAGGTAAAATAGATATTTCACATGGGCTCCTAGGCTAAAATCCAAGAACTGACCCGAAAGAACCATCATGCAAAAAATTACGCCTTTATCCGCAAGTGCACAAACATTTCGCTAAGAAACTGTTACAAATGTCTTGCTCACCTCAATCTGCGAAAGTACCTATATGCTGTATCTCAAGAACCGTATGAGATACAGACATGTACTTGGTACCGAATTGTCCATAATGCCCAACTTTATATTAATGTTCAATACAATTATGGGGTGAAAAATCAATGCATTTCAAGTTATGAAGGAAAAACCACATTTTTGGGCAGACATCTTGGATTTTGGGGGGGTATTTTCAATATTTGCGTTTAGCTCCTAGGCTAAAATTGTTTAGGATGTCCTAAGGAAGCCTCACAAAAAAATTGGCGCTTTTATCCGCAAGTGCACAATCCACCTATAAAGTTGCGCTAAGAGACTGGACTATATGGAATATATGGATGAACATGCTCATGTGACATCATCATCCTGCGACTGGAGCTCCTCCTATTGAGTGAAAAAATCTCTAATTATGAAAGAAATAAAGTACTGAAGGTGTTTTTTATCTGCATGTTTTGGTTATAGAAGGCAAGTATAGTATTTTAAGGCATATTTGTGTTATTATACAGGGATCCTTTTAAGAATGCTATTGCTTGAACAGAACATGAACACATTCTCTCTCTCTCTGTCTCCCTCTCAGGGTCTACCTCGCACGGCCTCTCTGGCGGTGCAGTGCGTGAGCTCCTTCGCCGTGGACTTCTTCCTGCAGACCCACCTGTACCACGCGGGGGTCCTCTGGCACCTGCTGGTCCACCTGTTCAACTACGACTACACGCTGGAGGAGAGCGGCGTGGCGGCCAGCCAGGACACCAACCAGCAGGAGGTGTCCAACCGCCTGGCCAAGCTCAGCCTGGTGGCCCTGAGCCGCCTGGGGGGCTACGCACAGGTAATAGGGACCCCCCAACACCTTTTTTTTTTAACACTTTCACTGCTTTAGGCACTCGCCTAAAAGAAATTAATAAAAATAAAAAAATGACCCTAGTGGTCACAAAAAATGGGAAAGGTGGGTTAGGCAGAGATACTGTTATCTCTTTCACAGCCATTTTTTTTTACTTTTTTTACATTTAAAAAAATAATAATAATATTAAAAGAAAATACCCAAAAAATGGTGGCCATTTTGTTTTGGGGGCAGGGCTGGGATAGAGTTTTAATATGTCATTAAAGCGAAATTCCACACATTTTCAAAAAAAGGGTCTGAAAGAAAAAATGTTAAAACATCTTGATGTCGTCAAGATGTATTTCACCATGTTAATGTTTTTTTTTTCAGACCTACATTTTTTTTAGGAAATACAGAATTGGGTTTTTTTTTTTCATCATGTCCACACAACATCTCTAAGGTATATTAATGACATATTAAAATGTTGAAAATGGGTGGAGTTCCCCTTTAATATACCTTAAAGATATACCTTAAAGATGCTGGACTTGATAAAAAAAACTTCCCCCAATGAAAAAAACACCTTAACATGGTGAAATACATCTTGATGACATCATCCATATGTATTTCACCATGTTAATGGTTTTTCTTTCAGACCCCTTTTTCCTCAGAGGGTACAAATGTGAACCAAATGGACCCGCTAATTTTTTGAAAGAGGCTTGAGAAAACTATGGTAACATGATCTATTTCTATTGTTTCCATATATTCACCAGGTGGCCACACCCACCGCCACGGAGGGTGTGGCCGAGGGTGGGGGGGAGACCCCCGACGGAGTGGAGGGAGGAGGAGGAGGAGGAGGGGCACTGCCCCCGGAGAACCCCACCATCCGCAAGAGTCTGGCCGCCATGTTGACGCCCTACATCTCCAAGAAACTGGGCTCCGGCACACCTGCCGAGGTGGGTGTGGTCTAATTATCATTGATTCATCACACCTGCCGAGGTGGGTGTGGTCTAATTATAATTGATTTATCACACCTGCCGAGGTGGGTATGGTCTAATTATCATTGATTTATCACACCTGCCGAGGTGGGTGTGGTCTAATTATAATTGATTCATCACACCTGCCGAGGTGGGTGTGGTCTAATTATAATTGATTTATCACACCTGCCGAGGTGGGTGTGGTCTAATTATAATTGATTCATCACACCTGCCGAGGTGGGTGGAGTCTAATTATCATTGATTTATCACGCCTGCCGAGGTGGGTGTGGTCTAATTATAATTGATTCATCACACCTGCCGAGGTGGGTGGAGTCTAATTATCATTGATTTATCACGCCTGCCGAGGTGGGTGTGGTCTAATTATCATTGATTTTTCACACCTGCCGAGGTGGGTGTGGTCTAATTATCATTGATTTATCACACCTGCCGAGGTGGGAGGAGTCTAATTACCCTTCATTTGTCACTCCTGCTGACGTGGACGGAGTCTAATTTTAATTAATTCGTCACAATTTATTTATCACACCTGCCCGAAGTGGGTAGAGTCTAATTATACTTTATTCATCACACCTGCTGAGGTGGGAGGGGTCTAATTGCCCTTTATTTATCACACCTGCCGAGGTGGGTGGAGTTAAATTATCCTTTATCTTGTGCCCCGGTGTTGTTGTTGTGTCTGACATGTGTTAAAACTTCTCATCAGAAAGGGCCCTGATACACCTAGCAATGTTTTGATCAACATCAACAAGCAACGTCAACTATCAACGTTGACCGTCACCTTTCTATAGAAAATGATCAACTCCTGGTTGTTCAGGAAAGTCAGTTCTTTAGCGCCCTCTACTGGTCAACATTTCAGAATGGGAGGTGTTGCCTGTTGCCATGTATCTCATCATGTTGCCCGTTGATGTTGACATTGTTAGTTGATATTGATCAAAATATTGCTAGTGTAGCAGGGCCTTAACTCAGAGTTTTGACCAGGTGTTGTGTCTAACAGGTGTTGACCAGGTGTTGTTGTGTCTAACAGTTGTTGAAGCTGCTCAACAGTAACTCAGAGTGATGACGAGGTGTTGTCAGTGTTGGGAAAGTTCTCTTTTTTCCTGAAATTTTACAGTTTATAGTTCCTACATTTCAAAACGAACTAGTTCCGTTCATAGTTCATTGCTGAACTTTTAGAACTAAAGTTCATGGTTCCAAAAAAAGAACTATTATAGTTCTTTTTCGTTCTTTTTTTCCCCTCCCTCTTTTTTTAGTTCAAAATGATTGCAGCCCATAGCCATATACAACTGAAGATGTCCTTAATTGATCCTCTTTATTATGGGTCAATCTGTCAAAGTTTTTGTTTGTGAAGATTTTATTATGAAGGCGCTCAGTTCAGTCCAGCCCTCTGCATCTCTGTGTGCTGAGCACTGCGCCGTACTACGGTAATATAAATTTAGGTAGAGAACTGCAACTTTTTAGTCACAAATGCGAGCCTGTCGAGCCCGGCTCTTGAACGAAATAGAACGCAAGAAAAGTGACGTTCACTCACGCCAGAAATGAACGAGTTCACACCGCCGTTCTTCAAGCAGATATAGGGTCCGTTCCGTTCAAGTTCCTTAAAAATATGAACGGTTCAAAGACCTTTCGTTCTTTGAACGCGTTCGGGTACAACTCTGGGTGTTGTTGTGTCTAACAGGTGTTGTTGTGTCTAACAGGTGTTGTTGTGTCTAACAGGTGTTGAAGCTGCTCAACAGTAACTCAGAGAACCCGTACCTGATCTGGAACAACGGGACGAGGGCGGAGCTTCTGGAGTTCCTGGAAGGACAGCAGGAGAGCAACATCAAGAGGGTAACCAACAACTACAGCTGAAGGCTGGACGTCCCCATGCATTGTGGGACGTGTAGTTCTATGGACTCTACCAGTCCATACACATATACAGCATAAAGGCTGTGTGGGAGTTCAGGCGGTCTCTCTGATGCAGTTCACCGGCTGCCATCTTGTCTCAGGACAGCTCCAACCAAAATACTAATAGCTCACTCCAATCTTGGAGTCAGAGCTTCCGTCACTCTAGCCTGTATGATGTATGATCCCCACCGGTCTCCCTCCTTCAGGGTAAATCATCCATACTATAAATAAGGAAATGTCTGAATGAATGAATGAATGTCTGAAGCCGCCGTAACTCATCACTGGCTGCACCAATCGCTATGATTTTTCACACAGTCATTGCGTTGATTTTTAATAATGCATTTATTGGTGCATTAAATTTTCCCATCTGGTTAACATTGGCAATTCCCTTCTCAGCCACAGGGGGCAATGCAAACAGAAAAACATGCACACACACACACACACACACACACACACACACACACACACACACACACACACACACACACACACACACACACACACACACACACTTTATGACTGACCATTGCGCATCTGTGCAAAGGTGTGCATTAAAGCAATCCTTCATCAAAGTAGCATACTTGCATCTTTGGTTGAAATCACATTACTCACACAGTACCTGATTTGGTATTCATATATTCACAACGGGTAAGGTCCTAGTTTATTATAATATATCATTTTTTTCCTCCTTCAGGGTGAGAACGATGAGAACTTTGGAGCAGAGTTCATGTTCAGTGAACACAGCAAGGAGCTCATTGTGGGAGAGATCTTTGTACGAGTTTACAACGAGCAGCCATCTTTCCCTCTGGAGGTATACACACGCACACACACGCACACACACGCACACGCACGCACACGTACGCACACGCACACACACGCACACACACACACACACACACACACACACACACACACACACACACACACACACACACACACACACACACACACTGTTCACATCACGGACACGCTGAATGAAAAAAAAAAAACCACAGTAAGAATTAATTAAGCACACCTTATCTTGGCTGTATAAATCCACCTTTGTTTAGTAATGCTCCTGCACTATTTTGTTTTATTTATGCGCTCCATAGCTTAATAATTAACTCCTTAGGTACCATTTTGCCAGCCTGTAGCGCCCCCATTTGGTCATTTATATGCATTAATTGATTGATTGCTTGATCTCAAAAACAAAAAAATCACAAACAGCAGTTGTGATTTTTTTTTTCAGCATTTTTTTTTCTCCACACAATATTCACAATTCACAATAGAGACGTGTGACTGTGCCTTTAAAGTTAAATCTTTGCATACACCTGAGGGTTCCAGGGGGTGCTCAGCTAAATAAATCCCACTTGAAATGCTGGCTGTGGAGGCACGGTGGCACAGTGGTTAGTGCTTCTAGCTCACAGCTAGAAGGTTCGGGGTTCAATTCCCGCTAGAGGCGCTGCTGTGGGTGCTGGCGGCGTGTCTGCTCCTCCGCGTCATCAGTGCCCATACCCGAGGCAGGGTTGGTGAAAGGGCCTTTCTGTGTGGAGTTTGCATGTTCTCCCCGTGTCCCCTAGGGTAGATACCCTCACAAAAACATGCAGTAATCCTGGGCTCTAGACTGCCTCCCCCTGGCCAGCCGGGGCGCCTGATGGAGGGGACAGGAACTGGTTGGAATAACGTGTTCCTTCCACACGCTAAGTCCAACCAGGGAAACTCCCCCCTGTCAGGTGAAAAGAAGGCAGCTTGGACTCCTCATGCATTGAAGGAAGCATGAGGCCAGTCCGCTGTCTCCCCAGGTTGGCGGAGGGTGTGTAGAGCCCAGGATCACATTAGGAATTGGCACTGGGTGAAAAAATGGGTTACAAAATCGTGGGATAAAAAAGAAATGCTGGCTGTGAAGTCTCGGACCCAACCAGAGCGTTTGCATCCCTTCAGTCGATGGGACACAGGACACACGCTGTGCGTTTGTTTTACAAGACAGACAGTCGGCTCAGCTCCAGTAGTTTATCCTGTGTGGTTGTACAACCCGTTAATAAGTGAACTCCGTCTCCCTCCCTCCAGTTCCCCAAGGCGTTTGCAGCCAGCCTCCTGGACTACGTGGGTTCCCAGGCCCAGTACCTCCACACCCTGCTGGCCATGAACCAGAGCACCAAGGTGGAGTCCCAGCAGCATGCTGAGAGGCTGCGCTGGGCCGAGATGGCCCTGGAGGCCCTCAGGAACGTCATCAAGAACAACCCTGGTGAGTGGACACACCAGGAACGCCATTAACACACCCAGTGCCAGCCCTTTTTCATATTTTTTGAGGTAGCCAGTGCCAGCGATTTTCATCTAAAAGTCATATTTCATATTTCGGTCCATGTTTCCCGTCGGACAAGTTAGTTGGCGACACACTTCCGGTTTCCGGTTTGGTCCGTCCCTTATTTTGGTCCGTTCTAAATGGAATATGCGGTCGCTGCTCGCTGCTGTTATCATTGGGATCGTATCAAACCAGCGACGGTAAGCGACGTAGAGAGACGTAGATCAACCTAAGAGGCATCGGTCATAACTATTTTTAATAATGATAAGAAAGACGTAGCTCTACTGCAAGGGCAAAAAAACTGTTAATATGACGTTCCTGGTGTGTCAAATCATAATGACTCATTATGATTTGAATATGTAGAACACATGAGTCAAACTCAACTCTTTTTACTGTGAAAGCAGCCCTTGGTGAGGATCACGGAACAGGAAACTGAGCTTTAATAATGCAATCAGTTTTGAATGCATGCAGTTTTCGTCTTGCTATTGAAAGACATTCATGACTTTGGAAGAGAAAATTTCTTTTGCTGTCTTCCTGAATGTCTTCATAAAGCGGTGCCCTGTGTGTTGAAACACAGTCCGGCGGCTCCGGCCCTCGACCTGTACCAATTGTTCTATTTTTGGCCCGCCGTGAATTTGAGTTTGACATCACTGATGTAGAATATGAATACATGAAGTGAATCTTTTTGTACCCTAATATAGTAGACTGAAATATCCCACAATGCACCTGAAATTGTAGGGACCATCCGATGGTCACTACATTCACTCAGCGAGGCAGTTTTTCCCCATAATGCTTGTACATCAGGGGTTTTCAACAGGCGGTCCGGGACCACCAGTGGTCCTTGAGAGGGTTTCAGGTGGTCCCCAGGCTAAATGATGGAAAGTTGGTTAACCAGATGTAACTCTTGAGAATGTAAAAATGAAACCAAATGGACCCTTGCGGGTCCATTTGGTTTCATTTTTACACTCTCAAGAGTTGAAACATTCATCATCTGAATTAGCTAGTCTACAGTCTACACAGTCTACACTGTTTTGTTCAGTCTACAAAGTCTACACTGTTTTTGTTCACAAAATCCAGCCTGGAATTGTGGACAAAGCCAAAAGAATTCTTTAGTCTTAGGTCATTGGGGTGAAAATGTAATCAAATGGTGGTCCGTGGCTCAAATGCCGAATAAATGGTGGTCCCTGGTGTCAAAAAGGTTGAAAACCCCTGATCTACATGCATGCGCTCCAACTCAGATGAGACGGAATAAGTTGAACCAGCGAACGGAAATGCTGACTCTCTCCCGGTCCAAAATAGCAGATCTAGAAGCTCACGACGCAGTACCTAGCACCATGTTGTGAGCTTGTAAAGCAGGTGTTTTGTATTCTTGTATGTTCTTAGTAATGTGTATTGTGTGTATTTCCACAGGGTCTGAGACGGAGTGTATCGGACATTTCAAGCTGCTGTTTTCCTTGCTGCGTTTTTACGGAGCTGGGAAAGTTCAACAGCTGGCTCTGGAGGTACGGTAAACATTACCGTAAAGGTTACAGTAAACATTATCGTAACGGTTACAGCACACATTATCGTAAAGGATACAGTAAACATTATCGTAAAGGTTACAGTAAACATTATCGTAGCGGTTACAGTAAACATTATCGTAAAGGTTACAGTAAACATTATCGCAAAAGGTCACATAAACATTAATCGAAGCGGTTACAGTAAACATTATCGTAAAGGTTACAGTAAACATTATCGTAAAGGTTACAGTAAACATTATCGTAAAGGTTACAGTAAACATTATCGTAAAGGTTAACAGTAAACATTATCGTAAAGGTTACAGTAAACCATTATCGTAGCGGTTACAGTAAACATTATCGTAAAGGTTACAGTAAACATATTCGCAAAGGAACAGTAAACATTATCGCAAAGGTCACAGTAAACATTATCGTAAAGGTACATTAAACATTATTGTAAAGGTTACAGTAAACATATCGTAAAGGTTACAGTAAACATTATCGCAAAGGTCACAGAAAACATTATCGTAAAGGTTACAGTAAACATTATCGTAAGGTTACAGTAAACATTATCGTAGCGGTTACAGTAAACATTATCGTAAAGGTTACAGCAAACATTATCGAAAGGTACAGTAAACATTATCGTAAAGGTTACAGTAAACATTATCGTAAAGGTTACAGTAAACATTATCGTAAAGGTTACAGTAAACATTATCGTAAAGGTTACAGTAAACATTATCGTAAAGGTTACAGTAAACATTATCGTAGCGGTTACAGTAAACATTATCGTAGCGGTTACAGTAAACATTATCGTAAAGGTTACAGTAAACATTATCGTAAAGGTTTACAGTAAACATTATCGTAAAGGTTACAGTAAACATTATCGTAAAGGTTACAGTAAACATTATCGTACGGTTACTTACAGTAAACATTATCGTAGCGTTACAGTAAACATTATCGTAAAGGTTACAGTAAACATTATCGTAAAGGTATACAGTAAACATTATCGTAGCGGTTACAGTAAACATTAACGTAAAGGTTACAGTAAACATTATCGAAAAGGTCACAGTAAACATTATCGTAAAGGTACCGTAAACATTATCGTAAAGGTTACAGTTAAACATTACGCAAAGGTCACAGTAAACATTATCGTAAAGGTTACAGTAAACATATCGTAAAGGTTACAGTAAACATTATCGTAAAGGTTACAGTAAACATTATTGTAGGCGGTTACAGTAAACATTATCGTAAAGGTTACAGTAAACATTATCGCAAAGGTCACAGTAAAACATTATCGCAAAGGTCACAGTAAACATTATCGTAAAGGTTACAGTAAACATTATCGTAAAGGTTACAGTAAACATTATCGTAAAGGTTACAGTAAACATTATCGTAAAGGTTACAGTAAACATTATCGTAGCGGTTACAGTAAACATTATCGTAGCGGTTACAGTAAACATTCTCGTAAAGGTTACAGTAAACATTATCGTAAGGGTTACAGTACACATTGCTGTAAAGGTTACAATAAGCATTATTGTAAAGAATACAGTAAGCATTACTGCAAAAGTTACAATAAGCGTTATTGTAAAGAATACAATAAACATTACTGCAAAAGACATAGTAAACATTATCATAACGGATAAAGTAAACATTACAGTAAAAGTTACGGTAAGCGTTATAGAGATGCGCAGTGACTCACTGCCCCGGTTCCGGAAGTCTTTTTCCCAATTCATTTTTCTCATAGACTTTTCGAAAATAATTTTTATCAAGGCGATTACGCCGCGGACAAAGCCAACTCGAGTCGTGACGAATCATGATGACACACACAAACTTTTGGGACAATAAAATAATTTCCATGATGAAAAACGAAACAAAAAGTCTTGTATCATGCCGTTTTCTACTTCTTCCAATTATATATTATATGACGATATTGTGTTTGTTGTCATGATTTGTCACAACCTGAGTTGGCTTTGGCCGCGGCGTAATCGTCTTGATAATAAATTATTTTCGAAAAGTCTATAGAAAAATGAATGGAAAAGACATCCGGAACCGGGGCGGTGACGTCACTCTGCGCATCTCTATTGCAAAGGATACAGTGAATATACCGGCATTACTGTAAAAGTTACAGTAAAAACTATTGTAAAGACTGCAGTAAACGATACTGTTAAAGTTAATACTGAGAATACTGATATTTTTGAAAATGGTGAAAATGTGGCGCAAAGTCTTTGAATTATTTTTCAGTTCAGAAACGGGTCTAACCAGTGCGTTATGGCGCCCCCTACAGGTGGTGAACACGGTGACGTGCAACCAGGAGTGTGTAGCGAACATCGCAGAGTCTCTGGTCCTCTCCAACCTGTTGCTGCTGCTGCACTCCCTGCCTTCCAGTAAGTTCTGCTGCGGCGGCGCAAAGGTCACAGGTTCGATTCCCAGTAGCACGGCTTGGTGCAGCAAGTCAGGCAGGAAGTACTGAGACCTTATGATAGGTGTTGTTAGGTAATGGGAGCTGATGGTAGGTGTTGTAAGTAATGAGAGAGTAATGAGAAGATTGGTAGAACGTCCGACCTACAATGCCAGTAATGAATCGCTCTGTGCTCGATACATAAGCAACGCGGCGAAGCATCGCCCTATCCCTCTCCTCGGACGACAGAACGTGCTTTTGGCGTCATGTTAACAACGTGGACGAGAGCTACGCTGTAGAGGAGCGTCACCATGGAAACCAGAGACGCCAGTGGAAGAGGTGGATCCAGCCGGCATCGCCTGCTTTCTGAACTATGTTGGGCTTCTGTTGCAACTGCGACGGACCACGCCTACTGCTCTCGTCCTGTCCAAGGCCTATAGCGGGAAACTTAAATTCCCTAATATGCACCTCTGACTTCCAACACTTTAGGTCGCCTTCAAACCAGAAAGATTTAATGCGAATCCTGCTGCGTATTGTCGGAAAGTGCATTAAGCAGATGTGAATTCTGATTCTAATCTTAATGCACGTCAGTTAACAGCATTCTACCAAAAAACACTTACGTGAATTGAATAATGTACCGTTGTGGGATGAAGAAGTTGTTTTTTTCGGCACATGAGGAGGAGAGCAGAAGGCGTTATTACACGCTGTGCACGCATGCGCGCGCGCACACACACCACACACACACACACACCACACAACACACACACACACACACACACACACACACACACACACACACACATTCCTAACTTTCTATCACATTTTGTCCTACTCATTAAGTTCTACCAGTATAACTTTAACTATTAGTAGGCCTATTCTATTTCACTGTAGTTCATGATGTGAACACATAGATAAAGGTCCCTGCTGCATTTCCAGTTGCTGCGGATGACAGACACTAGTGTAGTGTCAAAGCAAACGGCAGCAGTTTAAATATGGCAAAGAATCATAACTTCCACGGAAGTATTAGGTGAGAATGTGAGCTTAGTTCTTGCTCTTTCTCTTTCAGGTCGACAACTAGTTTTGGAAACTCTGTACGCCTTGACCTCCAACACCAAGATCATCAAAGAAGCTATGGCTAAAGGTTAGTAAACAAACTTAAGATCATTTAAAGCAGCATTCAGTCTTTTGGAAAACCCTTCGGTCACCCCGGTGACACGGGAGGGAGCGGGGGGGAGAAGGAGAGCATTTGCAAACGTGTTATTTATGTAATTGTTATTTGGATTATTTATTTCAGTGAAAAGGAATAAGTGTTGAAAATGGACACTTGTGTTACATTAAGAGAACAGATAAATTATCCATTTATTACTGTGTTTTTTATCACATGTTCTTATCATTATGCTGTAATTATTTATTTTGGATCGCAATGGAATGAAATCTTCTGACTTGTATGTGCTATCCTGATGATGATGTGCCGCTCTTTTATGAATTGTATCATGCATATCAAATGAAATCAAACAATCATGGCTAGACGGTTAAAGTGTGTTGTCTAACCCCGCCCACCTGTTGTGTGGCTCCGCCCCCCTTCCAGGTGCTCTGATCTACCTATTGGACCTGTTCTGTAACTCCACCCACCCTCAGGTGAGGTCTCAGACGGCCGAGCTGTTCTCCAAGATGACCTCGGACAAACTGGTCGGACCAAAGGTGAGGGAAGATTGGAATATAAAAAAAAAAAATAGAGCTGTCAATCGATTAAAAATTTAATCGCGATTAATCGCATGATTGCCCATAGTTAATCTTTGATTAATCACAATTTAATCGTATATTTTCATGAGTTCTAAATGTACCTTGAATGAGTGTTTTTCAAGAATATTCACATCAAGGTCAATTATTTATTCTTCAGTTGAGCCGCAGGCCACCATTTGATGACATTTATTTAGACTTCTAGACCTAAATTAAAGAATTTGTCAACAATTTGATGTTGGTATCATTGGGAGCGACAGTAATAAAATGGACGAGGCATAAAGATCGTGGCACTGGGAGGGGAGAAGGAGGCGTTGCATAGAAAACCACACCGATTGTGGGGTTGAACCACGCCAAGTGTGGAGAAAGCGGGAGCATGTTTGTGTGTGGCAGGAAAATAATGAAGGATTTTGCTGCCCTCTGGTGTTAGCTAAAGCACACGGGGCAATGGCATGTCTATCTTCTTTCTATGGTGTACATGTTACTGGCTCAAACAGGTGCTTTGGTTTTCCTGCTGTTTCCCCATATATCAGTGGTTTTAAACCTTTTTTCATACCAGGGCCCACTATTTATTCAGCATTTGAGCCACGGAGGACCACCATTTGATGACATGTTTAGCCCCACAGACCCCAAAACTAAAAACAACTACAAACAAGTCAAACATACAGATCAAAAATGACCATTAATCTTCTACGTTCTCTAGTTGTGCAGACTTGGGGCTAATTCAGATGGTGAATATTTTAACTCTTGAGAGTGTAAACATGAAACCACATTTTGTTTCATTTTTACGCTCTCAAGGGTGTTTAACCAACTCTGAGAGTTTTACGCTCTTCAAAGAGTTGGTTAACCAACTTTCCATAGCCTGAGGACCACCTGGAACCCTCTCAGGGACCACTGGTGGTCCCCGGACCACCTGTTGAAAACCCCTGGCATTTATGTCAATCTATTATACCAGCGCCGGGAAAAAAAAGATTCAGAATGTAGGGTATTTAACCTACAGTGGGCACATGATTATTTTTGGTCAACGCAAGAAAAGGATATTTGTCTCTCTTATCTGTCTAGAGACAGTGTCGGCATTGGTATTCAAAGAATACAATCTGCACGGGCATTATGAATGATGGCATGCAATACAAGGCCAAATTCGAGCAGACAAGCTCTCAAAGCTAAAAAGTGGACTGTTAGCTCAGCAAACTACATTCATACGCCAAGACCAATGATCGACAATTGACCGTCCTATAATTGTTTGAAAATACGAGCTATAATCGTTCGAGAATACGCAGCCTGGCTGCGGGCTTAGCAGTAGGCATAGCAGTAAGGATAAGGGAAATACCTGTGGATATGGAATGAATTAAAGGCAATGGCAAGACCAACACGTATTGGATGAAAGCTAAAAACGCCCAAACCACACCTATGCAAGTATGCATAATATAACAGGTCTAGGAGGTGTTTTTAGGGAGATCGGATGGTAACGAAATTA
This sequence comes from Benthosema pterotum, assembly GCA_039105355.1. Lineage (NCBI taxonomy): Eukaryota > Metazoa > Chordata > Actinopteri > Myctophiformes > Myctophidae > Benthosema > Benthosema pterotum. The sequence goes on along the minus strand of CM076982.1, from coordinate 49,191,691 downwards.
CCAACTTTAGCGTGGGAACGCCTCTTCCCCAATGCTAAATGCTCTAATAGCGTATAAAGGCAGATGAGACGAAATTGGAGCCCCATGTTTTTTTTACTTAGGAAGTCCCTGGTACTCCCTGGCTCTGTGAAGTGTGTTGTGTCTAGAGCTGTCAATTGATTAAAATTTTTAATCGCGATTAATTGCATGATTGCCCATAGTTAATCTTTGATTAATCGCAATTTAATCGCATATTTTTATGAGTTCTAAATATACCTTAAATGAGTGTTTTTCAAGAATATTCATATCAAGGTCAATTATTTATTCTTCATTTGAGCCACAGACCACCATTTGATGACATTTATTTAGACTTCCAGACCTAAATGAATGAATTTGTCAACAATTTGATGTTGGTATCATTAGGAGCGAACATGCACATTTTGTAGAAAGTTTTCTACATTCTCTAATTGTGTAGACTTATTTTGACTGATGCAGATATTTAACAATTATTCACCTGCATTTGGCGAAATTGAACCAAATGGACCCACTTGGCCTTTGGTTTTACTGTGAGTTAATCTCGCACTAAAAACATGAATTGAGTTAACTCACGGCTGAGTTAACTTGATTAACTAGTTAATGCTGACAGCCTTAGTTGTGTCGTATCGTTCCTCGCTCACCTGCGTCTCCTCTGTGCAGGTGCGCTTGACGTTGGTGCGCTTCCTGCCCGGCGTGTTCATGGACGCCATGAGGGACAACGCGGAGGCGGCCGTGCACATCTTCGAGGGAACGCACGAGAACCCTGAGCTGATCTGGAACGACTCGTCACGGGAGACGGTGTCCACGACCGTACGAGAGATGATGATAGAGTACGATACGCACACACGCACACACACACACACACACACACATGCACGCACGCACACACACACACCACCGTGCGTGTTATGTTGAGTGTTATGTTATGCATTTAACTATTGAAAGATTAGCAGGTGGTATCATGCCATGAGCTTGTAGTTCTGCTATGTTTGAAAAAATCCTGAAAAGGCCTGTTTTCAGATGGGGTTACACAGCAAAACACAGATAATTCTGGGTCTCCTTGGTATGAAATATGTTGAGCATCACTGAGTATCACAGAAACATAGATTTTTCAGAAGAACTAGAATCTAGTTTCAGGAACTAGAATCTAGTGTCAGAAACAAGAAGCTAGTGTAACAAAATAGAATCTAGTGTCATAAACTAGAATCTAGTGCAATAAAGTAGAATCTAGTGTCATAAACTAGAATCTAGTGCAATAAAGTAGAATCTAGTGTGAGAGACTAGAATCTAGACGAGTCATAAACTAGAATCTAGTTTATACTTCTCATGGGAACACCCTATTGGTTATTTGATATTAGGTATCTGTTTTTGTTGACATTATTTGATGTGTTTTTGTCTTTTATAAACATTATTTGATGTTTGTTTGTTCCTTACAGACATTGTTTTTATCTCTTATAGACAGTGTTTGACATGATTGTCTCTTATAGACAGTGTTTGACATGTTTTTGTCTCTTATAGACAGTGTTTGACATGTTTTGTCTCTTATAGACAGTGTTTGACATGTTTTTGTCTCTTATAGACAGTGTTTGACATGTTGTCTCTTATAGACAGTGTTTGACATGTTTTGTCTCTTATAGACAGTGTTTGACATATTGTCTCTTATAGACAGTGTTTGACATGTTTTGTCTCTTATAGACAGTGTTTGACATATTGTCACTATAGACAGTGTTTGACATGTTTTGTCTCTTATAGACAGTGTTTACATGTTGTCTCTTATAGACAGTGTTTGACATGTTTTGTCTCTTATAGACAGTGTTTGACATGTTGTCTCTTATAGACAGTGTTTGACATGTTTTTGTCTCTTATAGACAGTGTTTGACATGTTTTGTCTCTTATAGACAGTGTTTGACATGTTGTCTCTTATAGACAGTGTTTGACATGTTTTTGTCTCTTATAGACAGTGTTTGACATGTTTTTATCTCTTATAGACAGTGTTTGACATATTGTCTCTTATAGACAGTGTTTGACATGTTTTTGTCTCTTATAGACAGTGTTTGACATGATATTGTGTCTTATAGACAGTGTTTGACATTTTTGTCTCTTATAGACAGTGTTTGACATGATATTGTGTCTTATAGACAGTGTTTGACATGTTTTGTCTCTTATAGACAGTGTTTGACATGTTTTGTGTCTTATAGACAGTGTTTGACATGTTTTGTGTCTTATAGACAGTGTTTGACATGTTTTTGTCTCTTCCAGGCACTTCAAACAGCAGAAGGACAATCCTGAAGTCAACTGGAGAGTAAGTTCCACAGCACTAAATTATTAACAGTATATTTTGAATTCAGAAACTATTTCAGTTTGGGATCAGGATTACACATTTAGAGGTTAGATCTGGACATTGGAATGAATCTATAGAGGGATGTCTATCCCTCTATTAAAAAAATAATAATAATAAAAATAAAGGCAAAACCCGCAGAAATATCCTAAAATCGGTTTGTGACATAATTGTTGCAAATCAATTAGTCATAATAGTCATAATAATAATAATAATGTAATTGACATTTATTTCATTCCCAATCGTGGCATTAGCTTTGGCTGATTGATTAGCGTGTTTTTAGCGTGTTTTTAGCGTGATCGGCTATCGGCGGCTCAAAATCACAGAAAAATCGCGTGCACACTTGTGTGCGCGCGGTCTTTATGTCCATCGCTGGTCATAATCCAACAATCGGTGCTTCAAACTTCTGTCTGTTGCGATGCACCGTTGAACCGGAAGGTCTCCACCTCTATGGTGCTGTTTGGGCAATTTTGCGCCTGATCGACCCAGTGTTGCCAACTTGCCGCATTTGTTGCTATATTTAGCGTTAATCCAGACCCCGCCTATAGCGCCAAAATTAGTGAACGGCGAATGGTGAGTTGAGGCGGAATTGGTTGACTGGCGCCAGAGATAAAACCCTCTCCGTTTTTCACCATTTTTTTTCCTCCTATGAGAGAGTCCTGCTTCCTCAGTGACCAAATTGGACCCTTATAGATCTGTAACTCTTGAGTGCGTTTTAAAAATTAAAAAAAACCTTTGAATGAGAGCGGACCAAATGGACCCTTGCGGGTCCATTGGTTTCATTTTAACACTCTCAATCAAAGAGTTAAATTACAAGATATAATTACTTAATTTTGCTTGCCTGCGTACGTGTATCAACCATTACTTGGAATTATGACAGCTCTATATCGATGTAGACTTGCCATATTGATATTTGGAAGCCTGGGCCATGTGCATAAACTGACCATGAGTGGCCTACGGTGTGTGTGTGGTGTGTGTGTGTGTGTGTGTGTGTGTGTGTTGTGTGTGTGTGTGTGTGTGTTGTGTGTGTGTGGTTCAGCTACCAGAGGACTTCACGGTAGCGTACGGGGCGGGGCAGGGTGAGCTGGAGGTGGGCGGAGTGTTCCTGAGGATCTTCATCGCCCAGCCAGGCTGGGTTCTGCGGAAACCACGAGACTTCCTGGTGTCTCTGCTGGAGACGCTGACCGAGCTGCTGGAGAAGAACCATCCTAATGTAAGGACTAGAGCTGTCAATCGATTAAAAAATGTAATCGCATGATTGTCCATAGTTAATCTTTGATTAATCGCAATTTAATTGCATATTTTTATGAGTTCTAAATATACCTTAAATGAGTGTTTTTCAAGAATATTCATATCAAGGTCAATTATTTATTCTTCATTTGAGCCACAGACCACCATTTGGTGACATTTATTTAGACTTCCAGACTTAAATCAAACAATTTGATTTGGTATCATTAGGAGCAAACATGCACATTTTGTAGAAAGTTTTTCTACATTCTCTAATT
>CM076982.1:49075333-49180333 GCA_039105355.1 Benthosema pterotum | reverse complement strand
AGTAATGTTCTCCTAGCTGTGTGTCCATCCAGTAATGTTCTCCTAGCTGTGTGTCCATCCAGTAATGTTCTCCTAGCTGTGTGTCCATCCAGTAATGTTCTCCTGTGTTCTCCCAGCTGTGTGTTCGCTCCATGGCGTCTCTAGAGACCATCGGTCCTCTGATGGTGGGGATGAAGATGAGGACGGACATGGCAGGTCTGGCCTGTGAAGCTCTGAACAGGATGTTCCAGAAGGAGCAGACGGACCTGGTGGCCCAGGTAAACGCCTCACTAAAATTTACCTTGTTAAAATAAACCCTGTTAACTCACGTATGGCCCTCGACACTTTTGACTCATTAAATAATGTATTGCCTTTGATGCATTTAGTTGATGTTCGATGATCATGACATTAATTTCAGTTGATTATTGTGATCTTCTCTCGATCGGCTAACACTGTGTCTCACTCACCTAGAAATGACCCAAATCGTCGGGTGCAGTGTTGTAGTGTATTGTGTGTTTTCCAGGCTCTCAGGGTAGAACCGGTGTAATATCATAGTGTATTGTGTGTTTTCCAGGCTCTCAGGGTAGAACAAGGTTCAAGGTTTTTTTTTTTATTTGTCACTCTAGTGTATGTCAGGATATATACAGGGATGAAATAGCGTTTCCATTTTCCACACTGCAGTAAGACAAGACCGGTGTAATGTCATAGTGTATTTTGCAGGCTCTCAGGGTAGAACCGGTGTAATATCGTAGTGTATTGTGTATTTTGCAGGCTCTCAGGGTAGAACCGGTGTAATATCATTGTGTATTGTGTTTTTTTGCAGGCTCTCAGGGTAGAACTGGTGTAATGTTGTAGTGCAGGGGTTTTCAACAGGTGGTCCGGGGACCACCAGTGGTCCCTGAGAGGGTTCCAGGTGGTCCCCAGCTAAGTTGGTTAACCAGATGTAACTCTTTGAGAGCGTAAAAAATGAAACCAAATGGACCCTTGCGGGTCCATTTGGTTTCATTTTACGCTCTCAAATAAAAAGAGTTAAAATATTCATCATCTGAATGAGCCATTTTGGAATGTATGTTTTGCTAGTTTAGTTTCCCAAATCCAGCCTGGAATTGTGGACAAAAGCAAACTAAATCTTTAGATTTGGGGTCTGTGGGGCTTAATTATCCTCAAATGGTGGTCCGTGGCTCAAATCCTGAATAAATGGTGGTCCCTGGTGTCAAAAAGGTTGAAAACCACTGTCGTAGTGTCTTGTGTGTCTTTGCAGGCTCTGAGGGTAGAACCGGTTTAATATCGTAGTGTATTGTGTATTTTTTGCAGCTCTCAAGGTACAACCGTTAATATCGTAGTGTATTTTGCAGGCTCTCAGGTAAACCGGTGTAATATCGTAGTGTATTTTGCAGGTAAAACCGGTGTAATATTCTAGTGTATTTTGCAGGCTCTCAGGGTAGAACCGGTGTAATATCGTAGTGTATTGTGTATTTTGCAGGCTCTCAGGGTAGAACCGGTGTAATATCGTAGTGTATTGTGTGTTTTTGCAGGCTCTCAGGGTAGAACCGGTGTAATATCGTAGTGTATTGTGTGTTTTTCCAGGCTCTCAGGGTAGAAACCGTGTAATATCGTAGTGTATTGTGTGTCTTTGCAGGCTCTCAGGGTAGAACCGGTGTAATATCGTAGTGTATTGTGTGTGTTTTTGCAGGCTCTCAGGGTAGAACCGGTGTAATATCGTAGTGTATTGTGTGTTTTTGCAGGCTCTCAGGGTAGAACCGGTGTAATATCGTAGTGTATTGTGTGTTTTTGCAGGCTCTCAGGGTAGAACCGGTGTAATATCCTAGTGTATTCTGCAGGCTCTCAGGGTAGAACCGGTGTAATATCGTAGTGTATTGTGTGTTTTTTCAGGCTCTCAGGGTAGAACTGGTGCCCTACCTCCTGAAGCTTCTAGAAGGAATTGGTCTGGAGACGTTGGACAACCCGTCGGCCACCAAAGCACAGATAGTGAAGGCCCTGAAGTCCATGACCCGCAGTCTGCAGTACGGAGAACAGGTATACTGCTATTATATTACTACTACTACTACTATCTGAAGTCCATGACCCGCAGTCTGCAGTACGGAGAACAGGTACAGTATACTGCTACTATATTACTACTATTACTATTATTACTACTACTGCTACTATCTGAAGTCCATGACCCGCAGTCTGCAGTACGGAGAACAGGTATACTTACTATACTGCTACTATATTACTACTATTACTATTATTATTACTACTACTGCTACTATATGAGGTCCATGACCCGCAGTCTGCAGTACGGAGAACAGGTGCATTATACTGCTACTATATTACTACTATTACTACTACTACTACTATCTGAGATCCATGACCTGCATTCTACACTATGGAGATCAGGTGCATTATACTGCTACTATATTACTACTATTACTACTACTATACGGAGAACAGGTGCAGTATACTGCTACTATATTACTACTATTACTCAGTGATGGGCAGTAGCTTGTTACAAGTAGCTAAGCTACATAGCTTAACTACATTTTCCTGTAACTTGTAGTGTAGCTTACTACATTTGTTCTGAGAATAGTTTGTAGTGAAGCGACACTGCTTGTTTCGAGTAACAAGGATTGTAGCTTTAACACATTTTCCCACACACATTTTCAAATTCCACCCATTTTTAATGGGTAGAAAACCTCTAATATACACTCCTAAATTATTATTATTATTATGATTTTTATTTATATTATATTTTTATTATGATTTATTTAGAAGGTTGTACATTAAGTTGAGATATATATTTATGTTATGTAGTGTTGATGTAGCAAGCCACATCAAGCTACTTTATTCGTGTAGCTTGTAGTGTAGCTTGCGACAATTTTCTGGGGATAGCTTGTAGTGTAGCTTAGCTACATTTTTTCGAGAGAAGCATTATAGCGTACTACATTTTCCCAGTAACTTGCCCATCACTGCTATTACTACTATTACTACTACTACTACTACTACTATCTGAGGTCCATGACTCGCAGTCTGCACTATGGAGAACAGGTGCATTATACTGCTACTATATTACTACTATTACTACTAGTGTTGTAGTTCTGGAGACATTGTCTCGTCTCGAGGCCAGTCTCAAGACACATTTTCATTGTCCCGCTGCTCTCACACTTCATCGTCTCGTGGTCTTGTCTTGACCTCTTGAGACGAGACAATGCAAAGGAAATGTTCCATATCTGTTATGAGGACCGGGATGGATTAGCTCGGATTATTCTCTAAAATAATATTACATATAAGCTAAAATATAACATTATAGACGTTACTCTATAAGCCATATCTCCAAAAAACGAGGCACAAACTGAACAACCAGTTTGTTATTTTGAAGCTACGATTACCTGCTTTCATATGATGTGAAAAAGGCGGGAATGAGAATTTCTCCAAAGAACTCACTCGACACAGATAAAAACAACGGGAATTCAGAACGGACCGACCAGGGGCGGAAATAACATGTCCCATTTGGGGGGGCAAGAGAACATGTTGGAGGGGCAAGAGAAAATGGTATGGGGGCGGCTTCATCGCCTGTGTCGCTTCGCGCCACAGGCGATGAAGCCGCCCCCATACCATTTTCGGTTACAGTACTTTTATTAGTCAAGTAAAGCATCAATAATAACATCAGTTGTTGTTGAAGTTGCAACAGACACGCAGCATGCATAAAGCTAAAGGTCTGACTCGGAGAGTTTTCTGTTTTCAATGATGAAATGCTGTTGGTTTAGTGGTGCCAAAATTGTAGTTACTATAGCAGTAGTAATGTTTCAAATCAAATTAAAGCACTTTAATTTGAAATATATTGGGTTGTTTTGCATGGCATCGTGTTTGGGGGGGGCAGATTGGGTATTTAGGGGGGCATTGTCCCCCCATGCCCATGCCTAGATCTGCCCCTGGGACCGACAGACTTGGCCGCCATATTTGATTTGTCCATTGTGTGTAAATGGATCTCGGTGTGGTTGGTCTTTCAGGTGAATGAGATCCTAGCCAAGTCCACCGTGTGGAGTGCCTTCAAAGACCAGAAACATGACCTGTTCATCTCCGAGTCGCCGCATGCCGGATACCTGACAGGTAGGGACTAACGGCTGTCCGTACGGCAGGATAACCCGACAGCTCTGCCGTACGACACTTTTTAATGTTGGCCGAACAAATACCGTAATTTCTGGACTATGAGCCGCACCTGAATCTAAGCTGCAACAGCTAAATTTGGGGCAAAATACTGATTTTTCCATGTATAAGCTGCACCTGACCATAAGCCGCACCAGACAACAAGCTTCATGTTAGAGCAGTGGTTTTCAACCTTTTTGATCCCAGGGCCCACTATTTATTCAGCATTTGAGCTACACACCACCATTTGACAACATTTTCACCCCACAGAACCCAAAACTAAAGATTTCTTTTGGTTTTGTCCACAATTCCAGGAAGGATTTTCGCAAACAAAACAGGCAAAACATAGAGATCAAAATGACCATGACTTATTAATTAAGTGGTGCTAATTTAGATGGTGAATATCATAACTCTTGAGAGCGTAAACATGAAACCAATTTCATGAAACCATTTGGTTTCATTTTTACGCTCTCAAAGAGTTACATCTGGTTAACCAACTTTCCATCATTTACTGTAGTCTGTAAGGCAACCCTCCAGACTACCCTCTCAGCTGTAAAAATCCATAGATTGGCCGCACCGTTGTATAAGCCGCAGGGTCAAAAGCGTGTGAAAAAAAATAGCGGCTTATAGTCCGGAAATTACGGTACTCTTTGTGGGGCCAATGCTTCCAGTCACGCGGCCTGGATCAACAGAAGCTCTGAGTAAAATATAAATACTTCAAGATTCCACATTCCGAGACTGCGGAATATTTGTCTGTCTGTGTGCGACTGTGAAACGATGTGACTACGTACTACTGCGTACTACGCACTGTTTTCCAGCAAACATGTATTGCGTTTTAGAATGTCTTCTTTCCACTTTTAACTGTAAACACTTTGCTGTTTCCTTAAAAACCACTTTAATGCTTTGTTGCTGATTCACCACTGTTTGCTTAGTGTCTCTCTTTCTCTCTCTCACTCTCTCTGTATCTCTCTCTCTCTCTCTCTCTCTCTCTCTCTCCTCTCTCTCTCTCTCTCTCTCTCTCTCTCTCTGTATCTCTGTATCTCTGGCTCTCACTGTGTTTCTCTCTCTCTCTCTCTCTCTCTCTCTCTCTCTCTCTCTGTATCTCTGTATCTCTGGCTCTCACTGTGTTTCTCTCTCTCTCTCTCTTCTCTCTCTCTCTCTCTCTCTCTCTCTCTCTCTCTCTCTCTCTCTCTCTGTATCTCTCTCTCTCTCTTTCTCTCTCTCTCTCTCTCTCTCTCTCTCTCTCTCTCTCTCTCTGTATCTCTCTGTCTCTCTTGCTCACTGCCCCTCCTCCCTCGCTCTCTGTTCCCCCACCCCCCCCCTCCCTCCCTCCCTCGTGTGTTTCGTCCAATCAGGAGTGTCCACGCCCTCTCTTATGGCGTCCAGCAGTCCGCTGCGCGGCGCCCTCTAAGCCCCGCCCCTCTTCTTCTTGCTCTGATGCTGCAGGTAGACTCTGTGACCTTTGACACCCCCCTCCCCCACTTCCTGCCTGCTTATGTTTCCACTTCCTGCCTGTGTGATGTCACTTCCTCTCTCTCTCTCTCGTCCCGGCACCAGGGCACTGTTTTGGTTTTTGGTTTTTTGGTTTCAGTGTTTTGGTGACGGAATCGACTTGGGCAGCACATCACGCCCTCCCCCATGTACACGCACACACGCACGCACACACACACCAGGGTTATTATAGTTATGGATTTTTCATAGTTTAGTTTTTAGGGTGCATTTGCTAGTTTTTATTTAGTTTTTATTTTTGGAAAAGTTTTAGTTTATTTTCAGTTTTAGTTTCAGTTTTTTTTTTCATACCACCCATCAAATAGGGATAATAAGAGTATATGGGCTTGCACAGTACATAAACCATGTGACCAGCCTGTTTCCTGGCCCCTCAATGTCACAACTCTTACACTAGATGGATGTTCTGCGAGTCTGAGGGCCCTGATACACCTAGCAATGTTTTGATCAACATCAACAAGCAACGTCAATTATCAACATTGACATTCCACCTTTCTGTAGAAAATGATCAACTCCTGGTTGCTCAGAAAAGTCAGATCTTTAGCGCCCTCTACTGGGCAACATTTTGGAATCCTCCAATCACAGCCCTCCTTGGCGTCACCTGATCCTTTCTCTCAGACTGAAACCATGGCTGCTGCTGCTGCTTCACTGCTGTGGACAAAAACAAGGATTTTGTAACTTTTATTCTGCTAAATGAACATTTTGAGCTGCGTGGCAGCTAGCCTCGACACCCAGGCTTTCATTTTCGTTCGCCTTGCGCGAAAACGGAAAGCCTGGACTAACGCGCGTTGGAAAGTGGCCTTGAGGGGGGTGTCAACCTTCCGGGGTGGGCGTCGCTATAAATGATGTGACGTAGAACAGCCATTGAGTTATAAAATAATGAGTTATAAAATCCAACTCAGGATGAGAACAGCAGTGGACGGGAGGGGGAAGGGGCCGGAGATGACGACACGTTAGTGAGATCAAATCAGAGCGCAGCACTTCCGCCGTGTGGATCCCACGACACCCCCGCCCCCCAAGGCCAAAATCATTGAGGGCTAGACCAGGCTATGTGGCAGCTGGGTGAAAATGATTCAATGCAAACTAAGAATTTTTTTTTTCTTTCTGAGTGTACAAATGTACACTCTCAGGAAAAAAAATGAAAATGGGTGGAATTCCCCTTTTAATGGGAGGTGTTGCCTGGTTGATGTTGACAGTGCTAGTTGATATTGATCAAAATATTGCTAGTGTAGCAGGGCCTTGAGACCTCTATTCTAGAGCTTGTTGTCAGTCCTGTTGGTTCCATGTGACCGCCTGACCGTCCAGTCCATCCATGTGACCTGTGTCTCTGGTCCGTGTGTGTGTGTGTGTGTGTGTGTGTGTGTGTGTGTGTGTGTGTGTGTGTGTGTGTGTGTGTGTGTTGTGTGTGTGTGTGTGTGTGTGTGTGTGTCTCCTGTGGGGGGGGGGGGGGGGGGGGTCCTTGTTTCAGGTCCAGGCGTAGCAGGCTACCTGACGGCAGGAACTGGAACTACGGTGATGTCCAGCGTCCCCCCGCCCGTAGACAACGACACGGGAGACCTGCTGGGATGAGAGACAGAGCCCACCCTAGCCCCAGCCCCCCGCCCACACCACCCCCCCCCCCCCCCCCCCCCCCCCCCCCCCCCCCCCCCCCCCCCCCCCCCCCCCCCCCCCCCCCCCCCCCCCCCCCCCCCCCCCCCCCCCCCCCCGCCCCCAGACAGCAGCTGGACAGAGCGTTTTCTTCCATCTCACTGAAAGCACCAAAATGACACGGAGAAACACACCAGGAATATCCTTAAAGGGACGTTACACCCATTTGCAACATTCTAATATGTCATTAGTATACCCTAGAGGTGCTGGGTGGACATGATAAAAAAGTTTCCCCCATTCTGCGTTCCCAAGAAATGGAGGTCTGAAGAAAAAACCACTTAACACGGTGAAACATCTTGATGACATCATCAAGACGTGTTTTCACCATGTTAACGGATTCATTTAGACGTTTCCTACGGGTTCATTTGGTTGCATTTGTACACGCTCTCAGAAAAAAAAATGTTGAAAATGGGTGTAATTGCCCTTTAACCCCCCACCCCACCCACCCCCCACTGTTTTCTAATGACCACGTCTGTTTGTTCTGAGTGTCTCTCTTTCGTCTTCTTCACATTCTGAGAGGAAAAAAAGAAGTTTACTTTTGTATTGGATGTATTTTTTACTCTTGATTAGTTTTTTTTTTTTTTTTCTTTTGCTTTGTTTTTTGTTTGTTTGTTTTGCGGTAATGGGGGGTGGGGGGGGCATGGGGGGAATTCAGAGACGTCAGACTGAGGTTTTGTTTTGTATAAAAGGTTTGAACAAAAAAAAAGGTTTTCTCTCTGGTAGACATTTTAAAACTGTTTCCCCCCCTCCGAAAATTGACTTGACCCTGTGGATCAGACCTACAAGCCTGTGTAGCTTGTAGGTCTGATATTTTTCAACAGTTAAAGATTGAAATAATGGCTAGAAGCGATTAAACGGGGGGTCCCCGGACCACATTTTGGGGGAATGACTGATTTTAAAACGTGTCTCTGCTGTCCTGTTTGTTTTACATCCCTCCTACCTAGCTAACATTTGAAGGAACGCTTGTTATGATTGGACGATGACTCAGCCAGTCGTAATCGTGACAGTAGGACCAATCACCAGGGGCGTGTGGTCTTGGGGGTGTGGCCTAACAGTGTCGGCAAGGCCGTACCGACCAATCCAGGGCCTCGCAACAAACAAACGAAAAAATGCATATTTTACAGTAAATAAACAAAGACATGATTATGAATTATTAATTGAAAGCCGTTGAAGTCCTCCACCTAACCAAACGAACCCCTCGCTTTGATCTCTTGTCTGGGTATCACCCTAAATTAACACTTTGAATGCTTTTTGCTTTAAACTCGGGGAAACTCGAGGTTTTGCAGCCAAAGTGTTAACAGGCGAACATTTAAAGGAATATTTAAAAAAACGATTTTATCGTGTTCTCAGTCTCATGTGAACACCCCAGACACTTTATATAAGTTAGTCCATTCAGTATTTAGATATTTAATGTTCATTTTAGCTGCCCCGCCCCTGTCCTATACAAACCTGTTATAACTTAAAACTTAATTTTAACCAATGTTAGAAATGAAAACTGATGACTGATATTGTCTTGATACGTGGGGAGGAGAGGGGGGGGGGGGGGGGGGGCTGCATTTTCATTTACCGATTTCATTTTTATTAAAATATTGTTTTTGAAAATGTAGCAGCCTCGGTGCCACGCTGGTGGGGACGAAGGAATGAAAGAATACTTCAAAATAAATTGAAACGGTGAATAAAAAAACCATGTATTAGGAGGACAATATCAGTCACCAGAAAACAGTGTGGGTTTATGATGAATCTGTCACGGTTAAAATGGAGTTTTAAGTTATGATGGGTTTCGTATAGAAAGGGGGCGGGGCAGCTAAAATGAACATCAAATATCTAAATAGTGAACGGAGTAACTTATAAACTGTCTGGTGTGTTCACATGAGCCTGAATAAATCATGTAATTACAAAAAATATATAAATTTAAAGTGAAATATCCCTTTAAAAATAAAGGGGCAGATCTTCAAGAAGGGTGCGTCTTGACACGGTGTGACGACGTGAGCTTGTAGATCTGCCATTTTGTTTCCCGGAGAGATACTGTGACGCAGAGAGATGGAAATAACCGAGTACAGAGCCCTGCTGAACTCCCGATTCTCTCTTTCTCTCTTTCTCTCTCTCTCTCTCTCTCTCTCTCTCTCTCTCTCTCTCTCCCCTCTTGATCATATAAGGACCTCCGCAGACCCCCCTCACCCCCCACCCCCCCAGCCCAGCCCACGCAAAGAGCACTAGAATATTTAATAGGTGATTTAATAAATAAAGTGAAACATCATAGTGACACGAGCGAATCCCCGTATATGGAGTGGTGGACGCTCGAGGAGTGACGACCGACCGACCACACTGACTGATTTCAAAATGAACAACAACAACAACTAGTGCAATCCTATGTGAAATGTTCACTGTAATATGACGTATATTATACACTTTCTATATCGAATGTACATTACGGAAAAAAAAAAAACACGAAAAAAAAAAGAAATGAATGAATCAGTCGCACTTGTACATAAAGATTTTAAGAATAAAAGGGAAGCCACAGTGGTGTTGTATTGTTTCGTCTTTTTTTCTCTTTCTCTTTCTTCGTAAGCACCCGGCAGGGTCGGATTGACCATTGGGCGTACAGGGAGGTCTCCCGGTGGGCCATGACCCGTAGGGGGGCCGGTGGCATCATCATGGTATGATTAAAAGCACTGGTTTTCAACCTTTTTGATCCCAGGTGTTAAGTTGTGTTCTGCAGCTTAACGTTGCATCTGGAGAAAAGACTTGTGGAGTATAGATATGTTCAGCCAAGCCTGGCATATTTTATTTATAATGGTAGAGCCGGTCACCATCCTCACTGGGACCTACGCGCTCCACCATCACCTGTTAGGAACAACAGAATGAACTACACGTCCGGTAGAACAGGATGTATGCAGGTGGTCACGTGTGTACAACATCTGCCTATACAATGTATTGTACCGTGGCGCCTCACAGTGGCACAAAAATAATACTGCACATCCCATTATAGTTCAATGTATATAATACAACTTGAGGACATCATAATAATATGGTAGAATATTTGACACTCAACACCCCCACTATGTACTCAGGTTGTTGACAGGTTAAACATAAATGACTTCAGAAAATACAGGATGAAAGTGAACCTCTGGCTTACACCTTTCAAATCCCAAAAAGAATTGTTTCAAACTTCTTCAGTTTCATCTTAGTTACAGGTTTGGTCATTATATCAGCAACCATATCATCGGTAGGACAATATATCAAGGTTACTCTCCCTTCGTTCACAGTGGATCTGATAAAATGGTACTTTACGTCCACATGTTTAGCTCTCTGTCTGTTTACAGGGTTTTTAGCAAGTGCGATTGTTCCCTGGTTGTCCTCATGAACAATTGCTGGTAGGTATTGGTAGCTATCTATACCTTGAAGTAGCTGCTCTAAGTATAGACACTCTTGAATAGCCGAAGCCAAAGCCATATATTCAGCCTCACAGGTTGAGAGTGCAACTGTGGGCTGTTTCCTAGTTTTCCATGAAACTGGAGAACTGTTCTTACTTAGACTTACACAATAACCTGTAGTACTGCGTCTGTCACTGGTATCAGACGCCCAATCAGCATCACTGTAAGCCTGTATACCCAACTTCTCATTGTCGTTTCTTTTGAAACATAACCCTTTGTCAGAAGTACCTTTCATATACCTTAGTACATGTTTCACAGTTACCCATTGTTGCTCTGTAGGTTCTGCAAAATACTGTGATAACCTGCTTACCACAAAACTTAAATCTGGTCGGGTACAAGTGGCTAGGTATATTAGGCTTCCTACAGCCTCTCTGTAGGTTTTGACATCATCCATTTTTATAGCGTCATCAGAGTAATCAAGCTTTTGATCACAAGGTGTTTCTCTGCTTCTGCAATCTTGCATATTGAAACGCTCCAGTATTTTGTTAGTGTACTTTTCCTGTGACATTGTTACACATCCATCAGTTTGACTGAAATCAATACCCAGGAAATGTTTGAGTTTACCTAGATCTTTCATTTTGAACTTTCCTGGGAGCATCTCTTTCACCTCTTTCAGAATGTTTTCATTGCTTGCTGCAACAATCAAGTCATCAACCCATATGATAATGATCACATTGTCATTTTTAGACTCTTTTGCGTAAACACAATGGTCTGCTGGATATTGTTTGAACCCGTCATCAGTTAAACAATCATGCAAAACCTTATTCCAATTTCGCCCCGATTGCTTGAGACCATAGAGTGATTTTTCTAGCTTGTAAACTAGACCATCATCTTTCTCTTCATAACCCTCTGGTGGATTAATGTATATGTCATAATCAATGGGTGCGTGTAAATACGCTGTTTTCACATCCATTTGGTGAAGAAGTAAATCTTCCTGTGCTGCTTTTTGTAGCATCACTCTCACACTTGTTAGGTTTGCTGTGGGTGAAAACGTCTCTCCATAGTCAATTCCCATCACCTGGCTGTAACCCTTGGCTACAAACCTTGCTTTGTATTTGTCTTTGCCATTTACATCGCTCTTTATGGAATAAACCCATTTGCCCCCCACTGTTTTCTTTCCTTCAGGTAGGGTAGACAGAGTAAATGTTTTGTTTTCATGCAAAGATTGGACCTCTTCATCCATAGCTTTTACCCACTCTTTTGAGTTAGGTGACCCCATAGCTTCTTCAAATGTTTGTGGAACACCAATTACTGCTCTGTAGCAGTAGTCTACAGTGGTATGAACACCGTCACTGTCACTGTCCTCTTCTACGAAGTCTTTTAAATGGCTCGGTTTCTTTCTTTCTCTAGTTGGATACCTCCTACTCTCAGGTTCATCACCTGTTACACTCTGTTGTGTTTGGTTACTGGTAGTAGGCATCATCATTGTAGCTGGACTATGAACATTTCTACTCCGTACACTTGGTTCGGTAGCACTCTCTGTTCTCATATTGACCTCAGGTATGGTCTGGCTAGTCCTAGGTTGTGTCATGTCATCATAATCACCATTCTGATCTGTTTCTCCTGTTTGTGTTTGTTTT
Organism: Benthosema pterotum; assembly: GCA_039105355.1. Classification (NCBI taxonomy): domain Eukaryota; kingdom Metazoa; phylum Chordata; class Actinopteri; order Myctophiformes; family Myctophidae; genus Benthosema; species Benthosema pterotum. Next base: position 49,168,041 of record CM076982.1, on the reverse strand, counting down.
TCTAGAGCTGCCCTGCTCACAAACTTCACCAGCCGGTGTTTTAGCACTTTGTTTTTGTCTGCGTGATAGACCAAGTATGCAGGACTATTTTTGTCATATCCCACAAAACGCCCCTGGTCACACCTGGAATCCAGTTTTCCCTTTTCCTGGTTGTAAGTGTAACATACAGACCCAAATTTCTGCATCTTTGACACATTAGCCTTTTTATCTGTCAGCAGCTGGTAGGGAGTTTGCCCTGTACGTCTGCTGTAGCACCTGTTGCGTACTACTGCTGCTGTTTGTATTGCATAGTGCCATAGTGACTTAGGTAGTTTGCTTTCTGTTAACATGCACCTTCCCATGTCAAAAAGAGTACGCCAGCCCGCTCTGCGGTTCCGTTCTGGTGTGGGGAATACGGAGCGGACGTCTCGTGCCTTATATTGTTCTTTCTCATCAGTGTTTGAAAATCATTACATGTGTACTCAGACCCGTTGTCAGATCTCATGACCTTCACTTTCCCATAAGGAGATACATCAGCTAGGAACTTTTCTGTAGCTAGTACTGTGTCACTTTTCTTCTTTAGAAAATAGACAAACACTGCACTCGAGTAATCATCTGTGAATGACTGCACATATTTATACCCTTCTGTTGACTCTGTGGGTACAGGACCTGCAAGGTCTGTGTGTACCATCTCTAACGGAGCTTTTGCTCTAGCATCAGGATCTCGATTTCTTGTTTGAGCAAATTTCCCCTGAATACACACTTCACACTCTTGTTCTGGTTTACTCATTTTCCCCTTAATTTTCATTCCATCAACAACATTCTGCAACTTTAGAACATCGTCGTAGTTACAGTGGCCTAATATTTCGTGCCATGTCTGAATGTCATGACACGCATTGCATTTGTCATTAGACTCACCCTCGGTATGCAAATAGTACAACTTGCCATACACATGAATGTTGAACCGGTTACCGTTTTTCGCTATCAGTACATCTTTCCCTTCTTCGAAAACGACCGTTGCCCCACTGCTGGTGGCCGCCTTCACAGAGAAGATATCCTGGGGGTACGACGGTATGTACAAGGCGTCTCTCAGTGTCGCCTTGTGCCGCTGTCCTCTGCTGTCGATCAAGGAAACTACTGCGCTCCCTCTCTTCTGTGCGACCCCGCTGCATCGGGTGCCGTCTGCCAATTCAACGCTGTGCTTTTCCGGTCTGAAGGTGCTGTCGAACTCTTTGAACTTGCCCATGTCGGTGATGATGTGTGAGGTGGCCCCCGTGTCGACCATCAGTCCTCTTTCCTCGATCCGGTTGGCCGTCCATCGCTGCGTCCCGATCTCCCTGTCCGTCATCTTGAACGCGAAGTCAGCGCCGTCATCATCTTCTTCAGCAGCAACTTTCCGTGCGCCATCCTGTCTGTCCTTGTCTTTTTCCTTACGCCTGCATGTGGCATCCTTGTGTGTGTCACTCCTGCATCGGCTGCACCATGTCTTCTGTTTACATTCGCGTGCGCGGTGACCTTTGGTCCCACACTTGAAACACACCACTTCCGTGTCATCTCTTTGTCTTTCCCTTCCCGGCATAATATCCTCTTAATATCTTCAGAGCTTTTCTTCCGTCGTTAGCTGCATCCCTCATGACTAACGAGAGGCTCTTGTCATCCAGTAGTAGAATCATCTCTGCATATGCGTCGGCATTTTTCTTTGCGTCGGCTGCCGTTTCTTCCTCAGTGCTTGGCTCATTCAGTACTGTGTGCTTCAATCCCAACAAATGGAACTGTCCCAGCATCTTCGTTTCCCAAATCTCATATTTCGTCTCGTCTCCATCGAACGCCAGTCGAGGCAACCTGCTTGTCCCTCGTGGATCCATGTCGCTTCAGCTTTAGCTCTTCTTGCTATCTTGCTGCTAACTGGAAACTTACTGGCAAACTTTTCTTCCAGACGACTCCTGGGCCCATAACCTGTTAAAGGGGTGTTCCACTTTCAAAAAAAAACTTTTGGTCATTTTATGGTCTACTCAGTCTCATGTGAACACACCAGACAGTTTATAAGTTACTCCTTTCACTATTTAGATATTTGATGTTCATTTTAGCGCCTCCATCTCCTTCCTATACAAACCCATTATAACTTAAAACTCCATTTTAACCATGACAGATTATTCGAAAACAACCAATCTTTTTTCTGGTGACTGATATTGTCCTCCTAATACGTGAGAGGGCTGTGGAATTTCATTTACAGTTTTTATTTATTTTTAAATATTGTTTTGGAAAATGTAGCCGCCTCCATATTTGGGAAGGCCTACCCAAATGAATAAAACAATATTTTAAAAATCAATAAAAACTGTAAATGAAATTCCACGGCCCTCTCACGTATTCCGAGGACAATATCAGTCACCAGAAAAAAGATTGGTTGTTTTCGAATAATCTGTCATGGTTAAAATGGAGTTTTAAGTTATAATGGGTTTCTATGGGAAGGAGCTGGAGGCGCTAAAATGAACATCAAATATCTAAATACTGAAAGGAGTAACTTATAAACTGTCTGGTGTGTTCACATGAGGCTGAGTAGACCATAAATTGACCAAAAGTTTTTTTGAAAGTGTAACACCCTTTAAGTTGTGTTCTGCAGCTTAACGTTGCATCTGGAGAAAAGACTTGTGGAGTATAGATATGTTCAGCCAAGCCTGGCATATTTTATTTATAATGGTAGAGCCGGTCACCATCCTCACTGGGACCTACGCGCTCCACCATCACCTGTTAGGAACAACAGAATGAACTACACGTCCGGTAGAACAGGAAGTATGCAGGTGGTCACGTGTGTACAACATCTGCCTATACAATGTATTGTACCGTGGCGCCTCACTGTGGCACAAAAATAATACTGCACATCCCATTATAGTTCAATGTATATAATACAACTTGAGGACATCATAATAATATGGTAGAATATTTGACACTCAACACCAGGGCCCACTATTCATTCAGAATTTTGAGCCACGGTGGACCACCATTTCATGACATTTTAGCCCCACAGACCCCAAAACTAAAGATTTATTTTGCTTTTTGGTCCACAATTCCAGGCTGGATTTGGGAAACAAACCGTCAAACATACAGATCAAAAATGTCCATTAATCTTCTACATTCTCGAATTAGACTTGGGCCAATTTAGATGAATGTTTTAACTCTTGAGAGTGTAAACATGAAACCAAATGGACCCGCAAGGGTCCATTTGGATCACATTCAGTAGATCCTGTAATATTTTGTGGCCACATGGGATTTCCTGGAGCTTTATTAGGACTGTAGTAGTAATAAAAACACAATAATAAATCACTTTAAAAAATGTATTTTACTTTAAAAAAATGTATTTTTTGTACCCCAAAAAAGATTTTTTGGGGGGTGATATCTGACAAAAGTGAAATCACTTCCCCTACCTTTAATTATCTATTCATGCAATGTATTTATCTAATTCATAATATATTATCTCACTCCATCATTTAGGACTCCTTGCTTAAAACCCACTGCTGCCCTGGTTGAGAGATGAAGTATTTCTGCCACCAGGGGGCACTAAATAGTTCTCAGTGCCGTCTCGAGCAGTGGTTTTCACCCTTTTTCATACCAGGGCCCATTATTTATTCAGCATTTGAGCCACGGACCACCATTTGATGACATTTTAGCCCCCCACAGACCCCCAAAACTAGAGATTTCGTTAGCTTTTGTCCACTAATTCCAGGCTTGATTTGGGAAACAAAACAGCCAAACATACAGATCAAAATGACCATTAATCTTCTACATTCTCCAGTTGTGTAGACTTGGGGCTAATTCACATGATGAATATTTTAACTCTTGAGAGTGTAAACATGAAACCAAATGGACCCGCAAGGGTCCATTTGGTTTCATGTTTACACTCAGAGTTACATCCGGTTAACCAACTTTCTATCATTTAGCCTGGGGACCACCTGGAACTCTCTCAAGGACCACTGACCTAGAGACAGGCTCTGGTGGTTCCTTCATGGACTTTTCACATGCATTAGTTATGGAAATTATATTATATTAGTTTGTTATTTTTATTTGCATAATGTTTTGTAAAAATCAACTGTATTATTTTATTGTGAAAAATACAGTGTAGGCTACTACAAATGGAACCCTAACAGTTATTCACATGGTCATGTGGTCTAAGTTTCATAGATTAGGTTAATTAGATTGTTAGATTAGAAAACTTTAAAGATCATTATCAATAGACCTGCGCAGTGACATCACCACCCCGGTTCCAGAAGTGTTTTCCCCATTCATTCTTCTCGTAGACTTTCGAAAATAATTTATACAAAGACAATCTCGCCGCGGACAAAGCCAACCCGGACAAATGATGATGACACACATAATAGGCCCATCATCTTATATCTAATTAGCAAGAAGTAGAAAACAGCAGGATACAACACTTTTTGTTTCGTTTTTCATCTTAGAAATTATTTGATCGTCCCAAAAGATTGTGTGTGTCATCATGATTTGTTGCGTTGTAATCGTCTTTATATGAATTATTTTCGAAAAGTCCATGAGAAAAATGAATGGGGAAAACGCTTCTGGAACCTGGACCACCAGTGGTCCTTGAGACGATTCCAGGCGGGTCCCCAGGTAAATGATGGACAGGTGGTAGCCCAATGGACCCTTTTAGATGTGTAACTCTTGAGATCGTAAAATGAAACCAAATGGACCCGGATATGGTCTATTTAGTTTCATTTTACGCTCTCAAGAGTTAAATTATATTTAAACATCTGAAATACTTCATTTACTTACAAGAATCTACACAATTAGAAAAGAATTCTTATTTTGAACAACGTTTGCCAGTTTATTGTCGACAAAAAAATGAAAGTTCTCCCACTTTTTCGAGTCACATGTTCAAATACTGGATTGTGATTGGCTTAAAAAAAAGATGGTAAGTAGGACAATCATGAGAGACTAAACGCAACATCAAATGGTGGTCCTCCGTGGCTAAAATGCAGAATTGATACTGGGCCTGGTATGAAAAAGGTTGAAAACCTGAACCTTGCTTGAAAAAAAAAAAAAAAAAAAAAAAAAAAAAAAAACAGCAACAAAGTTGTGCTTTAATACAGGGGTTTTCAACAGTTGGTCCGGGGACCACCAGTGGTCCCTGAGAGGGCGTCCAGGTGGTCCCCAGCTAAGTTGTTTAACCAAATGTAAGTCTCGAGAATGTAGCCTCGACACCAGGCTTTCATTTTCGTTCGCCTTGCACGAAAACAGAAATCCTGGACTAACGCACGTTGGAAAGTGGCCTTGAGGGGGGAGTCAACCTTCCGGGGTGGGCGTGGCTCTAAATGATGTGACGTAGAACAGCAGTGGACGGGCGGTGGGAGGGGCCGGAGATGGCGACACGTTAGTGAGATCAAATCAGAGCGCAGCTCATCTGCCGTGTGGATCCCACGACACCCCGCCCCCCAAGGCCAAATCATTGAGGGCTAGACCAGGCTATCGAGAACGTAAAAATGAAACTTTCATTTTTACACTCTCAAGAGTTAAAATATCCAATCCGTCATGCCAGTAGAATTAGTCCAAATCTACACAACTAAGAGAACTAATGGTCATGGACAGAAGCAAAAGAAATCTCTAGTTTTGGGGTCTGTGGGTCTAAAAACATCCTCAATTGGTGGTCCGTGGCTCAAATGCTGAATAAATGGTGGGCCCTGGGATGAAAAAGGTTGAAAACCCCTGCTTTAATACAAGCAGGACATTTCTGAGTCTGTGGTCCTCAGCTAAGTTGGTTAACCAGATGTAACTCTTGAGAGCGTAAAAATGAAACAAAATGGACCCGCAAGGGTCCATTTGGTTTCATTTTTACGCTCTCAAGAGTTAATATTAGGGCTGTTGAATGATTAAAAAAATTAATCAAATTAATCACCACTTCAAAATTAATTTAATCATGATTAATCACCAATCGAACTATGTCCAAAATATACATGTTTTCCTGTACAGGATTCCAACATTTAAAAAAGAAACAGAATCTGTGGGAAAAAATAACCATTTATCTTTACAATATTTATCAAAATAGTTGATCTACAAGCCCTCAATGCTTGTAGATCCTCCAGCTATACTCTATGGCTCTGGTTACAGGGAGAGACACAGCTATATGTCTCCGTAAAACCGTGCTCTACCCATTTCTTTCAATGAGAAAATGCTCAGTGGGTTGAGTCAACAAAATTAATTTAATCCCATTAATTAACTATTTTCAACAGCCTTAGTTAATATATTCATCATCTGAATTAGCCATTTTGGAATGTATGTTTTGCCTGTTTTGCTCAGAATACATCGGTGGGCTCTTTGGGGGCTGTTATGGGGCATAAAATGTGTGTTCTTTGCAGCGGGGATCAGAATGGTTTCCATCTGAGGTTGTTGATCTGCCTCTGTCTTCTGAGATGGAAGCAGTGCTTCAGTCTCTGGCTGGCAGAAAGATCTGCTGAATGGGCCATAATGTGGTGAAAAACCACACACACACACATACACGCACACACACACACGCGCACGCACACACACACACACACACACACACACACACACACACACACACACACACACACACACACACACACACACAGGGACTTTCCACTCCACGATGAAGCAGAAATGCATCTTTCAGTTGTTGTTTTTTTGTTTGTTTGTTTTTGTGTTTTTTTTTTGTTTTACACACACTGTGAAGAGAGGAGATGAAAAAAAAACTCCACACTACTCTTTCTTCAGAAATGAACTCCAAAAATGCACGTAATTGTTGAAAACGGACCAGTTTTCCACTGAACAGAAATGGATGATATTTTACTCCTAGTGGTTGGTGTGCTGTGCTGTGCGTGTGTGTGTTGTGTGTGTGTGTGTGTGTGTGTGTGTGTGTGTGTGTGTGTGTGTGTGTGTGCATGTGCGTGTGTGTGTGTGCGTGTGAATGTGCGTGTGTGTGTGTGTGCATGTGCATGTGTGTGTGTGATCGGTGAAGGAGGGCCCTAAACTAAATACATGGTTCTTATGTTGAATTTGATCGCTCTGTGGTGAAAGCAAAGCTGCTGCCATTTGTGTGTTGGCATTTGAGGTCTGGGACTTCATGCATGATTATAATAATAATAACATTGTATTAACATTTATCTTGACAGAAGACAGCAGAAGAATGCAGAGTCAGCAACAACAACGTCATAACAACCACGCTGTCACTACTGTGTGTCACCAACGTTATAATTTACTGCTGTGTTGAGTCTAGCCTTTACCCACTCTATGATAGGCAGGGGTTGACACTAAGGTCTCGGATGGCGCTTGCCCATCGGGCAAGTGCAAGTCAGGTTCTACTTGCCCTCAGCTCATGGTCACTTGCCCCCCAAAAATATATTGTAGATTTTGCAGATGTAACTCTTGAGAACGTAAAAATGAAACCAAATGGACCCTTGCGGGTCCATTTGGTTTCATTTTTACGCTCTCAAGAGTTAAAATTCATCATCTTAATTAGCTCAGGTCTACACAACTAGAGAATTTAGAAGATCAGGTCATTTTGATGTGTATGTTAATTTGCCCGTTTTGTTTCCCAAATCCAGCCTGGAAGGTACAAAGGTAGAGTGCAATGACTGCCTTCAAGACAAATTTATCTTGTGTTGTGTTATAGTGCACTAAGTTGCACACTTGCCCGATCGGGCAACCAGGAAGCAGTCTTCACTTGCCCCACCATTTTTTGGGGGCAAGTGTTAATGTCAAGCCCTGATAGGTATCAGTACAGAGTCATTCTAGATCACATACAATACAATACCTACTGTACACTAGACAGGAGTAACAAATCCTAAGGTGTTATGTGTAAGCTACAACCACTGGGAATTTAAACAAATCCTCCTAGCCTTACAATTAATTAACGGCCAGCCTACAATTTAAGCTATCTAAGATCATGTTTTATTTGTCATGTTTTACTGTAGCCTATTTGTCATTTATTTGTGAGCGGAGCGGGCGCAAGTTAAGGTGAGGTGAGTTCTCAGACAGCGGAAGATAGGGAGTGAATCTGCAGTTCTGGCCGCAATGGGAAGTTCATTCCATAGTTTAGATAGGGAGTGAGTCTGTGGTTCTGACTGCAGTGGGAAGTTCATTCCATAGTTTAGATAGGGAGTGAGTCTGTGGTTCTGACTGCAGTGGGAAGTTCATTCCATAGTTTAGATTGGGAGTGAGTCTGCAGTTCTGACTGCAATGGGAAGTTCATTCCATAGTTTAGATTGGGAGTGAGTCTGTGGTTCTGACTGCAGTGGGAAGTTCATTCCATAGTTTAGATTGGGAGTGAGTCTGTGGTTCTGACTGCAGTGGGAAGTTCATTCCATAGTTTAGATTGGGAGTGAGTCTGTGGTTCTGACTGCAATGTGAAGTTCATTCCATAGTTTAGATTGGGAGTGAGTCTGTGGTTCTGACTGCAGTGGGAAGTTCATTCCATAGTTTAGATTGGGAGTGAGTCTGCAGTTCTGACTGCAATGGGAAGTTCATTCCATAGTTTAGATTGGGAGTGAGTCTGCAGTTCTGACTGCAATGGGAAGTTCATTCCATAGTTTAGATTGGGAGTGAGTCTGCAGTTCTGACTGCAATGGGAAGTTCATTCCATAGTTTAGATTGGGAGTGAGTCTACAGTTCTGACTGCAATGGGAAGTTCATTCCAGTTTAGATTGGGAGTGAGTCTGCAGTTCTGACTGCAGTGGGAAGTTCATTCCATAGTTTAGATAGGGAGTGAGTCTGCAGTTCTGACTGCAATGGGAAGTTCATTCCATAGTTTCCAATCAGGCAGATTTATTGCCAGCCAGGCTAGTTTGCACATCCTCACTGTTACCAGATGGGAAATTAAGAAAACAAAACAAAACAGAGAAACAGAGAAATCACACATGCAAATACCGTGTGTGATTATGTGGTGGCTACCAATTATGTTAGAGACAGAGAGAGACAGTACCCTGGCAGTCTTTTTGCATTTAGGGGGGCAATGACCCCCTAAATACCCTGGGTGCTCAAACACGAAGGCCTGATATAAGTATATCTATTGATTTCAGTCCAGTAACAACAGGACATGGACAGCTCTTAACCTCTGATGTTTATGTAGGAGTGGAGCGGATGGTATTTAATAGCTGTGGTCATAAAGGCTTTATTCTCTATGCTCTAATGCAGACACTACTGCGTGCGCCGCGCGCACGCCACACACACAACACACACACACACACACACACACACACACACAACACACACACACACACACACACCAGAAACACATTTTTTTTTCTCTGCCAGTTGTAGATAAACATGTGAACAGGGCAGATCTAGGCATGGGCATGGGGGGGGGGGGCAATGAGGCGACAGCACTAACCACTGTTCCACCGTGCCCCTAACCTGACTCGCGCTACTCCCTCTACTGCCCATCTGGCGGAGTCAGTCAGTTACCGTGCCCTGCTGTTCAGGGGTTGACACTAACGTCTCCAAGGAACTTGCCCATCAGGCAAGTGGAAGTCAGGGTCTACTTGCCCTCAGGTCATGGTCACTTGCCCCCCCAAATTATATTGTAAATTTTGCATTCAAGTTTGCTTTCTACTTGGGCGCTTTAAACATTTCCTTTCGCAGTCGAAGACTGTTTTGTTTAAGTCACAATCAGCTACAGTAAATATTCAACTTGTAAATCAGTGTAAATCACTGGTTCCCACCGTGGTCACGGTCAGTGAACCCAGCAAAATGATAGTTTGGAACCAAATGGACCTGGGAGAGAGGTAGGAGCAGGGGTGTAGTGGAGGGAGGACGCAGGGGCCCGGGATGGCGTCCCCTCACTTCTCACATCTAGAATATTTTTGGGGCAAAAAATAGGATGCAAATGCAGGGAAAGACACAGAGGCAGAGCGCAATGACCACCTTCAAGACAAATTTATCTTGTGTTGTGTTATAGCGCACTAAGTAACACACTTGCCCGATAGGGCAACTAGGTAGCAGTCTTGACTTGCCCAACCATTTTTTTTTACTTGCCCCGGGCTAGCGGGCAAGTGTTAGTGTCAAGCCCTGCTGTTGTTCTACTTCTACGTATATGTGATGTATCACCGTGTGTAGTTCTGAAGTCATTTTGGATCAAGAGCTTCCCATAAATGACTTCAATATAAATTGTTGTTGTTCAGTCTCTCACCGGTGTGTGCTTTGAGTGGGTCACAGTGTTGGTATAATGTATTGTACGTATTTGCTTTGCTTGGGTACGGATTTGATGTTTGTGGCTTCCGCACAGCTTTTAGGGGTTATACGGTTTAAAGTCATAATGTTGCACTCACCAACTGTGGTTGTGTGTGTGCGTCTGTGTCGTGTGTGTGTGTGTGTGTGTGTGTGTGTGTGTGTGTTGTGTGTGTGTGTGTGTGTGTGTGTGTGTGTGTGTGTGTGTGTGTGTGTGTGTGCATGCGCATTTATGTGTGTCTGGAGACTTCTTTTACGGTTTAACTTTACTTGCATTCATAAAGCTATTTCCTGTAGTCCCAGTCAGAGAACAGACTGTGCTATAACAATTACTGTCCAGACAGTACTTTTACAATAATAATTACAGCTGAATCGTCATTACTTTGGATGCTTTCCTGTAAAACCCTTTCAGTCTCGGCCGGTTATCCACAGTGTTGCCAGGTCTGTTTAGTATGATACAGTAAAGTGACTGTGAGCTTGGTTTTATAGTACATATTGTATGAAATGTATACAGTAGACATTACCCCTATCATCATCGTCATCATCAGAGTAATACTGTATATCGTATATATATATATAGCCTAGACGCCATAACATATCTGTGTTAACATACTTTTTCAAAGATATTCAGATTCAAAATATATTTTCTGTGTGTGTGTGTGTGTGTGTGTGTGTGTGTGTGTGTGTGTGTGTGTGTGTGTGTGTGTGTGTGTGTGTGTGTGTGTGTGTGTGTGTGTGTGTGTGTGTGTGCGCGCGTGCGTGTGTGTATAGTTTCATCATTTACATGGACTTTTTTCTGTTTTTTTTTTTTTTTTTTTTTTTTTTTTAAGCGCCATTAGTTCGGCAACTTTATTATTATTTTTTTATCGAGGGCCCCATGGAGGCTCGGGGCCCCTTTCAATTGAAACGGTTGAAATATAGTTAGGGCCTCCACTGTTAATAACAGGCCGGGGGCTGAGCTTGCTTGTGCCTCTTTGCGATTATGCGGACACTCAAGTGCAAGGGGCCCCTCTAGCTCAGGGCCCCTATAGCTCAGGGGCCCCTGGGCCTGGGACCCAATGTGCCTGTTGGACAGTGTTGTAGTGGTACTTTTAGAAGTGGGGGACGCCTCTGAAAGGGGAATTCCACCCATTTCCATTTTTTTCTCTGAGAGTGTACAAATGTGAACCATTGGACCCTAGCGGTCCATCTGGTTCCATTTATACACTCTCAGAAAAAAAGGAATCTCATTAACATGGTGAAACACATCTTGATGATGTCATCAAGATGTATTTCGCCATGCTAATGGCGAAATACATCAGAATGGGGGAACTTTTTTACCATGCCCACACAACACCTCTAAGGTATATTAAGTAAAATATTGAAAATGAGTGGAATTCCCTTTTAAGACACGTGCATGCACACTTGCATGCGTATTTGCGTGCACCTGCGCAACACAGACACGCTATTAAAACAAGGATAGCATATTGACAAAGATTGTTTACAATGCCTGATTGTATCCATAAAAGTAAATGACAAGACAAAAACATAGTCCTACTTTTACCACAAAAATATTTTAGATGTGAGAAGTGAGGGACCTGCGCGTCCCCCCTCCCCTGATGATCATTCCACTATCATAATCATATCGTAATTGAAAAGGCCTCAATATAAAAATGCACCCCCTTATTCCCCCAGCTTATTTCTTTTCCCTTTTTACCTCCACTATACAAATATTAATTTCTGTGAATATTTGTATGTCTCTAAATGTCTCGATGAAATGAACAGGGTGAACCCTATTGCAAACCAGCAGGGACATGCAAATGTATTGACTTGAGATTGAAATGTACCAGAATTCTGCAGTGTTAATTAATATTTCAATCAATCAAAAGGGAAAGCCCAACTGGTTTAACATAAAGTATAGGGGCCCAGAGAGTGTCCATGACATCAGAGACACTACAAACACATGTGTAAGTGTAAGACCTTCAGGAAAGTGCTCTAAAATGGTTTAAAGTCCCCCCTTTAAATAGTAGCAATTTGGCCAGGTGCCAATAGGCTACAAATACTCACTACTAAAGCAAAGTTTTGTAGCCTACTAACTACTCAGATGAATTGAAAATGGTGGACCAGATGTTGTAAAGAAGTCTTTATCCACAAAGCGTTGTTTTTCAATCAATCAATCAATCAATCAATCAATCAATCAATCAATCAATCAATCAATCAATCAATCAATCAATCAATCAATCAATCAATCAATCAATCAATCAATCAATCAATCAAGAGAGAGAGAGAGAGAGAGAGAGAGAGAGAGAGAGAGAGAGAGACAGAGACAGACAGAGAGACAGAGAGACAGAGAGACAGAGAGAGAGAGAGAGACAGAGAGAGAGAGACACAGAGAGAGAGACACAGAGAGAGAGAGAGGAATGGGAGGAGACCAGTGACTGCTGGACGTCAGACTCAGAGAACAGAATAATAGAGGAACTGTGTGGAGTTTCTTTTGCACAGTGGAGAAACAACAAACTGTAGCAGACTGGAGGAATGTGGAGTCTGTGAGGACACGGGCAGTAGCAAAGAAACAGCATAGCATACTATCTATCTATATATACAGTAATCTATAGCCTTTACGGGACAGTACGTCACTAGTAACCGGACGGCGCACTGAGACATAACGGTTTTTCCATTCCAGTAGCCTATCGGGACAGTTTTCATTACAGTAACAGCCCGAGTCAGGACAGTGTAACGGATCTCCGTGTCTCTTGTCACAACTTTTAAGGAGCAAATATAAAGGATAACGGCGATCCAAGAGAGTACAGAAGAAAACGGTGATATTATTCTACTCTGTGTGGGTTTTGTTGAAGTCGTGGATCGTGGACTGCGCTGGAGCAACAGTTCCTCCACTGCCATGCTGTTTCTGTGGTGAAGATAAGGAATGCAGTGTTTGGAACACTCACGCGCTGTCTTCAGGGTACAAATGAGGATACGGAGAGAAGATCTCACTATTAAGGAAAAACAACAGAAAAGAAACGGCGACAGATTTTTGTTTTTTGGAATTCAATACGTGTGAGGTTGTGAAGGGACTGTCGATGGTGCATGAGAAACGTTCCGAGTGTGAGTAAAAAACAAATCATTTGTGACTTTACGTGTGTGATTGTTGTTGTTGTTTAACGCAGCTGTCAGAATGCCACGTTGATCGTTCCGTTCCTGACGACGTTATGATGGACTGAACTTCCTCTCAGCACAACTAAACAACAACAATTTTCATTTTGCCACAACAAATAGCCTGTTCAACTGTACGACGACTTTCAGGTTTTCTAGCAGACAGACAGACAGACAGACAGACAGACAGACAGACAGACAGACAGACAGACAGACAGACAGACAGACAGACAGACAGACAGACAGACAGACAGACAGACAGACAGACAGACAGAATGATGGACTAAAAAAGACTCCAGACAGGATAGAGTTCTGCTTCACAATGATGGACTGACAGCTCTGCACTTCATGGACAGGATAGGCCTACTTTCAGTCCCCCAGAACTGCAGCCACTTTAAAGTCCAAAGTTCGAAACAGACTCCAGAACCAGTTCTGCTTCAGAATGACGGACTAAAGCCTCCAGGTCCTCCAGAAACCACAGTATAGGTCAAAAATGCTGGATTAAACCATCTGATAGGTCTATTATTCATGGACTGGGTCCTCCAGAATTATCTGGTAGGTCTATTATTAACAGACATTCTTCCAGAACCTCTAGATCCACCTGATCTAGCGGCTCTTTTTTCAAGTAGAGCGAGAGAGACCTCCAGGACCTCTAGATCCATTTGACAGGTCTATTCTTCATGGACACAGTCCTCTAGACCTCCAGGACCACCTGACAGGTCTATCCTTCATGGACACAGTCCTCTAGACCTCCAGGACCACCTGACAGGTCTATCCTTCATGGACACAGTCCCCTAGACCTCCAGGACCACCTGACAGGTCTATTCTTCATGGACACAGTCCTCTAGACCTCCAGGACCACCTGACAGGTCTATCCTTCATGGACACAGTCCCCTAGACCTCCAGGACCACCTGACAGGTCTATTCTTCATGGACACAGTCCTCTAGACCTCCAGGACCACCTGACAGGTCTATCCTTCATGGACACAGTCCCCTAGACCTCCAGGACCACCTGACAGGTCTATTCTTCATGGCCACAGTCCTCTAGACCTCCAGGACCACCTGACAGGTCTATCCTTCATGGACACAGTCCCCTAGACCTCCAGGACCACCTGACAGGTCTATTCTTCATGTACAGAGCCCTCCAACCCCCCAGGACTGGCAGAGGACCGGCCGATAGTTAGTTCATCTCCATGGCATCGTCCGTGTTCGAGGGCTCCTCCGTGTCCAACATGTTCGTGAAGGACTGCTGGGTGAACGGCATCCGCAGGCTGCTCATCAGCCGGCGGCCGGAGCAGGGCTGCAGCAGCGGCGGCCCGGCGGCGGCTCCGACGGCGGCTCCACTCATCATGGGGTCCACGTCCTCCGGCGGGGAGGAGGACTTCTATGAGATCCGGACGGAGTGGTCGGACAGGAACATCTTGTATCTCCACCGCAGCTCCTCAGACCTGGGCAGGTTGTTCAGGAGACTGCTGGAGAGCTTCCCCGAAGACAGGAGAGAGCTGTCCACGTCTCCTCTGGTAGAAGGTACGTTTGTTATTATTGTGAATGAATGAATGAATGAATGAATGAATGAATGAATGAATGAATTTTTGAACAGAGATGAGAGTTACAGTACAAGTCAAGTACACACTGCAACAAAACTGATAACAGCTTGGAGAATTACAGTACAATTCAAGTACAACTACATCAAATCTGACAGAGCTGATTGGACACACCAGTTAAGCATACACTTGTTTACAATAGTGGCCAACTTGTTCATTCAAATACATACAAAACAACTACTTCAGTGAAGTCAGAAGCAGCAAATCATGGAGGTAAATTCATAGTGGAGGTAAAAAGGGAAAAGAGAAATGTACAAAGAGGAGAGGGGGGGGGGTGGGTGGGGGATTTTATATACATTTTTGTTTTACAGAGGCCAGTTTCGAATTACAGCCATCTGTAGGTGCCCATTGAGAGCGGTTTTGAAGGAGTCAAGGGATTCACATTGCCATAGGCAACCCTTTTTTCACCTCCAGGAGATAATACTCATGACAACACTTTTAATTACGTGACCATTACATCATCACCTAAATCAGGGGTTTTCAACCTTTTTCATCTCAGGGACCACCGTTTATTCAGGATTTGAGCCACGGACCACCACTTGAAGATATTTTAGCCCCACAGAGCCCAAATCTAAAGATTTATTTTTGCTTTCGTCCACAATTCCAGGCTGGATTTGGGGATACAAAACAAGCAAAACATACATTCCAAAATGGCTAATTCAGATGATGAACAAATGGACCCTTGCGGGTCCATTTGGTTTCATTTTTACACTCTCAAGAGTTACATCTGGTTAAGCAACTTAAATGGGGAACACCTGGAACTCTCTCAAGGACCACTGGTGGTCCGCTGAAAACCCCTGACCTAAATCGAAAAAGTGCCTAGATAACAAAAGTCTGGTTGCCCCCCCCCTTATTGGCTAGCCAATAGGATAGTGACAGCCAAAGGCAACCACACTTTGCAGTGCACTGTGCAGTGCTGCAGAGTTAATTGCGTTATTCAGAATAATCAACAAAGTTAAATTAAGGTCATTAACTAATGTTACTTAAAAACAACTTTTTAACTGTAACAAAAAATAACTTACTTACATTTACAAGGAATGAATTTAACTTTTTGTCCGCTACAATAACAATAACAGATGTCACAATCTATTAATATACTGTCGTGTGGTCGGGGGAAATATTTATGGCAGCTGACCTCAGCTTTTGCGTGAGTTCAGTCAACCACAAAAACAATGTGAGTCGACGGGTATTCCCTTATGTTGTCATGAGAATTCTTTCGCAAGGTTGCCGATTCGATCCCGGGCTCCCCCAGAGTTAGTGTCGAAGTGCCCTTGAGCAAGACACTGAACCCCTAATTGCTCCTGATGTGCTCGTAGGTAACCTTACATGGTTTCCACTGGCACAAGTGTATGAATGTGTGTGTGTGTGTGTGTGTGTGTGTGTGTGTGTGTGTGTGTGTGTGTGTGTGTGTGTGTGTGTGTGTGTGTGTGTGTGTGTGTGTGTGTGTGTGTGTGTGTGTGTGTGTTTGGGTGAATGTGATGCACTAACTATGTAAAGAGCCATTAGACGCTGACTCTGCTTGTTGGAGCCCGGATTCGAACTGGCAACCTGATTGATAAGTCCATGTATGGATACACGACAGCCTCAGAAATATCATCTTCCACATTAGGAGGTAATAATCATTGAACTGAAATGATTCTCCCAGAATAACCCTCTCTCCAGGCAGTCATGAGTTTATGAGTGTACAATTATGTATAGGATGTAGTTTGTAAGATGTGTGAGTGGGTTGAATTTAACTGACTAAACCTTTTTGGGGGGGACTATTTGTTGTGCCAGGCAGCGACTGATTATAGATTAGAGCAAAACCATATTACAACAATTTGGAGACCCCTCCTGCAGTAACTCTGTAGACCCCGGGTCCGGGGCCCCGTAGAAGAGCTCTGCTATGGAGACCATATCATGGTTTGAGATGGTTCCAGGTAAACCATTCACTCATTTTGAACAAAAAAGCATCAAATCCTGACCTGTTATAGCGCCACCAGGAGGCCACAGTCTGACCTTGTGGTGACCTGTGTCCAGAAGGGCACTTTTTCTAGTTGTTAATCATCATGCATTAGTTCATGATGCAGTTTTGTCTGTCTTTTGTCTAACCCATACCAGGGCATTATGCGGCCTGGAGGCCAAATGCGGCCTTTTGACTGACTCTGACCAGCCCGGGGACCACCAGTGGTCCTTGAGAGAGTTCCAGTTAAATATGGAGAGTTGGTTAACCAGATGTAACTCTTTGAGAATGTAAAAATGAAACCAAATGGACCTTGCGGGTCCATTTGGTTTCATGTTTACACTCTCAAGAGTTAAAATATTCATCATCTGAATTGCCTAAAATCTACACAATCAGATAATGTAAAAGAATGGTCATTTTTTATCTATGTTTGCCTGTTTTGTTTCCCAAATCCAGCCAGGTATTGTGAACAAAAACAAAAGAAATCTTTCGTGTTGGCGCCTGTGGGTCTAAAATGTCATTAAAAAGGTAGGAGGTATCAAAAAGTTTGGTCTTACTCTTACTTTCGTCCTACCCAGACTTTCGACTACCCAGACTTTAGTCAGCCTCTCTTTTGGCCCCCTGGGAAAAATAATTGCCCACCCCTGGTCTAATCTCTCCTTCGTTTTGTTTGTTTGTGGTACAAAGTGCAGGTCATAGACATGGTCACCTCTTTCATACTGACTGACCATGTTTTTGTTTTCATCATAGCCAGTGTGTCATATACTGTATTTAGTTATGACTGATACCACATGAAAATGAAACATCCCCAACTTGATTGACAGTCCCTATATCAGTGGTTTTCAACCTGGGCCAACTAATTATTCAGCATTTGATCCACGGACCACAATTTGATGACATTTTATGCCCACAGACCCCAAAACTAACTAAACTATTTCCTTTGCTTTTGTCCACAATTCCAGGCCGGATTTGGGAAACAAAACAGTCAAACATACAGATCAAAATGACCATTAATCTTCTACATGCTCTAGTTGTGTAGACTTGGGCTAATGATGAATATGTTAACTCTTGAGAGTGTAAACATGTTTACGCTCTCAAACTTTCCATCATTCAGCCTGGGGACCACCTGGAAACTTCCCAAGGACCACTGGTGGTCCCAGACCACTGGTTGAAAACCATATTTCATGTCAAGGAAACCCAGAATCATACATGACTAGCAAACGACCCCCATCTGAAAATATGTAGTTCCAGGGACCCCCCAGATTTGCTCCACATTTTTGCTATTTTGCTCCACATTTTTGCTATTTTCTTCCGAACGTGTAGATATGATATGTGCTAAAGTGCAACATAACACCAATAGATGTTTTGACCTACAAATAACTAGTTAAAAAATGTTGACAGAGCAGATATAACGGCCGAGTCGGCCGACAGAGACAGACAGACAGACAGACAGACAGACAGACAGACAGACAGACAGACAGACAGAGTGCATTGTGGGAAGGAAGCCATGCGTCAGACCACATGACTGAATGAATGACTACAGATGAAACTGCTCGGTATTTTTGGATATCTTCTGTAACTCCTCATGCTCCCTTAAGACACACACACACACACACACACACACACACACACACACACACACACACACACACACACACACACACACACACACACACACA
The DNA here is from genome assembly GCA_039105355.1 of Benthosema pterotum. NCBI lineage: Eukaryota > Metazoa > Chordata > Actinopteri > Myctophiformes > Myctophidae > Benthosema > Benthosema pterotum. Next base: position 49,149,517 of record CM076982.1, on the reverse strand, counting down.
CACACACACACACACACACACACATATGCAAGCGCGCGGATCCTTCCCTCAACCATCATCAGTGTTTATGCGTAGTTGGATCCACCCTGTGGTTCCCAAACAGTGGGTCGGGACCCACCTGTGGGTCGCAGAGACACAGTTGCAGGTCCCTTTATTGGTAAATGGTAGGGCTGTGCTGAAATATCGTTATCGTGATAATATCGTATATTCCATTCCTCAGCAAAGATTGTGATATCTGCTGAGTGATAATTCCAGGAGGAAAAACAGGTCACAGAACTAAAATGTAACTGACTTCTATAGCTGCTTCATTCCCAAAAAACAAACACAAGATAAAAACAAAAAGCCTGGTATGAAAATCAGCTGAGACAAATAAGAGCTAAGAGGATATACATTAGTAAGTTCTGATTTTTGTCTTTTAGTTTTTTATTGTTTTTGTTCTTCAGCTGCAGTTACAGTATCCTGACAGACCGTTGATGAATTTCATGCAATATATTGATATATCGCAATATATCAAATATCATGATATATTCATTATCGAAGGCCTAATATCGCCACCTACATCGTATCGTGAGGTACAAATATCGTCCCAGCCCTAGTAAATGGTGCATTTATAAAGCGCCTTTATCCAAGGCGCTTCACATCGATTGTAGATTCCATTTACCCATTCACACACCAATGGTGTCAGAATCCGTGCAAGGTACTGACCAGCACATCAGGAGCAGTGTTGGGACATGTGCACTACGTAACTCAATATATTACATAATATATTACCAAAATGCAGTAACTTGTAATATAATTACTTAACAAAAACAATCTAATATATTTTACTTTTCTTTCTGCATTACTGCATTACTTTCAATATTACTTTCTGTCAATCTGTCTCGTTGAAAATGTTCTTGTGAAATTTTCTTGACAACTGCAGAAGTTAAATAATTACTTATTTTCTATCATTTGTCATCAAATTATTTATTCAGGAGTGACGTTTTTTCAAGTTGATTTCATATGGATTTCCCAGATAGCCAAGTGCGCTTTCTTTATTGTAGCTATGCCACTGGCCTACACAATATTTGATTAATAGTAACACTAAATATTTAATTATATATTTTGCACAACATTTTTCTTTTAAGTAATATGTAATAGTAATATTAATATATTACACTTGCTCAGACAGCAATATTGTAATATAATATATTGCTTTAAAATGAAGGTAATAAGTAATAAGTAATACATTAACAAGGTATAGTAATATTCCCAACACTGATCAGGAGCAATTAGGGGTTCAGTGTCTTGCTCAGGGACACACTAACTCTGGGGGCGCTCGGGTTTCGAACCGGCAACCTTGCGGTTATTACCATCCGGTGACCCACTGTCACGCGAGGGGCCCGCAGAGACGACGTGATTGGCTGATTAAAGTACACAAACTGAAGATTAGTTATTAAGTGTGAAGTGTGAATATGTTATGATAATGTGATGTGTGTGATAATACGTTAAGTTTGAAATATGTCTGGCTCTGTTAGCGTCTATTGATAGCATACAGAGACCAGGGGCGTAGCTAGCAATTCTGGGCCCCCTGCAAAGCTTTTCCACATGGGCCCCCCTTTCCTGGCGGCGTTAAACGGTAATTTCACCCATTTTCTGCATTTTTTGTACAAGTGTACAAAAAAGTGTACAAAAGTGTACAAATGCAACCAAAATAACCCTAACGGGTTCATTTGGTTCCATTTGTACGCTCTCAGAAAGAAGAAGCGTCTAAAGAAATCAATCAACATGGTGAAAATACATCTTGATGATGTCATCAAGATGTTTCACCATGTTAATGGTTTTCTTCAGAACTCCATTTCTAGGAGACTCAGAATGGGGGGAAACTTTTTTTTATCATGCCTACCCAACACCTCTAGGGTATACTATTGACATATTAGAATGTTGAAAATGGGTGGAATTCCCCTTTAAAATACTTCAATCTGGTGCACTTTGAGATCAAATTTTTTTTATTATAATCAATAAAAATAAAACCTTATTAATGCAAGCTTTTAGTGCCCCCCCTGGCTTTGGGCCTCCCTAAAAATGTCTAACTTATCCCCACCTATCGAGGCCACTGCAGAGATGTCGGACTACAGTGAATGTTGGTCAGAAACAGGGCCTCGACCGTCTGCAGGGCAAAGCAAGCAAGTCACTATGGCTCAACATTTCATTTACGTCCTGCTGCTAAACGATCACTCAGACAGGAAGTCCATCTCTCTCTCTCTCTGTCTCTCTCTCTGTCTCTCTCTCTCTCTCTCTCTCTCTCTGTCTCTCTCTCTCTCTCTCTCTCTCTCTCTCTCTCTCTCTCTCTCTCTCTCTCTGTCTCTCTCTCTCTCTCTCTCTCTCTCTCTCTCTCTCTCTCTCTCTCTCTCTCTCTCTCTCTCTCTGTCTCTCTCTCTGTCTCTCTGTCTCTCTCTCTCTCTCTGTCTCTCTCTCTGTCTCTCTGTCTCTCTGTCTCTCTCTCTCTCTCTCTCTCTCTCTCTCTCTCTCTCTCTCTCTCTCTCTCTCTCTCTCTCTCTCTCTCGTGTTTTCCTGTTACTGTGTCGTAACCCTCGGCAACGAGGGAGGTACACAGAACATTCACACTGATGTCATGATGAGAACGAGAGGCTAATAAACACAGAGGAGAGGAGAGGTTCATGTAGGCATCACACTTCCCAGACTCTTCTCTTTTCTCTAAAACAGGGGTTTTCAACCTTTTTCATGGATATGGGCCACAAAACAGGCAAAACATACAGACCAAAATGACCATTCATCCTCTAGTTGTGTAGACTAGGTTATTCGCATGATGGATATTTTAACTCTTGAGAGTGTAAAAATGAAACCAAATGGACCCGCCAGGGTCCATTTGGTTTCATTTTTACGTTCTCAAGAGTTACATTTGGTTAAACAACTTAGCTGGGGACCACCTGGAACCCTCCTAAGGACCACTGGTGGTCCCCGGACCACCTGTTGAAAACCGCTGCTCTAAAACATCCCGGACCACGCTCCACACTTCCCAGACTCTTCTCCCTTCTCTAGAACACAATGGACAACGCTCCATGTGTCCCGGACTCTTCTCCTATTTCCAAAACACCCTGGACGACGCTCCACACATCTCAGACTCTTCCTCCTTGTGCCTCCCAAACCATGGGACAAACTCCACCATGGTTGTCACTACTTCAAATGTTAGGGTTAGGGTTATGTGAAGCATTGGGGAATTTATTTCTATTTATTTATTGTGTTTGTGTGTGTGTATAGTATATTATAAAGTTTAGACTGATGGCAGCTTCTTGGTTCCAAGAGCATCAAACTGCTTGGTACAGAGACATACAAGACACACATGTATCTAATAACGTTAGCTTAGACCGGATGTGTTGACAGAAATATGGAACACAATGAGAGTTTTAGCCGTTAGTTACGTAATATCATGTCGTCATCATGTCTTATCTGATGTGCTGCAGAAGGAACGTCGAGGCTAGTTGTGAAACTGTTTGCTGTGATGGCTGCTGAGATAGTGGAGCCTGCCCCAGAGCCATCTAGTAGAGGACTTGCGACATCGAGGGGTCAGAAAACAGCCTGGTCACGAGGTTCATGTACTAGTGTGAGCTGCATAGATGCATTCTGTGACTTCCGGTTGTCCCAATTCAATAAGTCTATGTAGAGAACCTCCATTGGACGGGCCCCATGGTAGTGAACAGAGTTTGCGTAACTGTCTCTTTACTCCCTGGTGTGTCTGAGAATGACACGCCATTCGAGATAGTGTTGAGATAGTGTTCATGGAGGATGACACGGCATTAGAACATGTTAGTTCCTATCTACATCTTATATCTGGTGTCATCTGGCACAACATTGGGGAAGTTGTTTTTAAATTTTAAGTAGTTATAGTTATATTAATAGATGTACTTTACGTGTTACTCAATTATGAAAGTAACTACGGTAAAACTAGGGTTTTCAAGGAAAAAATAATTTCCTTTTGGCATTGCTCCAGTTGTTTTAAGCTCTACTTGCCAAAACAAAAGAGCACTTATGCCAATATAGTACAAATATCCACAATCACAGACAATATCCAGTCTAATGATCATATAATACATCATTATATTACTGATTACTGATGTCTTGCCCATGGACAGTCAGACCTAAAGTAATTACGCCAATGTTACCCTATGTTGACCAATCATCATCATTATGGTGACCTGTGGAAATGATAAATGGTGCATTTATATAGCGCCTTGACCCTTGGTCCTTTATTCTGGCTGGTGTTGTGTGTGTGCTGTCAGAATGGTGAGGATGGTTGTGTCACTATTGTGGTTACACTATGGTCACACAACAGAGCATTAGTTCCAATATGTAGTTGTTACTGCCCTGTACTGTAGTTACTGTGATTGCTGTTTTGGTCATGTCAGGTTCACTAGGGTAGGACCTGGCAGTTACTACACTCTACAAAATGTCTTCAGAAAAACATCAATGTTTCTGTGGTCGGTTGGTCCTAAATATATCACCTCAAGGACCCCCAAAATCATCTTCAGCCTATATGGACAGCCTACCGACCCGGAATCTCTCCGCAGAAGCAAAAATTTCCATTGAACGGAATATTCCTAGATTTGCGATATCAAAAAATATATATCAGACTGATATTCTTAGCTATTGCTAATGCTTTCGATAGCCAAAGCTAATGCTAGCTAATGCTTAAGACAAACAAAGGTAAACACTCTGCCCAAAACACACTCAGCGTCATTTCTTTGGCAGAACACTGGCCCTCATACAGCGGGCATTTGTGTTTTATTGTGTTCGTTTTACAGAGATTAACTTTAAGAATAAGATTATCTTTTAATCCTTGTTGACACTAGTTTCTACAAAATCCTGACAGTTTCTGAAACATCTATTGTTTCTGTGTCAGCGATGCTAATAATAATATTTCATGCCATAAGGACTCCCAGGATTTTCTGTTTGGCTACGGAGGACCCCATGTGAAAAAATTAAGTCCCTACAAGGACCATTTGAGTTAATAACGTTCTGACGCCCCGAAAGAACAAAATATTCAAAGATTTGCAACCGCGTTTTTATGATTAAAAACAAAAATGTCAGACCTACAAGCTCATAGACTTAGTGCACTAGAGAGTGGTGCGCAATCAAGGAAAATCGGAGGAAGGGTAACCAACGTCATTTTCTCTACCTGGCCAATGGAATCGTCAGATTCATCACGCTGGGTGGCAAGCTGCAGCTTGAAACCGCAGGGAATACATTGAAGTCAACGGTGGAGTGGTCAGGGACAAACAAAATTATTTCTGAACGACTGATACCATTGTAAGTTAAGCACTTCTGGAAAATAACAGAACACACATTGGGGTCTGTTGTGTTGCTTTTCGATGTGTACACTGTGTAATGTTATAAAGCTATCCAAAGAGCAGAAAGTATGCGTCTGATCGTTCTGAACGTGACGTCACTGTCTGCGAGACTGCAGCTGGGTGCTATTGCAATGAGTGACAGTTCTCGCGATGAGAGGCTAGGCAGCCCAGGCAGACTCGTTGTGTGCTCTTTAGATGGCTTAATAAAATGAAATAGTTTGCAATTCGAAAAACACCCACTCAGACAACAATCTGTGACCTGTTTTCTTTTATATTCCTGAACCGATTATATGACAATGGTCGCAGTCGTTCATAAATCATGTTTGTTTGCAAGAAATCCGGCATGCTGCCATCCATGTATTTGTACTAGCTTCCAGTAGGAGTTTTTCCACCCGAGGTGTCATGGCACAGCCGCGGCAGACTTGGTTACCATTCCTTCTATATTAGAACTTCCTTGTGCGCAATGAGGAAAAGCAGGAAGCAGGAAATGCAAACAGGAAACAGACGCAGACAGGAAACTGGAGGAAACGTCAAACCGTACAACTCCAAAACAACAACAACAACTGCAGCAGCTAGACAGACACTGGCCTGGTGGGTTAGTTAGGCCTCATGCACACGTAGCAAACAGATATTCTGTGTTCTGCCATGTGTTCGATTGTCTACAGAAACTACAGTCAGGTGTCAAGTAGAATTATATTCTCTTAGATATTTAAAAAAATATATATCAGATCTACATGCTCATATCGCACCACTCGGTGGCGCGATATGAGCTTGTAGATCTGATTTTTTTTTTCAATAGCTAAAGTGTAACAATGCGTTGATAGCCCAATGGCCACTGAAACCAGGCAGATCATGCATATTCTAATGAGACAGGGAACAACGATGAGGACATTTCTGGTAATGCGGCCAAATAAGAAAGCCCACTGAGAAAAGATGAAAAAAAAATAATAATAATAATAATAATAATAATAATAATAGATGAAAAAAAAAATAATAATAATAATAATAATAATAAATCTTTATTTATATAGCACCTTTTAAAACAGAGTTACAAAGTGCTTTACAATGAGGACAAATAAAAATACACAGGGGGAACATTTAAAGCGAAACAAAGCAGAACAAAATTCAAAGCGAGATAAGTTAAGAACAATGAGGGCAGGGAGAGAAAGAGAGATAAGTGCAGGTTAGAGATGGTAGTGATAAAAGGCTAATCTATAAAAGTGTGTCTTCAGAAGGGATTTAAATTGGGGGACAGACTCGGCGAGCCTGATCTCCAAGGGGAGCTCATTCCACAGGGTGGGAGCTGTGTAGGCGAAGGCTGTGCGACCGGTTTTGTTCAGGGGGCGTTTAGGAATGGCAATGAGTGCTTGGTTAGCCGATCTTAAACTACGGGTGGGAATGTAGGGGGGGAGTAGGTCGGAAATGTAAGTTGGGGCGAGGCCTAGTCTGGCTTTACAGGTGATGAGTAATATTTTGAATTTAATCCTGAATTCAACGGGTAACCAGTGAAGGGATGCTAAAACGGGTGTGATATGATCGAATTTTCTGGAACCGGTTAAAAGACGGGCGGCGGCGTTTTGAACTAGTTGCAGACTGTGAATGGATTTTTTAGAGAGACCGGAATAGAGAGAGTTGCAGTAATCGAGGCGAGAAAAAATGAATGCGTGAACTACTTTGGTTAGATCAGGTTTGTTTAGACTACATAGTCGATAAAAAGGTACTTTAAAGGCATTGTACATTTATGGTACATTTGATTTCAAATTTTCTGGTGGATCCCCTTTAATATATAGCAAAAGTAGCAGATCTACAAGCTCAAAACATATGTCTCACAGCAACATGTACGCCAACAGTATACAATGTCGACCCTCCTGGAGTGAGTTTTTCTCCTTCAAAAATGTCAGCATTACAAATGACGGTACATGAAGGCTTTACCGTGAAGGTCTCAGATCTAGTCATTAGTAGCTCACAGGAGACAGAGAGACAAGAGAGACCTGGGAGACACGCAGCAGAGGTCGAATGGGACTCGAACATGTATAGTTTAGATTGGGAGTGAGTCTGCACTTCTGACTGCAATGGGAAGTTCAGTCCATAGTTTAGATTGGGAGTGAGTCTGCAGTTCTGACTGCAGTGGGAAGTTCATTCCATAGTTTAGATTGGGAGTGAGTCTGCAGTTCTGACTGCAATGGGAAGTTCATTCCATAGTTTAGATTGGGAGTGAGTCTGTGGTTCTGACTGCAGTGGGAAGTTCATTCCATAGTTTAGATTGGGAGTGAGTCTGCAGTTCTGACTGCAATGGGAAGTTTATTCCATAGTTTAGATTGGGAGTGTGTCTGCAGTTCTGAGAACTTCTGACTGCGTTGGAAAGGTCATTCCATTCCATTCCATTCCATTCCATTCCATTCCATTCCGTTTTTTTTTTTTTTTTTTTTTTTTTTTTTTAATAACCAACGTTGTGTATGTTTATTATTGCTTGTTTCAGGACTGGTGAAGATCAAAGAGTCCAGCGACATCGAGATGAAGTTAAACGAAGTGGAGAGGCTGCTGAAGAATGCCATCAACATGCCATGGAAGGTTAGATCATTCAATAGTAGCCTACAATTCACAATGTAGTCATTTATCAGACGCTCTTGATCCACAGCGTCTTACATTACGACTTACTGTATGTCATATACTGGTACATACAGATTGGTTGTTATGAATCATACATAAGCTAACAACATAACAGAAAAATAAAATCTGATATATTGTGCTATGTTTACATGACATACCATACGTCTAAGACAGGGGTTTTCAACAGGTGGTCCGGGGACCACCAGTGGTCCCTGAGAGGATTCCAGGTGGTCCCCAGCTAAGTTGGTTAAGCAGATGTAACTCTTGAGAACGTAAAAATGAAACCAAATGGACCCTTGCGGGTCCATTTGGTTTCATTTTTACACTCTCAAGAGTTAAAATATTCATCGTGTGAATTAGCCCAAGTGTACACAACTAGAGAATGTAGAAGATTAATGGTCATTTTGATCTGTATGCTTGACTGTTTTGTTTCCCAAATCCAGCCTGGAATTGTGGACATAAGCAAAAGCAATTTTTAGTTTTGGGGTCTGTGGGCCTAAAATGTCCTCAAATGGTGGTCCGTGGCTCAAATGCTGAATAAATGGCGGGCCCTGGTATCAAAAAGGTTGAAAACCCCTGGTCTAAGAGATTTCTCAGAAAACTGTTTTAGACATTTTGTAGAATCTAGTGTCTATGGTCGAAATGGGTCAATTAAAGGGTCATTCTGTGTAAATCATAGTATTCCAGGTCGGAGGTGATGCTGACGTTCTTCGAGCGTTCTCCACTGGACCAGCTGCTTCGCAACGACAAGGTCCACCGGATACAGACCTGCTACCAGAGTCCAGTCCAGATCTCAGGTAGTGAATCCACAGCTCACTGCTTTTGAGAGCATGTTATGAGTGGGCTGATTGGTTGGCTGTGTGTTTCAGAGATCATGTGATTGGTTGCTGAGTGTTTCAGCTAGAGCTGACCGTATATCAGCCCGCATATTGGCTGACATACGGGCCAATATATCGACATCGGTATCAGTGTTATTTATCGATGTCATGATGTTTTTTTTTTTTTTTTTGTATGTTAGGCATTGTCATGTTCTCTGTTTGACAGAGATCATGTAGGCGTGATTTGATTGGTTGCGGTGTGTTTCAGAGATCACGTGTCAGTGATTTGATTGGTTGGTTGGGTGTGTTTTTCAGAGATCATGCGCTCCAACGGGTTCTGTCTGGCCAACACAGAGACCATGGTCTACGATGAGGACAAACCCAGACCTGCGTCCGCCGACTCTGCAGAGAACACGTGAGTGATTTGACACAGACCTGCTGGAGCACGTCTGGAGCAGGGCTTGACCCTAACACTTGCCTGCTTGCCCAGGGCAAGTAAATAAAATGGTGGGGCAAGTGAAGACTGCTACCTGGTTGCCTGATCGGGCAAGTGTGCAACTTAGTGCACTATAACACAACACAAGATATATTTGTCTTGAAGGCAGTCATTGCACTCTGCCTCTGTGTCTTTCCCTGCTTTCTCACAATTCCTGGCTGGATTTGGGAAACAAAACAGGCAAATTAACATACAGATCAAAATGACCATTAATCTTCTACATTGTCTAGTTGTGTAGACCTGGGCTATAATTAAGATGATGAATTTTAACTCTTGAGAGTGTAAAAATGAAACGGACCCGCAAGGGTACGTTCTCAAGAGTTACATCTGGTTCACCAACTTAACTGGGACCACCTGGAACCCTCTCAGGGACCACAGGTGGTCCCCGGACCACCTGTTGAAAAGCACCGATGTAGGAAGAAAACTTAAATGCAAATTTACAATATACTTTTGGGGGGCAAGTGACCATGACCTGAGGGCAAGTTATAGTGCCCACCTGTCCCGGATCTCGCGGGACAGTCCCGAAATTCAACCCTCTGTCCCGCGTCCCTCAAAAAGGGACTAATGTCCCGCAAAACTGTCAAAAGACGGAGGAGGAGAAAAAAAAAGAGAGGGGGAGAAAAAAAAAGTCTGACGCTGTGCTGGCGTGCTGCTGCGCTGCCGCTCTCGTCCAAATAAGCGCCCATGAGCTGTTATTTGCAAACATATTAATACTATTACTATTATTATATTATACCGTATGCGTTTGCAGACCTCATTCCTGCCGACGCGCCCCATGCCCTCAGCATCTGGCATGTCACAATGCGACAGCAGTCCTCCACCTCAAAATACATGTTTAATTCTGCCATAAACAGCTTATGTAGGCCTACAGCGGTTGTTTTAAGTAACTCAGACTGCATAGGCCTATTATCTTAAACGTATAGGTCTAAAGTCATTCCGTGTGTTGATGTGTTGATGAGCTAACTGCGAGTTATAGCCTAAGCAAGCACTCACCATACTGAATCCATGCGTCTGTCAACAGGGTCACCGGAAAAGTCTAGCCGCAGCAAAGTCGGCCCGAATAGTGGAGAGGTCGGCCCAAGTCTGTGGAATGGCTGGTATGCATGTCTATTGCATGCATATGGCTTGATAATGGTTGATATGCATGTCTGGTTGATTTTGGCCGAGATTTCCACAGCCCTTGGCCGAGATTTCCACAGCCCTGGCCGACCTTTCCACGTCCCTGGGCCGAGATTTCCGCACTTTTGCTCGGTCTGACTTTGCGGCGGCCCGACTTTTCCAGTTACCGTCAACAGCGCATCAATGCGCTCCGATACAAAAACTTTTTGAGATTTCAAATTTCTCATCCTCACTCAGTTTTCAAGCGATTGTTTTAATTCCAACTAGTCAATACAGTATATAATTTATATATTTTATATTTTCATTGGGTATAGGTATAGCCACGTTTTTTTCATCAAACAATAGATAGAAAAGATAGATAGGCCTAGTGTCGTCCTTTTTTCCACGCAGCTTAGAGACATGTGCGCTGGCTTGTACACTTAGCCTAATTATTAGAGCTTTCCCAGCGGTTTATTTGATTGGAAAAATGAGCACCATGTATTCTATAATGCAAAAACATCATTTCAAAGAATATGCTGATTGAGGTTATATTACAATATTTTAAAATGTTCAAACTGTGGAATGTTACACGGCTGGGCAACCAATTAAGTAGGCTAATTACAGTCAGTCATGTCAATCATGCCAGCAAGCAGCGCTGCCTATAATATTAAATGAAAAAGTCAATAACTTTGCCTCTATGTATGTTTGTCATACCTTTTAATTTTGCACTAAAAACATGTTCACCGGAACACCCCCCCCCCCCCCCCCCCCCCCCCCTATGTGTCCCGCGGTGTCCCGCAACAGGGGGTCCCTTGTCCCTCATTGGCCATGTCTGGAGGTGCTCACGCTAGGGCAAGTAGAACCTGAGATGAGAGCCTGGATTCACGGCGCCCCAAAACCACTGACGGAAGTCAGGACTTCCGGAAGTTCCGGTTATAGTTAACTTTGGCTGGAAGTTGCCATTAGTCGCGATGCGGTGCTCCCGAAAATGAAAGACATAATGGCAATACAATCATGAGACCACAGGAAAAGCTTGTAGAAAAAGAAATGTTTTGAGTTTGTTTTTAAAAATGTCCACAGAATCCGCAGATCGCACGGTCAAAGTATTCCACAGAGAAGGAGCTACGACTTGGAAAGCTCTGTCACCTTTAGTTTTTAATATACTTTTCGCGACAATAAGTAGACCCATTTATATCCTTATAATGTTTTTTTACATTATTGTAGGCAAAATACCCCTGATTGGAACGAGAGTAAACACATCGTTATACAGTATATGACTATAACAGACTGTTATGATTGATTTAAGTCAGTCTTAACCTGACTCTCTGATTCATCCAGGGACGTCTGTCTTCAGTGGACAGGATTTGTGTCGGTTGAAATCAGGTGATATTCTTTCTGGTGCCAAATCGGACTAGTCTTGGATTGCCGTGATCTGGCCACAATCAAGACGTCACTAACTGGGAAGGGATTAGCATGTCTTAATTTTAGGCCTGACCTAAGGTTTTTGAAAAACTTTAAATATTTATATTTCAGCATAAAAACAAATTGAATATTTGAATACTGTACATACTGTACAGGATCCAAATATGGATTCCCGTCCTTAATGAGTTAATGACTGTTGGGTAGGGCATTCCACCTTCCCTTGTTTGCGCCAAATCTGGGCTGCACATGGTATGTGAGAGTCAGTGTATTTACTACGTAACACAGGGGGTTTTCAACCAGTGGTCCGGGGACCACCAGTGGTCCTTGAGAGGGTTCCAGTTGGTCCCCAGGCTAAATGATGGAAAGTTGGTTAACCAGATGTAACTCTTGAGAGTGTAAAAATGAAACCAAATGGACCCTTGCGGGTCCATTTGGTTTCATTTTTACACTCTCAAAAGTTAAACTATTCATCATCTGAATTATCACCACTTAATGAAGAAGTTTACACTGTTTTGTTGGCAAAATAGAGCCTAGAATTGTGGACAAAATCAAAAGAATTCTTTAATTTTAGGTCTTTGGTGTGAAAATGTAATCAAATGGTGGTCCGTGGCTCAAATGCTGAATAGATGGCGGTCCCTGGAGTGAAAAAGGTTGGAAACCCCTGATAGAACCGTGTCTGTCAGAATAAGTCTTTATGCCTTTTATGGAAGGAAAGCAGAGCTGAGAGGAGAGGAGAGGAGTGGACAGGAATCGTCACGATGAATCAGTGGAGTGCTGAACTCAGCACAACGTATTTATAGAGCCTCGTCATACTGGTCTACGAGTTGCGCCACGTTTTCACCAAAAATATATCAGATCTACAAGCTCATAGGGAGTTCCAGGGACACCCCATAGTGGCTAAATGATCATTTGGTCTGTATAATTCTTCTTTTTTGTTTTTTAAATATAATTTTTAGCCCACGATTTTGTAACACTCAGTGCCAATTCCTAAGGTGATCCTGGGCTCTGCACACCCTCCACCAACCTGGGGAGGCAGCGGACTGGCCTCATGCTTCCTTCAATGCATGAGGAGTCCAAGCTGCCTTCTTTTCACCTGACAGGGGGAAGTTTCCCTGGGTGGACGTAGCGTTGTGGAAGGAACACGTTATTCCAACACTAACCACTGTGCCAAAAAATCCTGGACATTTTGACCATCCAATCGGCGGCCTATTATCGGCAGCGATTATCGGCCTTTTGGTCGGGAGCAACGCACCTCTTTAAACATCTAACCCAGAAATATATCACTCTTTTAAACTGGAATGTTACTGTTCTCATTATTTTCTTACTCTTCTACATATCAGATTAATAATTAGGCTACCTAACCATTCATTTCCAACTCTTTCTGGAGCAGTCCAGTTTTAATTTTTCTCATCTACCCCCTCAAGTGGGGGGGGTCCGCAGGGGTGACTGTTAGTGTCAGCATGGGGGGTGGGGGGGTCCTCGACTTAAAACAGCATCATGGTCCAGTGGTCCTCACTCTTGGACGTTTAGCTTGGTGTTTGTTGTGAGAGTGAAAGACGCAGGAGAGAACATTCTCTGACTGACCACTCCCTCACCCTCAGGAAGCAACGCTTCCTTCCACCGTGTGTGTGTGTGTGTGTGTGTGTGTGTGTGTGTGTGTGTGTGTGTGTGTGTGTGTGTGTGTGTGTGTGTGTGTGTGTGTGTGTGTGTGTGTGTGTGTGTGTGTAGGAAGCCTAGCCCCTTGGTACAGACAAACACACACACACACACACACTTCGTCGTCACAAAACAATTAACAGAAATATGCCAGGCATCTGTATGAGCTCAGCTGGTTGCATGGGCGTGTGTGTGTGTGTGTGTGTGTGTGTGTGTGTGTGTGTGTGTGTGTGTGTGTGTGTGTGTGTGTGTGTGTGTGTGTGTGTGTGTGTGTGTGTGTGTGTGGATAGGCCGCGCATTCCTCCTGAGCACAGCTCTCTGTTGGAACGCCACTTTACAGTTTTCTTACAGAGCATCATACCAGGTTAGCAATAATGTTATGCACACACTACAATTATTATCCAGGCCAGGGGTTTTCAGGTCCCCAGGCTAAACGGTTGACCAGATGTAACTCTTTGAGAGTGTAAACACGAAACCAAATGGACCCTTGCGGGTCCATTTGGTTTCGTGTTTACACTATCAAGAGTTAAAATAATCATCATGATTAACCCAAGTCTACACAACTAGAGAATGTAGAAGATTAGTGGTCATTTTGATCTGTATTGTTTGACTGTTTTGTTTCCCAAATCCAGCCTGGAATTGTGGACAAAAACAAAAGAAATCTCGCTTTTGTCCTGGCTAAAATGTCATATGATTGTCTGCGGCTCAAATTCTGAATTAAATGGTGGTCCCTGGTATCAAAAATGTTGAAAACCGTCGATCTAGTTTGCTCATCTGCATGTAACTGTGAATTTAAAAAATCATTCAGATGTCTCTAGGTGTGTGTGGAAATGCGACAAAGCCATGCCCCAAAATAAAACATTTAGCATAGTAAATCTTAGAAATAGACCTTTCAGTAAGCCCCGCCCTCCCCACAGTGTCCACCCAAGGCTAGGACACTTTCCATCCAGGCTCATTCATTCCAATATGAATATCATGAACATTACACATTAAAAGCACTGGTTCATTTTTGGAACCAGACCTTCAAAATCTCTTCCAAATCCATCAACAAGGCATGCCCTATGCAGTGGAAAAATGTGTGTGTATGAGACATTTATATTTATTTTTTTATCATATAGGTAAGCTAGTGGTAGAGAGGTTTTCTATCACATGTTGTGCTTAGCTGTCATTGGACCATAGCAGTTTGGGGTGGGAGGGGCTTACTTAAAAGGTCTATTGTGTATAACAGTCTGGACGATGTCCCATCTGAGGTTTTCGGTTCAGTGACGTTTTTTGGTTTCATGTTTTCCCGGTTCTGAAGGTATGAAGAGGACGTGACGGACTTCCTGTCTGCGCAGGAAACGGAACTGTGCGCCCAGGACGAGGAGGAGGAGACGGAGGCGTACGTCACCAACCTGTCCTACTACCACCTGGTCCCCTTTGAGACGGACATCCTGGAGTAACTGTCCTACTATCACCTGATTGGTTCCCTTTGAGACGGACATCCTGGAGTAACTGTCCTACTATCACCTGATTGGTCCCTTTGAGACGGACATCCTGGAGTAACTGTCCTACTATCACCTGATTGGTCCCTTTGAGACGGACATCCTGGAGTAACTGTCCTACTATCACCTGATTGGTCCCTTTGAGACGGACATCCTGGAGTAACTGTCCTACTATCCTAAGAGGCCAATGGCAAGAGGGTCATAGTTCCGTTGCTTCCTGACTCTAGAAGGAGGGGGCGGGTACAATATTAGGAGACGGGAAGTATGTTGGAGTCTATTCATTTCCAATGGTAGAATGAACGTGAACACAACTTATGATCCATTCCTTAACTCCATGGATACTGAACTAAATGCTGGACCCGATCATCAAAAGGCATATAATATTTACAGCATATTCATAGTAAAATGGCTTCTATTAGCTAAACAGAACAGAAGAAATTTCACTTTGTTATAAATTATCCTTTATCCCACCACCCAACTCTCGCGAGATTTGTTAGGAGTCAGGAAGAGTCTCTTTGTAATCTGCAGTTTCATCTCCTGGACTGGACCTCCTGGACTGATAAAAACCTGTTATCCTACAGTCTCACGGAGTGACCCAAGCATCTGGTTTCCTTTGAGACTGTGACTTAGAGACACATTTAGCCTGGAAACCAGACCCATCTGCCTCATGAAGGAAACCAAGGACCCCTGGCGGGATTACTGGTCTGGCATCCTCAACACCCCTTCAAGTGTGGGTGTAGCAATCAGAGCTTACTGTTTCAAAGTGAGAGTTATTTTTTTAACCCTAACCCTTGGAAATGACCCTGACGTTTCCAGGCTAATCTATGCAGTGATCTATAGCAGTGAAGTGGTACGGGGACCACCAGTGGTCCTTGAGAGGGTTCCAGGTGGCCCCCAGGTAAATGATGGAAAGGTTAACCAGATGGAACTCTTGAGAGCATAAACATGAAAACTTGTTTCCATGTTTACGCACTCAAGAGTTAAAATATTCATCATCTGAAGTAGCACCACTTGATTAAGAAGTTTACGCTGTTTTGTTTGCGAAATCCAGCCTGGAATTGTGGAGAAAACCAAAATAAATCCTTAGTTTTGGGGTCTGTGGGGCTAAAATGTCCTCAAATGGTGGTCTGTGGCTCAAAGGCTGAATAAATGGTGCTCCCTGCTATCATGCCCTAGGGGTGGCACAACAAATGAGGAAGGTCCACACAAGAGAAAACGTTTTAAATATTTATTAAATCATGTTTTTAAAGTAATTAATAATCAAAAAGAAGGAATTAATCAAATAATGAAATAATGAAGTATGAGATGTGAGATGGTCAGTAATCAGTAATGTTTGCAGTGTGTGGATGTGTGTAGTGTGCTGTGTGTGGTTGTGTTGTAAAGGTGTGAAAACGTAACTTAAATCAAAAAGGAGTTAGGCCCTGTGGGCCAGGTAGCAACCCTGATGTTGCTCTGAGGGAGGACAGGAGAGAGTGTGGCTGTGGAGGAGAGCTCCCTTATATACCTGCCACAAGCCACACCCACGGACCAAACCATTCTGGCTGACGGCCTGCTCCACTCTGCCAGCACAGAGCCTGCATGCCTGACTGCAGTGAGGCAGAGGGAGCAGGGCCGTCACACCCCCCTCCATAAAAATGGGGTTCCACCACATTATCTATGAGAAAAAACAAATACAAATTAGCAACTAATAAACAATATTTCCAAATTTAGTCATAAACAAGCAAGTTAAATAGCTACCTTATTTAACCTGATAATATTTAATATTTACAAATAAGACCCCTACAGCCAAATACTATTTACATGTTCACCAAGCTAAAGTTCTCCAACAATATTAATGTATAACTGTACCCCACAAACCCATACTACCTGCCTCCCCACCTCGCCACACCATCCTGCCCCCAGCCTCAGCAACCTCGGTACCAGGAGCAAAATTAAGAGAGCCGGAGACAGGACAGTCTATAATGGTAAGGTATTTAACGCATCAGCTGATAATTTACCCTGCTCTATTAACTGCAGCTTCTTGAGTTCCAATTCCAATTTGGCCATTTCAGTTTGTTGTTTAACTTTCTCCAATTCAAGTATATGTTGTTGTTTTAACATCAAAAGTTGCTTTTTCCATTTAAAATCATCCTCTGAATCGACCTCCTCATTCTCGTCATCAACAAGCTGCAGTATGCCTTTGCTAACTAAACCGCTGATCAGACTGGCCTTAATTGCTGGTTTAAGCTTCTCTGTCACGGTGATATCATAAAGCGTAGCAAGAGACAACAACTGGTCCTTAGAACACTGATTAAGAAACTCCTTTGACGGAGACTTAATGAACTTATCCATAGCTGAAGCCATCTTTGTATATGCATATACAGACTACAACAAAAGCAACAAAAAAAAACTAACAAGGTTAAGTGTTGGGGCTGTGACTACAAAGTGTAGTACAATAACTTAACAAAATGGAACAAACCCCCCCCTCACTTACCTAAAATACCTAACTAACTTACCTAAGTAAACCTAACCATCGGCACTCGGGCATGAGGATCTCTCCCCTCCAGCCACCTAACGTGACCCCCAAGATCTGCCGCTACCCAAAACTCTGCTGAGAGTAAATCAAAGAACAAAACAATCGGCCGACACCCTACCGGTGCCAGTCGCTTAGGGGTTTGTACCAACTAGACAAAAAGTAACCACCCTTGCAAACACATCCCAACACTTACCAAAGTTGTAAATGTGCATTCAGAAGAATGGAAACTGGGGCCAAATGCTCTCTCTGTCCGGCTCCTAACCAAAAACAACCAAAACAAAACTCAAGTGTGAAACTTCCAACCAAAACAAACTCAAATTTCCAAAAAACTGAAAAAAACTTAACTTTAACCAAACCAATCAATTAATCAATTAACCAATTAATTAATTATCCCGGACGAGCCCCCAATTTGTCATGCCCTAGGGGTGGCACAACAAATGAGGAAGGTCCACACAAGAGAAAACGTTTTAAATATTTATTAAATCATGTTCTTAAGTAATTAATAATCAAAAAGAAGGAATTAATCAAATAATGAAATAATGAAGTATGAGATGTGAGATGGTCAGTAATCAGTAATGTTTGCAGTGTATGGATGTGTGTAGTGTGCTGTGTGTGGTTGTGTTGTAAAGGTGTGAAAACGTAACTTAAATCAAAAAGGAGTTAGGCCCTGTGGGCCAGGTAGCAACCCTGATGTTGCTCTGAGGGAGGACAGGAGAGAGTGTGGCTGTGGAGGAGAGCTCCCTTATATACCTGCCACAAGCCACACCCACGGACCAAACCATTCTGGCTGACGGCCTGCTCCACTCTGCCAGCACAGAGCCTGCATGCCTGACTGCAGTGAGGCAGAGGGAGCAGGGCCGTCACACCTGGTATCTAAATGGTTTAAAACCCCTGATCTATAGATCTAAGGACAATGACTGACGTCCATAACTGAAGGACCTTCCCGTGCCGTCCTTCCTGGTCTCTTGACGGAGCTCCAAGGCTCAAGCATAGTTAGATGCAGAGCTCGACACTAACACTTGCCCACTTGCCTGGGGCAAGTAAAAAAAATGTGGGGCAAGTGACGACTGATACCTGGCTGCCCGATCGGGCAAGTGTCAACTTAGTGCACTATAACACAACACAAGATAAATTTGTCTTGAAGGCAGTCATTGCACTGTGCCTCTGTGTCGTTCCCTGCTTTCTAGCTATCCACAATTCCAGGCTGGATTTGGGAAACAAAACAGGCAAATTAACACATCAAAATGACCATTAATCTTCTACAGTGTAGACCTGGGCTAATTAAGATGATGGATTTTAACTCTTGAGAGTGTAAAAATGAAACCAAATGGACCCGCAAGGGTCCATTTGGTTTCATTTTTACGTTCTCAAGAGTTACATCTGCAAAATTTACAATATATTTTTGGGGGGCAAGTGACCATGAGCTGAGGGCAAGTAGAACCTGACTTGCACTTGCCCGATGGGCAAGTGCCTCCGAGACCTTAGTGTCAACCCCTGTAAATAATGTTTCGGTGGTCACCTCACCACCGCGTCGAGGTGGTTTGGATGTCACAGCTCATAGTCTGTCTCCACCGCTCATAATCCGCCCTATAGGGACAACACGTGTCCATTGTTTTCCCCCCACTGTATGCTGTCTCTCTGCTGCCTGTCTGCCTCAATTCTGTTCATTTACGCTCCTTTTCTGTGTGTTTCCTATTCTATTTATGTAGCTGTCATTTGGTTTTCATTTTATTTCACGTGTGTGCGTTTTCCACCTTTTGCTGATGATCCCAGGCTCCAGATTCATCTGTCCCCACACACGTGTGTATGTGTAGGCACACATGTACACACACACACACACACACACACACACACACACACACACACACACACACACACACACACACACACACGCGCGCGCACGCACACACACACACACACACACACACACACGTTTGTTCCCAACACAACAACATAAAAGCTTCTAGATCAATTACATTGCCCAACACAACAACATAAAAGCTTCTAGATCAATTACATTGCCCAACACAACAACATAAAAGCTTCTAGACCAATTACATTGTCCAGCACAACGACATAAAAGCTTCTAGACCAATTACATTGCCTGGAGTGAGTCTGGGTGCCAGTAAAATCCGAGAGGAGGGCTGGAGAAAGAGGTGGTGTATGGAAACACCGCTGTGAAGTGACGTCACATCGTGGTTCTCGGTGAGAGGGTCGGTGGTGAGGTGACCACCAAAAAAAACAAAACAAAACAAAAAACTAGGAACCGGACGTCACAGTTCACACACACCCTGTTGCCTCTAGCGAATTAACTATACTTATTGCTTTATTTTAGAAATAAATCCCTGATTTATTAATGCAATAATGAAAAACAATAAGCGGAAATCGTTGAACTGCAACTTTCACAGATTTCTAAACTTGTTGTTATTAAAGAAGGTTGGAAATGGTGTGTACATTTGTCAACATGGATTTGATTCATGGCTAAATCGGTGTGATTATTATCTGAAATAATTGTAAATAATTAATAATTCATTGTAGCAGATAAAAAAAAAATAGCATTGAAACTCGTTTTGTGGTCGAGTTTTTATTTGATTTTTTTGTTAGTGCTGAGACTTGACATTTTTCTCCTTTCCTCTGATTGGCTACTACACCAATGGTTCTCAAAAGTGGGGTCCGCGGACCCCTGGGGTCCTTGGGGGTCCGCAGGGTCTGCCATTTGTCACCAAAGCTTGGTGATTCACAAATGGCAGACGTACAAGCTTATAGTGTGCACAGTCCCTGCATAAGCTGGTGAGACATTTGTTTTTTTGGAAATAAATGTTGGAGACTGTGATTTAATTTGAACAAATCAGGTAAAAGGAAAAATGTCATTACACCACATGTCCGCTAGCTAAAGGGTGCCGGGGTTGTTCCCGGAAAATACTTGGTGCAACACGTTAAGAGCTTGTACATCTGCTATTTTCTCTAGTTTGGTCCAATAAAAAAGTGCCCTCTACAGCAGGGGTTTTCAACAGGCGGTCCAGGGACCACCAGTGGTGAGAGGGTTCCAGGTGGTCCCCAGGCTAAATGATGGAAAGTTGGTTAACCAGATGTAACTCTTGAGAATGTAAAAATGAAACCAAATGGACCCTTGCGGGTCCATTTGGTTTCATTTTCACACTCTCAAGAGTTAAAATATTCATCATCTCAAAAAGGTTGAAAACCACTGCTCTACAGGATTTCAACCCCTGCCCCTTTAACATTCTCTGCATGTCTCTGTGATCATAGACGGGTTGCTATCCAGTCAGACTTGGTAAAAGATTAGGGTCTGTTGAATGATTAAAAATTTGAATCAGATTAATCACAGCTTCAGAATTAATTAAATTTTAATTTATTTTATAATTATTAATCACCATTCGAATTACTGTATGTCCAACATGCCATGTTTTCCTGTACAAGATTTAAAAGAACATTTAAAAAAGAAACGTAATGAAAATTGCTCTTTGGGTTGAGCCTAGTGTGCACATGCTTTAAAAGCGTTAAAAATAATTATATTAATGAACAATTAAACAACAACATTTAACAACAATTAAATTTTTTGTTTATTTGTAAAATCATGAAATCATATACATCATATTTTTTTTTAACGCTTCTTGGAAAGGCCGTGACCTAAAGCATATATTTTCAGATTGGTGAGGGGTCCCCTGCATGCCAGAATTCAGATGATTCTGTGGAATAGTGTTAGAAAACAGCTGACAACAGAACAGAAGGTTTTTCAGAAAAAAAGGCATTTTTGTAGAATGTTCACAAGGGATGGAGTCAGAGCATTGAGATGGAGCGTCCCAGCAGCGTTCCCACGTTGTTATGATTTAATTTACAACAGGCGTGTTAATTGTAGGGACAGCTGCAGGGTTTGGATCATTCTGGACTCAGCTGTTCAGAAAGTTGGAGAAGCTGCTGATCTAATTCATAAGATGACAAGCTCAACTAGGAAACCACACCGAAAGGTTGCCTGCATGCAACTCCTTGCAGTAAATTATTGAGATCAAGGCCCAAACAGTTGCAAGGAGTTTCATGGGGACCCCTTTGGTGCCCATGAGAGCAATATGACTGTCTACAAATCCGTTTTAAAATGGGGTAAAAATATATACCCCCAAAATGAAAGTTTTTAGATTTAGATAGACTTTGAAACATTGTTTCAACTTCTATATGTAAACGATAGCCTGGCTAATCAACGTATACGATAAACCATCTATATAATGTAGTTTTGACGTCTAATCGTCCAAGTCTAAAAACTTCCGGCCTTTAGACATCTAGTAGACTAAACAATTGCTCAGTGGGTGTGGTTTTGGTGTGGTTTGACTATTTCTGCATGAGTCTATTTCTAGATTGTCAGCAGAATATGTTTTGCACTCCGTCCGTCTTTCTGTCCGTCGGTCTACAGCTAATCTCCGGCACCGTTAATCCGGCCGATCCGGCCGATGCCAAACTTTTCGCACACACAATCCCTGGATGTCAACGATGAACCTCTGCCCCAACCTCTGCCAGAACGGCCTGAACACAGCGCCACCATGAGGCAGGTTTAACTCTTTTTTTGCATGCACCTTGCATGCACCATGCACCTTTCACATCTGCTTTTTATAGCACCACCAGGAAGCCGATATTTGTGATACTTCTTATTACTGTGTTCCATATTTAATATTACATCCTATTTGCCTATTATTATCTTTCAGTTTGTCTTTCAAGTTTGCAGGATTGGGCTTGTTTTGAACAAAAAGCAGATCATGAACACAGCATGCAAATTTGTTGGAAAATACCAGAGACAGAGTGGTCTAAAGTGAATGGTAAAATAGTACCCCCTTCTAAACATAAGGGACAGAGATGGATTCATTTCTAACTACTGAAAAAAGAAAGAAAGAAAGAAAGAAAGAAAGAAAGAAAGAAAGAAAGAAAGAAAGAAAGAAAGAAAGAAAGAAAGAAAGAAAGAAAGAAAGAAAGAAAGAAAGAAAGAAAGAAAGAAAGAAAGAAAGAAAGAAAATGGTTCTGGGACTTATATGAGAACTCAACCTACGCCTGTTCAACTAAGCATTAAATGCTTAGTTGAACAGGCATGTGCAATGACGTTATCTTTAAATAATGTGTATTGGTTTCTTTAAATTTTAAAGAAACCAATACACATTATTTAAAGATAACATCATTGCAAATTACTGTGGACAAAGGCCCCTTTCCTGAGGTTGCCCGCGACCTGGAAGTAATTTCCCCATTAGTTTTCCTCATGGACTTTTCGAAAATGATTTACGTTGTACATACAATATATGAAACCATTACACCGCAGACAAAGCCAACTCGGGTCGTGACAAGTGTTAAAAGGGGCAGGGCTGGAATCCCATTAGAGAGCAACTTTGGACATCCCATCTCACAACTTCTGGGGCGCAACCCAGCACTATACTGTATATCTGTAGTTTACAGACTATAGTAGGCTAAATGCTTCATTCATGGTCTGGTAAAGGACAGTTGTTTTACAGACCATAGTAAATGATGCCTTCATTCATGGTCTGGTAAAGGACAGTTGTTTTACAGACCATAGTAAATGATGCATTCATTCATGGTCTGGTAAAGGACAGTTGTTTTACAGACCATATAGTAAATGATGCATTCATTCATGGTCTGGTAAAGGACAGTTGTTTTA
Source organism: Benthosema pterotum (assembly GCA_039105355.1). NCBI lineage: Eukaryota > Metazoa > Chordata > Actinopteri > Myctophiformes > Myctophidae > Benthosema > Benthosema pterotum. The sequence continues at coordinate 49,126,402 of CM076982.1, read as the reverse complement.
CAGACCATATAGTAAATGACGCATTCATTCATTCATGGTCTGGTAAAGATCAGTTGTTTTACAGACCATATAGTAAATGATGCATTCATTCATGGTCTGGTAAAGGACAGTTGTTTTACAGACCATAGTAAATGATGCATTCATTCATGGTCTGGTAAAGGACAGTTGTTTTACAGACCATAGTAAATGATGCATTCATTCATGGTCTGGTAAAGGACAGTTGTTTTACAGACCATAGTAAATGATGCATTCATTCATGGTCTGGTAAAGGACAGTTGTTTTACAGACCATAGTAAATGATGCATTCATTCATGGTCTGGTAAAGATCAGTTGTTTTACAGACCATAGTAAATGATGCATTCATGGTCTGGTAAAGATCAGTTGTTTTACAGACCATAGTAAATGATGCATTCATTCATGGTCTGGTAAAGGACAGTTGTTTTACAGACCATATAGTAAATGATGCATTCATTCATGGTCTGGTAAAGGACAGTTGTTTTACAGACCATAGTAAATGATGCATTCATTCATGGCCTGGTAAAGGACAGTTGTTTTACAGACCATAGCAAATGCTGCATTCATGGTCTAGTTGATTACAGTAAAGGCATTTTATTATTCATCATACAATCGTTTAGGTCTGTGTGGAAATGTAAAGCCACGTTTCATTTTTTTTTCTTATGCCACTAAAATGCGGAACACCCTACCAACAGCCATTAGGAAATGTGAATCCTGATCACAATGCCACTCTAAGAGGTCACCTGTAGGTACAGATTAGAATCTGGTGTTTGAAGAAGAAAACCCTTTTTACTTTCTTTATAATTTATCCTGTTTTTTCATATAAGTGTATATTTGTACTGAATTGATCATGGGTGACATTTATGTCATCCGATATTCAAGATTTATCCAATAAGTTATGTTTTGTTATCCTTCATTGAGTTGTAGCCTACTTTATCTGTAGCCTACATATACCATTTGAAATAGGCCTACTGTGAAATATTAGCATTCAAACATTGTTGTGTATAAATATACTGTAAATAATGCAAATATTGTACTCTGTGTTTTTCCTCTGAATTTCATTTAACAAAATGAAAAATAAATGGAATGGGGTAGCTTGAGACCATAACAATTTAATCTTAATCCTGGAGCGCCATCTTGTGGTGGTGGAGAGGATAACACTTGCATCAGATCAGATTCCACAAACTAAAGTTTCAATAGGCCTATTAAAGTAGGTAATTTCAGCAGATGTTTGGCCAATCTGGGAACTAAGTTGTCACCAAGAAATGTCTTCAACAAGGTGTTTCTAATGGTGTCATAGCTCTTGTCCTTGACATGGAAAGGTTTGGGGCATAAACAACAAAAGAAAATGTTGAAAATATAGTGGGGAATAATACTTAAAAACAGTGCAAAGATGTTGAAGAAGGAAGCAAGCAGGAGCAGCATTCTATTTCGAAGTTCCATGTTTATTGTAGTCTTGGATGAACAGACCATCAGACCATCAGGCCTGCCGGCCTGACGGGAGTCACACACAACTCTGGCAGTACATACAGTTAAAGACTTTATAGTTTCAAGTAACAGTTGTCATGCTCCAACCCCCAAAGGTTAGAGGTGTCAAGAACCCCAAATTAGGCATTGTTTCACTGAGGAAGCTATAGTAGATGTTCTCACTCAAGTCTTGACCATAGTCAGGTGGCCCTATTTCTGTAGAATGACAGCTGCAGGACTCCTTACTGTCCTGTCAAGCATTTTAGTGAAACAGCCAATTGTAATTATAACCAATATTGCAATGCGCAATGTATAATGTGCAATGTATAATGTATAATAATGTGGTTCATAAATACACAACAAAAACAAACAAACAAAAAAAGAAAGTATACAGTAGCCTATAGACCAGAGCTGGGCAATTATTTTTCCCAAGGGGCCAAATGAGATACATAAAATATTGTGGAGGGCCAAGACTAAAGGCTGAACTAAAGTATGTGCAATATTAATTTCATTTCAAGATAAAAGTAAGCGTAAGACCAACCATTTTGACACCAGGGCCCACTATTTATTCAGTATTTGAGCCACGGACCACCATTTGATGACATTTTAGTTGCAATTTTAGTTTCCAAAACGTTGTTCAAGATTTCTTTTGTTTTTGTCTACAATACAGGCTGGATTTGGGAAACAAAACCGGATGACAAAGATGACCATCCTCTTCCATTCTCTGATTGAATGTGTAGACTTTGGGCTAATTCATATGATGAAAACGCTCGCAAAGAGTTACATCTGGTTAACCAACTTTCCATATTTAACTGGAACTCTCTCAAGGACCACTGGTGGTCCCTGGGCGGCCGGTCAGAGTCAGCCAAAGGGCCACATTTAATTGGCCCCCGGGCCGCATAATGCCCAGGTATGATATAGACAGTGGCATGGTTGCAATCTATGGCAGTGTTGCCAACTGCCAAAATCCAAAATGCACTAGTGACACTTCCAAAATGCACTAGAATGCGCTAGATGCTTGTCTGGAAGGGAATATGACCATTAAATGACCATTAATCTTCTACATCCTCTAGTTGTGTAGACTTGGGCTAATTCACATGATGAATATTTTAACTCTTGAGAGTGTAAAAATGAAACCAAATGGACCCGCAAGGGTCCATTTGGTTTCATTTTTACACTCTCAAAGAGTTACATCTGGTTAACCAACTATCCAACTATCCATCATTTAGCACTAGATTTTCCGCCAGGAGTTTTCCACTAATTTTGGCGCTAGGGGGGTCTGAAAAAGAGCTAAATATAGCGACAAATGCGCCAGGTTGGCAACACTGCCTATGTTGGCCTTTTTCTGGCGCGAGCTGCGGGAAAACAGCAGATCTACAAGCTCACCGTGCAGCGCTGGCGCGACGCTCAGTGTGCATACAGATCTGCCGTTTTCCCGCAGCTCGCGCGAGATTTGTCGGATCCCCGTTTTTGACCCCATAATAACGTCCACTCTCCCTTAAATAAAACACTGCGACTGTGTGGAGTGTATGTCATCTCTGTCTCTGCTCTGATGTCTTTACTCTATGGAAACGACGCGGAGAAAGTGGTTTAAATCACTGTTTTTAAGACGTTTTATGCTACCCGTTCGTTCTGTAGATACGGGAACGAATAGAACATCTGCTCAAGGCAGCCGGGGCCATGTAGACAGAATTCTGACAACTCCATTCACCGTTTGGGGCCAGTCCAGTAGAGGCTCATAATGGTCCAGATAATGGGGACAACAGAATAGGGACAAGTCATGGACCTGAAGTAGGCAGAAATGCATTGGACTCGGGCAACAGCAGAAGAAACTCCACAAGCCAATTCCAGACACTTTAGTTGCCACTACTACTACTTTAAAACATGTTCTAAAACGGCTCTTATTTGCTCGCCCTCGTTGAAAACAAATGTATTTCCAACTCCAGTTTGTCCCCATCCCCAACATCCATTCTACACGCGAACCGCAACTCAGTTTCTGACCCCTCAATGTCGCCACTCTGACACCAGCCGGCGCAGCCAGCTATATATTGCGTGGGCCAATCACAGCGTGGCGTTCCCCCAGAACTGCGGTGGGATCCATAATAATAACGGCAGTGCGCACGCGCGGTGAGCGGCAGCTGTACTTCCTGCTTGCTGCTGCTGCTTGGTGGAAGTGAATCTGAATCTATGGAGATCAAGATGAAGATGAAAACATCCCTGCTGTGTGGCGGAGGTAACGTTGAACGCGTGGATTCATCCGTTGCATGATGTTTATGATTGCTGTCATTATGATCTTGTGTTGTGTGGTTGTGTTCAGACATGTTCCGTGTTGGTACACATCTGTATCCGCAGTGAAAGTACTACATGCTATTATTATGAAGAAGAGGATCTGATGATGATGATGGTGTTGTTGATGACGAGGAAGCTCTTCACTAGAGTACTGTTAATCTGTTGTGATGGATTGGATGTTGTTGCTGAACTACCTGCAATCTGCAACACTGCGTTGTTTTATAATGGGATGGATGTAGAGTTGCAACCCCCTCCATTGAAGGTATATTCAGTGATGGGGTGGATGTAGAGTTGCAATCCCCTCCATTGAAGGTATATTCAGTGATTTCACCCCAGAAGGCTTTCTCACCTTTACTTGTGTAAAATACACACACACAACTCCTCATAAGCTGTTTCCCCTACCTACCGCAACATAAGCTTGGGATGGGGCTATGTGGGATGTTGTGTTGTTCATTTATTATTATTTTATTTTTTTTGTTTATTTATTTTGCTATTGCCTCTCCACCATGTCACTAGTGTGCTGACACTCACACTTTCCTTCGGTGCAGCAGTGGTTCAGCCGTAAACCCTGTGTGCCCTCTGGAGGGCTGAATCAGAAGTGAAAGTGTGAGTGTCTACACCAGGTGTCTCCAACGTTTTTTCATTTTAGAGCTACTTTGAAAAAAATCTGAGGGGCCGAGAGCTACTTCACTTTTAGCTTTTTTTTTTTTTTTTTTTTTTTCAAAAAGTGCATTCACATTTTGCATTCTCCTCTAATGAGATGCCTGGCACTGCATGGCCTCCGCAAGACACTTGAACGCTGGGGTGTATCCACTCAGGTTCACTCTTATAGAGTCATTCAAATGATCATCAGTCAACCTAGTTCTGAATTTGGATTTGATCACATTCATATCAGAGAATGCAGATTCACAAAGATAAGTAGAGCCAAATAAAGCACTCACTTTCAATGTTGGGAATTCTGTTGTGCTTTTACCTGCACATCATTTTGGAGATTAATAATCTCCATTTCCATTTCAAATGCATTGACATTGAACCTGTCAGCCATCTGCCCTGATATTACACTCACATCTACCTCCATTAAAGGGTTAGCAATAAATGCCACACAGGGCTCCAGTTCACCAAAATCTTTGAACCTGTCCTCAAATTCCTGCCCAAGCTTGGACAGTAGGGCACAATATTCATCCACATCCAACACATCAACTGCCTCTGCGTTGTTTTCCAACACCTTCCTCATTGAAGGAAAATGCTGCAGTCTCTTGTTTTTTACCTGTTGCATGTAAAATGAGACTTTTGCTTTGAAGGCCTTCACAGCACTGATCATGTCACTCACAGATTTGTCTTTGCCTTGATTGGATTTGATTTGACCTGAAGACGACTGACGTAGCCTATTACTGATAGGCGTATTCTGGGCCTATTGACGTAGGCCTAGTTACACTCGAGTGGGCATACGTTTGTATGTTGAATGACAAAGGAAAGAGTTGCAATGCATTTCAGGTCATGCTTTTCATATCATTCATAGCCTAATTTTGCAACTCCTTTGCGAGCGACCCAAAAACAACCAACGAGCTACCGGTAGCTCGCGAGCTACCCGTTGGAGACCCATGGTCTACACACTACTGATAGGGGTGGGGGGATGCCATATTGGGATCACAAAACCCTATTACCCCCTCGCTGTAGAGTGTGTGCCGGGGGGATCACTGAATGCTCCCTTAACCTACCATTTATCCCACAGAAAGATTGAATGATCCACTTTCAATCTGCAAAGCCTTTGTTACATTAAGAATCCACTGTAGAAGTGTCAATGAATTGTGTATTTTGAGTGGTACCACTGTTATAGACTTGTAGCTCTGTGTGTGTCTCTGTGTGTGTGTGTGTTAGGGCTGCAAGTAATGATTATTGATTCATCTGACCATTATTTAAACATTTCATTGATTAACCAGATTACGACCCTTCTTTAACTATCACCTTAACATATATATTTTAGACATGTTCTAACTAACAAAAAGCACATGATTAGCTGCTGATTTCAAACTAAGATCTTTTTTTTTTTTACTAATTAATTAAAGCAACAGTAGCAGTGCTACTGTTGCTTTAAAAGCAAAGGGAACAGTGCTCTATTGAGCTCAAAAGGTTAATTTAAAAAAATATTCAAGCCTTATATTTTGTTCTTGATCCTATAATCATTATTATTTGTCATATTTGGCTTTGCAGTTGCTACTGTACACGTGTAACTATCATCAGATTGTAAGGGAAGAAAGATGGATTACTGCTGTTTAGTTGAATTACTCCTAAGACTGGAAAACGATGGTTAAGTGAGAAAATTCCCATGATAAATGACAAAAACCTCAGGGATTAGTTGATGATCCGATTAATCGATGCCTAAAGTATTTGATTCGATTACAATTAATCGTTGCAGCCCTAGTGTGTGTGGCTGTGTCACGACAGCACCTGGTTAACTGCTGTGTCCCTGTGTCTGAGCACAAAAGTAGTGTTAGTGTCTGCAAAAAAAATGCCTGAAATCATCCCAATTACCGAAGGCACAGAGAAGAAATGGCACCCTTTTCACATTGGCCTATTATAGCGCCACCAGGAGGCCACAACCCAACCTGGCGGAGACCTGTGTGCCCAGAAGGGCACGTTGTCTAGTTATTGTTACGGTACATGTTGTATGTTATGTTTTTATTCTGTGGTTCTTGTGTTCTTCTCTTTTAGTCGTGGTGAGTCTAGTCTTCAGTTCCATGGTGGTAGCCGTGGTGGAGGACCTGGACGACACGTAAGACACACACGCACGCACACACACACACACACACACACACACACACACACACACACACACACACACACACACACACACACACACACACACACACACACGCACTTCTCCCTTTCACAAGTTACAAGTGTTGTCGTCACTATTGTCAAGCTGCAGTCGACACTGGTGCCAATTCATTGTTCTGAATCGCACCTGAAATTTTGGCTTGTGAATTTTAATGTGAGCTAGGGAGGTTAAATAATTTGCGGTTAATTTATCCACAACTTTCCTACAACCCATAAGTGTTTGTGTGTGCAGAAGTTCCTCTGTGTTGCCAGGTTTGCGACAGAAACAAGTGGACAGGACTATAAAGACCAGAACAAATCAACATAGCTGATCTACAACCTCACAGCGACTTATAGTGAGGTTGGAGACACTTCACTTCGACAATAAAACGAAATATTTTGAGTATATTTTAAACATTTCAATAATAAATGCAGACAGTATTTTCTGGTGGTTGTCTGTGGACGATTACATATTAATCTGGGGTTCCTTGATGTGAATAAATGTAGGAAAACACTGGTTTAAGCTTTAGAATGTAAGCTCAAATAAGCAACTACTGTACACTTTAGAAACAAGCCCTTCAAATTCAACCAGCAACTACCAATAATTTATTTTTAAGTGATTCCCTACATGGAAAAACGAGTCAAGGGTTGCTTATAATAAGCAGACATGGCAACACTGTATGGACGCGTGTGTGCTCTGTTTCTGGACCCCTCCGTTGCCTTGGCGGGGAAAATTGTGGATATGTTTTGATAAGGTTTTCGAATCTACATTTGGCTCATATACAGGAATAATACAAAAGGCATATTGCCGGTATACTGTACAGTGTATTTAATCAAACATACTGTATATTCGACCATTGATGATACAGGGGAAGTGTTTTCCTCAGCCACACACGCACGCAGGCAGCATTACATTCACAGAAAACCACCTCCTTTTGATCGATTCATTGTTAACGTTTCTATTCTAAACCAAACCAAACAGAGTGCCGCGTTCCTTCAGGCAATGGGAGCATGCTGTGTTTGTTACAGGCAGCGAGTCAGACAGCTATGCAGTTCACTGCTATGTGGCTTATTTCTACCCTATGATGTTGTCCTACATCAGCGGTTTTCAACCTTTTTGACTCCAGGGACCACCATTTATTCAGCATTTGAGCCACGGACCACTAGTTGATGACAGTTTCACCCCTCACACCCAGTGTTGTAGTGGTACTTTTAGAAGTGGGGGGGACGCCTCTTAAAGGGGAATTCCACCCATTTTAATGTTTTTTCTGAGAGTGTACAAATGTGAACCAAATGGACCCTAGCGGGTCCATTTGGTTCCATTTGTACACTCTCAGAAAAAAGGAAACTCGTTAACATGGTGAAATACATCTTGATGATGTCATCAAGATGTGTTTCACCATGCTAAGGATTTTTTTAGTCCTCCATTTCTAGGAAACACAGAATGGTGAGAACTTTTTTTTATCATGTCCACACAACAGCTCTAAGGTATTACAGTATTAATGACATAGTGAAATATTGAAAATGAGTGGAATTCCCCTTTAAGACAGTTGCCTGCGCATTTGCGTGCACCTGCGCAACACACACAGAGCATAGCATATTGAGAAAGATTGTTTACAATGAAATTCTATCCATGTAAGTAAATGTAAAAAACAAAAAAACATGCCCAAACCCCATACCATTTTCTCTTGCCCCTCCAACATGTTCTCTTGCCCCCCCCCCCCCCCCCAAATGGGACATGTTATATCCGCCCCTGTTTGGCAGGTGTGTGAAGTGTCATTGGAATCCTAATGTGCATGAATTAAGCGCATTCCACCGTGTCAAAAAATGTAGTTAGTAGCAGTAGTAGTGTTTCAAATAATTTTGAATATAAGCACTTTAATTTGAAATATCTTGGGTTGTTTTGCATGGAATCGTGTTTGGGGGGCATTGCCCCCCCCCCCCCCCCCCCCCCCCCCATACCCATGCCTAGATCCGCCCCTGCTGCCAAACGGAGCGCCACTTTCTGGGTTTCTGGTTTTAACTTTTAAATGACAGTAAATCTTTCTGGTGTGATTGCAACCTAAATAATCCGGATTATAATCCGGACTAACTCGGATTATGCTAGTTATTAATCGTGCATCCCTACACAGACTCATAACAACTAGAATTCATGACATTTTTTTTTCTTCTCCAGATTTAAAGATACCAGAGTTGACGATGTCTGGCTGGTCGACGTGAGTCAAAACACACACACACACACACACACACACACACACACACACACACACACACACACACACACACACACACACACACACACACACACACACACACACACACACACACACACACACACACACACACACACACACACTTAAACATTAATTTATGTCCACATATAAGAGATACAATACAAGGACACAAGTATTTCCAAGGTGCAGTACAGAATACAATCCACACATACCTAAACCTAAAATACCTAAACATTTCTTTTCATTTCATTTCAATATTTTAACTCTTGAGAGCGTGAACGCGATTTGTTTAGACGATTACGCTGCGGACAAAGCCAACTCGGGTCGTGACGAATCATGATGGCACACACAATCTTTTGGGACAATCAAATGATGGAAAAATGAAACAAAAAAGTGTGCTAATATTGTGTGTGTTGTAATGATTGGCCACGACCCGAGTTTGCTTTGGCCGCAGCATAATCGTGTTACTATTAACCATTTTCGACAAGTCTATGAGGAAAATGACTGAGGATTCCGTTTCTGGGACACGGACGACGTCATGAAAGGGGCGGGACTGTGCAGCTCTATAGGCCTAACAGCCATTCAGAAGGTGTGACATATCTTCTGTAACAAGCCCTGTTACGGTGCAGTGGTGGACTGGGTGAAAAAATCCTTTTTAGCGTGATTTGGCCTAGACCGGTCCACCACAACTAGCGTGTGATAGACCTGTTCTACCTGGTATAGTTGGTTAACCAGATGTAACTCTTTGAGAGCGTAAACATGAAACCAAATGGACCCTTGCGGGTCCATTTGGTGCCCAAGTCTAATTACAAAATGTAGAAGATTAATGCTCATTTTGATCTGCATGTTTCACTGTTTTGTTTCCCAAATCCAGCCTGGAATTGTGGACCAAAACGCAAAATAAATCTTTAGTTTTGGAGCTAAAATGTCATCAAATGGTGGTCCTCGGTGGCTCAAAATTCTGAATGAATAGTGGGCCCTGGGATCAAAAAGGTTGAAAACCAGGGCTTTTAATCACACCGTGATACCAGCGGCCCCCTACGGGTCGTGGGAGAGCCAGCGAAATCCAAAAGCGACCTCGCCCGCGGGCGCCCGGTTTCAAAAACGGGCGCCCGCTTTCACAAAAACGGGCGCCCGCTTTCACAAAAACGGGCGCCCGTTTCACAAAAACGGGCGCCCGTTTTCAAAAGCGGGCGCCCGTTTTCACAAACTAGGCTATGCCTAAACCTAACTCTAACCCTAAACTTAACCTCAGTAAACCTATGCCTAAACCTAACCTAACCCTAACCATAACCTTTTGAAAAGGGCGCCCGTTTGTGAAAACGGGCGCCCGTTTTTGTGAAACCGGGCGCCCGTTTTTGTGAAAGCGGGCGCCCGCTTTTGAAAACGGGCGCCCGCGGGCGAGGTCGCTTTTGGATTTCGCCCCTGCTGGGTCGTGGCCCACTGGGGGACCTCCCTGTAAGCCCAATGGTCAATCCGACCCTGTTACGGTGTGATGCTATAGCAACGAGGTCCATGGGTGGAAGGGGAACCAGAGAGTTTGGTGGGAAGGATCTGCAACCTGGTTTTAGACCGTAAAAGTGATGATGTCCTAATTGAGAGCTGCCACACACACACACACACACACACACACACACACACACTGGACAACAACATGTCTAGCTCTATTCAGCAGCGTTTGGCTGCCCTGTCTGTCAGGCTTATCCCCTGCGGAAGTAAGTGTGTGTGTGTGTGTGCGCGTGTGCGTGCGCGTGCGTGTGTGGTGAAGTCATGCAGGGTGAATCCATATAAACTCAGGGAGGGTCATCAGATGGGTATTGAGGGGTTTTTTTTGTATAACTTTTGTTTAACCTTTTTTATCTACATATTAATCATTGCATTGTACCGATGTGCTGAATAAAATGTGTCATGGACCCATCATAGTGATTTAAGTTTAAATCTGCTGCTCTCAGCGGCCTGCTGCTTGACGGAACTCGGATTAAACTAATCCGGGATTTAAATCAAAACCAGGCTTGTTAAATCCTGCTTGACACCGCAAGAGAAAAGAGGAATTTCTGCACCCGCAAAACACAGAGATTTAGGGCAGGGGTTTTCAACCTTTTTGACTCCAGAGGCCACCATTTATTCAGCATTTGAGCCACGGACCGCCATTTGATCACATTCTCACGCCAAAGACCTAAAATGGAAGAATTATTTTGGTTTTGTTCATAATTCCAGGCTGGATTTTTTTGCAAACACAACAGTGTAGCCTTCTTAATTAAACAGTGCTAATTCAGATGATGAATGTTTTTTTTTTTTTTAACTCTTGAGTGTGTGAAAATGGAACCAAATGGGCCCGCAAGGGTCCATTTGGTTTTATTTTCACACTCTCAAGAGTTACATCTGTTTAACCAACTTAGCTGGGGACCACCTGGAACCCTCTCAGGGACCACCTGTTGAAAACCCCTGATTTAGGGGCTTATTCTTCTCTGTGTTGTCTAGTTCTACGCTCCGTGGTGCGGCTACTGCAAGAAACTGGACCCCATCTGGCTGGAGGTTGGAGCCGAGCTCAAGAGCTCCGGGTCGCCGGTCCGAGTCGGAAAGATGGACGCCACGGCTTATTCCGGTGAGTTAATTTAAGATGGACGCCACGGCTTATTCGGGTGAGTCAGTTTAAGATGGACGCCACTGCTTATTCCGGTGAGTTAATTTAAGATGGACGCCACTGCTTATTCCGGTGAGTTAATTTAAGATGGACGCCACTGCTTATTCTGGTGAGTTAATTTAAGATGGACGCCACTGCTTATTCTGGTGAGTTAATTTAAGATGGACGCCACTGCTTATTCTGGTGAGTTAATTTAAGATGGACGCCACTGCTTATTCTGGTGAGTTAATTTAAGATGGACGCCACTGCTTATTCCGGTGAGTTAATTTAAGATGGACGCCACGCCACTGCTTATTCCGGTGAGTCAGTTTAAGATGTACGCCACTGCTTATTCTGGTGAGTTAAATTAAGATGGACGCCACTGCTTATTCCGGTGAGTCAATTTAAGATGGACGCCACACCACTGCTTATTATGGTGAGTCAATTTAAGATGGACGCCACACCACTGCTTATTATGGTGAGTCAATTTAAGATGGACGCCACACCACTGCTTATTCCGGTGAGTCAGTTTAAGATGGACGCCCCTGCTTTTTGCCCCAGGTTATTGTTCTTTTTTAAATCCTGCCCCATGAACAAATCTTTGAAGATTACTTTTTTGGTACCACAGTACCATGTAGCACTACAGTACATGTTGCACTTAAATAGAGAAAAGTTGCATTTGATTGGGTTTGATTGCACCTTTTTTTCCTGAAACAATATTGATGCTTCTTCCTTCTTGGTTTTCCAATGTATCTCAAGGAATTCTTGTGTTGGACTTTATGTTACTGTAAGACATATGTGACTTAAATGTATATATCGGCTCACGATATCGCTACTACTTTTAATATGGTTCTCACTATTATGATTCTTAAGTGTTGTATAATCCTAGTGAAAACCTTCAAATGTTTTCCACGCACAGCTTTTTCACGCTAGGACAGTTTGCATGTCTGTAATAAGTGTTTCCCACTGACAGGCAGTCAGTCAAAAAAAAAAAAAAACACAGCACTGTGAGTGAAAGTGTTTTCTACATTGCAGGAATTGCGTCAGAGTTTGGTGTTCGTGGATACCCGACAATAAAACTGTAAGTATGCACACGCACACACGCACACAGAGTTTGATGTTGTGTCTGTGATCCTCTCAGATATAGAAAAAGGGATGAACACCATGCAGACCAGAGGCCCATTCTGAATTCTAACTAAATTTTAAAACACACACAAAAAAAACACACACACAAAAACACAGAAAAAAAGAAATATGGAGATCTCCGTCAACAAGACCTCGGGCTGCTCTTGGTCTGAGCTGCCTGGAGCTTTTCCTCTGGGCTTCACCCATTAAAGCAGTGGTTTTCAACAGGTTGGTCTGTGGTTACCACCAGTGGTCCTTGAGAGGGTTCCAGGTAGATGAAAAGTTGTGATAAGCATAAAAATATATATATAATAATAAATACAAAAAAAGAAGTGGCTCGCAACTCGCTTTTAAGTGCTCCAAAAGAATTTATTCAAGCGACGGCAGGAAGAGGGCGACGTTTCGACCCGTCAAGGTCTTCTTCAGGCTTTTTGTACTTTTTGTGTCTCTACAGTTTTGGCTCAGCACCATCTGAGGATGTGCGTTACCCTTCTTAAATGGCTCTTGAGAGCGTAAACATTTTTACGCTCTCAAGAGTTAAAATATTCATCTAAATGAGCAGCATTTAATTAAGAAGTCTACACAATTGTAAAAGAATGGTCATTTTGATTCACTCCAATAAAAATCGAGCCTGGTGGTGTGGACAAAAGTAAAAGAAATCTTCATGTTTGGGTTCTGTGGGGTTCTAAAAATGTCATCAAATGGTGGTCCGTGGCTCAAATTCTGAATAAATAGTTGGCCCTGGTGTGAAAAAGGTTGAAAACCATTGCATTAAAGGACAGCTTCACCACTTTTCAGCTTTCTTTTCCCCTAAATTGTCCCTTACTAATGATAAAATGATAAAATACTGAAAATACACTCTGTCTGTCTGTCTGTCTCTGTCTCTCTCTCTCTGTCTGTCTCTGTCTCTCTCTCTCTGTCTGTGTCTGTGTCTCTCTCTCTCAGACTAAAGGGGGATCTGGCCTATAACTACAAGGGTCCCAGAACAAAGGATGACATCATAGAGTTTGCCAACAGGGTGTCAGGGTGAGTCCATTCCGTTAACCCGCTCAATGCACACCACACTCCCTGGATGGACAACAATGAACCCTATTTTCCAGTATGACCTTGTATAGTGCCACCCGGAGGATTATTGTGAAAAAACACATTCATGGATATTACTCATCCAGATTCTGTCCCCAAATTTCGCACATGGTTACACGGTATCTGTACAGTCCTGTGATCAAGACAGGGGTGTAAAACTCAAATACAGAGTGGGCCAAAATAGAAAAATTGGTACAAGTCGACGGCCGGAGATACCGGTCTGTGTTTCAACATGATGACGTCCCTGTCAAACAGCAAAAAAGTAATTTCCCTTCAAAAATCAATTAATGGCAAGATAATTGTAAAGATGAAACTACCTGCATTAAAAACTGTTTTAAGTTTTAATGAAAAATAGCAGGTGTTCACGTCTCATAACGTGCCACAGAGTGGCGCGCTATGAGACGTGAACACCTGCTATTTTTCGGGGAAAATCTTGTTCGTCTATGATCCTCACCAAGTGCTGAGTTAATTGAGAAAGTAAATGAGACTGAGTTGAGGATGTAAAACAATTAGTTGCATTCATTTCTTATCATGGTGTGTGCAATATACCAGAGGGCCAGTTCTAATACTAATTCAACATCATCCCATCAGAAAATTCATTCACAGGCCTGATTTGGCCCCCAGACCTTTGAGTTTGACATATGTGACGTAATCTGTCCCACGTTTCGTATTCCATCCTAATTGGCTGTAACTGGCTTTCAAAGTTTGCAGGATTGGCTCATTTGGAACGCAGCGTGTAATTTTACGTGAAATCTGTAACACATTCCTACTAGACTGAGAAATATGTCACCGTCCTTTTCACTTTGGCCTGTTATAGCGCCACCAACAGGTGGATTTTTGCAAAACACATTTTTTAGAACAAATCCCTCGAAATCACCCAATTAACATCACAGGATAAGAAGAAATGGTGCTCTATTATAGCGCCACCAGGAGGCCAAGACCTGAACTCCTTGTAGAGACTTTTCCCCAGAAGGGAACCGAAATCCGAAACAAATCTGTGCAATATCGCCAAATAACCCTTCGTGTACTGAACTTTTATTGTTTTAGCTGTTGGAAAATAGCAGATCTACAAGCTCATATCGCGCCACCGAGTGGCGCGATATGAGCTTGTAGTTCTGCTATTTTTGAAAAATTGTAAAAAATGTGGTGCAAATCTTTAAATACATTATATGGGAACCAAACATTTTAAACTCAAATCTTTGCTTCTGGGGAATCCCCTAGAACAACATGTTTTTTTTTAGGTGAGATTCTGCAGCTAAATAATAGATATTTCTGGGGGTCCTTCCTATGAAATATGTCAAGCATCAATGACACAGAAAGAGATTTTTCCAGAAATCTAGAATCTCGTGCCAAGGACTAGAATTCAGTGTCACAAATTAGAATGTAGTGTCATGGACTAGAATCTAGTGTCAGAAACTGGAATCTAACTACAGAAACTACAGTCTACTGAGAGGAACTAGAATCTGGCATGAGGAACTAGAATCGGATCAGGACACAATGGGTTAAACCAGAACCGAGTCGATCCGTGGCATTGTTTTCCGATTCCGCACTGTTCCCAGATTTCTTTCAAATGGCGGCGCCGAACGCCACTGCGGCAGCGCCACCTTTTGAAAGAAAGTTCCGAGAGACTCGACGCACTTTATGGACTAATATAGCTGACGTATTGAACAGTTTAACCATTTTACTATTAACACGAGAGAGTAAGGGAGCAGAGACCCAGGCAGACAGAGAGGGAGGCTGCAGGCTGCACTCTATCCACGTGTGCAAAAACAAACGGTAGCCTACAACACAGTAGAACGGGTCTTAACGGGATATAATCGGGTTTTATATATAACGATTGACAGTTCCGAGGGGCATGTGCTCGATTCTGACCCTGAGTGACTTTGTTAAAGTGGAATTCCACCAATATTCAACAAATGCAACCAAATGAACCCTAACGGTTCATTTGGTTAGGGTTAGGGTTTTGGAACCCTAACGTTCATTTGGTTCCATTTGTACTCTCTCAGAAAAAAGAAGCATCTAAAGAAATCCATTAACATGGTGAAAATACATCTTGATGATGTCATCAAGATGTTTATGATTTTCTTCAGGCCTCCATTTCTAGGAAATACAGAATCGGTAAACATTTTTATCATGTCCACCCAACACCTCTAAGGTATACTAATGACATATTAGAATGTTGAAAATGGGCGGAATTCCCCTTTAAAACAAGGCGTTGGAACCGACCGGGTTTTTATGGGTACGGAACCCCTGTGAAGTGTGAACTACTTGATGCGTGGTGCTGGTATGTAATAATGTATGTATGTATGTGTGTGTGGTTGTACTTCCCCCCACAGGCCAGCGGTGCGCGCTCTGCCCAGCAGACAGATGTTTGATCACATGATGAAGAGGCACAACGTCCTGTTTGTCTACGTGGGTGGAGAGTCTCCTCTCAAGGTACTGCAGGCAGAGAGATTCTATAGAGACACGCGGGGGCGGATTGGCCATCTGGAGTACAGGGAGTTTTCCCGGTGGCCTGCGCCACCTAGTGGCCTGCTGGACAAGATCTAAAATGCACTGGTGGCACTTCCAAAATTCTCATTTTCTATTCATTCTCTAGTTGTGTAGACTAAGTTGGGGATAATTCACATGATGAATATTTTAACTCTTGAGGGGGTAAAAATGACAACAAATGGACCCGCAAGGGTCCATTTGGTTTCATTTTCACGCTCTCAAAGAGTTACATCTGGTTAACCAGCTGCCCCCCCCCCCCCCCCCCAGGGTGGCCTGGCAAAGGCAAAATTGTCCCGGTGGGAAAATATGTGCCAATCCGCCCCTGCTCGGGTACCCCCCCCCCCACTCACTTCTGGTCTGTTATAGGGGTGTGGAGATTAATCGATATAAATCGATACATCGGTACCCACGTGCGCGATGCGAGTGCATCGGTTCCGTCACTCTGTATCGATGCAATTGACGGGGGAAATCTAGATGCGTCGCGATGCATTTGCTTCAATCGGTAAAAATCGATGTTGAGCGGGGTTTTCACGATTTATTTCGCCCTATTTTATGTTTTCTAATCTGTGTTGAACGCACCATTAGTGGGAAGGGAAAAGGCTCTGCCATTCGGCACCGACAGTTACGACAACTCTGCTTACTTCCTGTACAGTCCAATCGAGACTCTTCTACATAGACATCTATTGAATAGGGACAACGTGACGAGGCCCGTCAATGTCGCAGCTCTGTCTATAGTCCCCTCCCCTCCTACACTCTGCAACAGCGGGCAGCAGCAGCAGCAGCCAGTCAGCTCTACTACAGCTGACTGGCTGGGATCAATACATGCTACCGACGTGGCCGCGACTATAAACCCCACGGATTAAACAAGAGAACTAGTGAACGAAGCACCATATTTAGCTTCATAAAATCTCTGTTGTGTCCGTGGTTGAGCTGTGTCGCTCAGTCCGTTGTTCACTGTAGCACCGACAGGTAATGATCCACACAGTGTTCCTCTCGTCTGATTCTCGAACGCAGTTGCAAATCTATGCAATCTGCGCGATCATTGTGTGTTGTTAAATAAATCTTCTGCACACGTTTTTAAAAGTGGTTTTCAACCCCCTTCGTTTTACAACTTTCCACTGTGCAGCTTTTCCTTGGAGCCTCATTTACTGTATATTCTGCAACACGATGGTGTTGCACACCGAGTCAGCGACAGTAAAAGTGCACATCCACAGCTCACATCCACAAGCTCTCAGTGACTCAGTTTCAGCGTGGTGTGAATGCAACGTGTTGTGATCTTGTAGAAGAGTGGTTTTCAACCTTTTTCATTTCAGGACCCACTATTTATTCAGCATTTGAGCCTCGGACCACCATTTGATGATATTTTAGCCCCACAGACCCAAAACTAAAGTTTTCTTTTGTTTTTGTCCACAATACCAGACTGGATTTCAGAAACAGTCCAACATACAGATCAAAATGACCATTAATCTTTTACATTTTCTAGTTGTGTAGACTTTAGGCTAATTCACATGGTGAATTACTCTTGAGAGTGTAAACATGAAACCAAATGGACCCACTAGGGCAATTTTGGTTTCATTTTACACCAATAATTGCATAATGATTGATTATATTTTTTATAATTGTAATAATAGGGTCTTTCAGGTTAAGCCAAGGACCCCTTAGGCTTAGCTGAGAGTGAGTGAGAACCAGGGACCCCCATATATACAGTAGGCCTATAGTATTATCTATGTGTTGATTAAGATACACATAGACTTGTTTGACAGTACTCTGTCTGCAGTGATCTGTAAATGCATGTTTTATATTGGTTTATTTTCTATTTGTATGTACATACATACAGTACATGATTAGTATACGCTAATCCAACAATAACACAATAACCAGCAGAGAGCAGAGCAAAGCAGGCCCTTTATTTGTTTTTGTTTTTTTTTTTTTTAAGTTGGGAAGTTAGAGATACAGTAGGCCTACTAACCTACAGTAAAACAATACATTGTTTTGAATTTAAATGTATTGCATTTTGGCATTTTTTTGGAAAATTAATAAACCTTGAATATAAATCCTTTTTATTATGTTAAATTGCCACCAGATCGCATCATATCGCATTGTTCAGAATAAAATTCAATGGTATTGTTAAAGTATCGGTTAAGTATCGGTATAAGGGGGTGTATCGTATCGTGTCGGGGTGAATCGTATCGCATCGTATCGCCAGGTAATTCCAAATAATCGCTAAAGTATCGAATCGCTGGCAGTGCATCGAGATGCGTATCGAATCGCCCTCAGTGCTGAGATTCACATCCCTAGTCTGTATACTGTATGTTGCACTGCAGCTGTCAATGCAATCCCTATGAGAGGTGTCATAAAATAGCCTAATTTCACTAGTTTATTACTGAGGCTATAGCTATTTTATTTGTGTTCTAGAAAAAAGGGTTTGGTGTGTTTTAATTTGTTCTTTTCAATGTCGCATAACTGCCATATCAATA
This sequence comes from Benthosema pterotum, assembly GCA_039105355.1. Lineage (NCBI taxonomy): Eukaryota > Metazoa > Chordata > Actinopteri > Myctophiformes > Myctophidae > Benthosema > Benthosema pterotum. The sequence continues at coordinate 49,107,779 of CM076982.1, read as the reverse complement.
TACAGCCCACTGTGTACTATTTTTTCCTTTTTTTTTTTTTTTTTTTACCCATTTTTTCACCCAGCGTCAATTCCTAATGTGATCCTGGGCTCTACACACCCTCCACCAACCTGGGGAGGCAGCAGACTCGCCTCATGCTTCCTTCAAGGCATGAGGAGTCGTGTGCCGCATTCTTCTTCTCACCTGATAGGGGGGAGTTTACTTGGTTGGGCGTAGCGCGTGAAAGGAACATGTTATTCCAACCAGTTCCTCTCCCCTCCATCAGGCGGAGGCAGTTTAGAGCCCAGGATCACTGCATGTTTTTGTGAGGGGACACGGGGAGAACATGTGAGGGTATCTACCCTAGGGGACACGGGGAGAACATGTGAGGGTATCTACCCTAGGGGACACAGGGAGAACATGTGAGGGTATCTATCTACCCTAGGGGACACGGGGAGAACATGTGAGGGTATCTACCCTAGGGGACACGGGGAGAACATGTGAGGGTATCTACCCTAGGGGGCACAGGGAGAACATGTGAGGATATCTACCCTAGGGGACACAGGGAGAACATGTGAGGGTACCTACCCTAGGGGACACGGCGAGAACATGTGAGGATATCTACCCTAGGGGACACAGGGAGAACATGTGAGGGTACCTACCCTAGGGGACACAGGGAGAACATGTGAGGGTACCTACCCTAGGGGACACAGGGAGAACATGTGAGGGTACCTACCCTAGGGGACACAGGGAGAACATGTGAGGATATCTACCCTAGGGGACACAGGGAGAACATGTGAGGGTACCTACCCTAGGGGACACGGGGAGAACATGTGAGGGTACCTACCCAAGGGGACACGGGGAGAACATGTGAGGGTATCTACCCTAGGGGACACGGGGAGAACATGTGAGGGTATCTACCCTAGGGGATACGGGGAGAACATGTGAGGGTATCTACCCTAGGGGACACGGGGAGAACATGTGAGGGTATCTACCCTAGGGGACACGGGGAGAACATGTGAGGGTACCTACCCTAGGGGACACAGGGAGAACATGTGAGGGTATCTACCCTAGGGGACATGGGAGAACATGTGAGGGTATCTACCCTAGGGGACACAGGGAGAACATGTGAGGGTATCTACCCTAGGGGATACGGGGAGAACATGTGAGGGTATCTACCCTAGGGGACACAGGGAGAACATGTGAGGGTATCTACCCTAGGGGACACGGGGAGAACATGTGAGGGTATCTACCCTAGGGAACACAGGGAGAACATGTGAGGGTATCTACCCTAGGGGACACAGGGAGAACATGTGAGGGTATCTACCCTAGGGGACACGGGGAGAACATGTGAGGGTACCTACCCTAGGGGACACAGGGATAACATGTGAGGGTATCTACCCTAGGGGACACAGGGAGAACATGTGAGGGTATTTACCCTAGGGGACACAGGGAGAACATGTGAGGGTACAGTATCTACCCTAGGGGACACGGGGAGAACATGTGAGGGTATCTACCCTAGAGGACACGGGGAGAACATGTGAGGGTATCTACCCTAGGGGACACGGGGAGAACATGTGAGGGTATCTACCCTAGAGGACACGGGGAGAACATGCAAACTCCACACCGCCTGAAGCGCTCCCTACTCCACTGACAACCAATCACAAGCTGTATGAGACGCATCCAATCAGGTTTTGTTTGTTAATTTTGCACGTTTTTGTTCCCTTCCAGGAAAAGTACATCGACGTCGCTTCAGAGCTGATCGTCTACACATACTTCTTCTCTGCTGCTGAAGACGTTCTACCAGAGGTGAGATTTATTTAATGACCTTTTAAATTCCTACCGGAGGTTTATTTAATGACCTTTTAAAGGTAGGGGAAGTGATTTCACTTTTGTCAGATATCACCCTCCAAAAACAATTTTCTGTTAAAATGCTCTATTATAAGGTGTGCAGACCATATATGGAGTTTCCCCCTCCCCCACGTTAGCAGAGGAGCTAATAAAAGTTCTCCAGGTGGAGGGTGAATTCTCCTCCAATCAGGATGGAGCAGCAGGTTCACATAGTGTAGCTACTGTTGGGCGCCCCTAGTGCACCAGGCTGGTACTACACCATGTATTTCCAATCACTTACCCTACCTTTAAATTCCTACTAGAGGTTTGTTTAATGACCTTTTAAATTCCTACCAGAGGTTTATTTAATGACCTTTAAATTCCTACCAGAGGTTTATTTAATGACCTTTTATATTCCTACCAGAGGTTTATTTAATGACCTTTTATATTCCTACCAGAGGTTTATTTAATGACCTTTAAATTCCTACCAGAGGTTTATTTAATGACCTTTTATATTCCTACCAGAGGTTTATTTAATGACCTTTTAAATTCCTGCCAGAGGTTTATTTAATGACCTTTAAATTCCTACCAGAGGTTTATTTAATGACCTTTTATATTCCTGCCAGAGGTTTATTTAATGACATTTTATATTCCTGCCAGAGGTTTATTTAATGACCTTTAAACTCCTACCAGAGGTTTATTTAATGACCTTTTGAACTCCTACCAGAGGTTTATTTAATGACTTTTTAATTCCTGCCAGAGGTTTATTTAATGACCTTTTATATTCCTACTAGAGGTTTATTTAATGACCTTTTATATTCCTACCAAAGGTTTATTTAATGACCTTTTATATTCCTGCCAGAGGTTTATTTAATGACCTTTTATATTCCTTCCAGAGGTTTATTTAATGACCTTTTATATTCCTGCCAGAGGTTTATTTAATGACCTTTAATTTCTACCAGAGTTTTATTTAATTCCTACCAGAGGTAACTAGTAAATGTTTGGAGATCTTTTTTACAGTCTGTTTAGTGGTAAATAATGTTTGATGCAAACACCAGTTCTGTATCCATACATGGTGTGATATTTTCTCTTTGTGACGACCAGAGCAACAGCGTGATGTCTCTGTCTTTGTTGTTTTGATTACCGTAATTTCCGGACTATAAGCCGCTACTTTTTTCACATGCTTTTGACCCTGCGGCTTATACAACGGTGCGTCCAATCTATGGATTTTCCAGGTTCCAGGTGGGCTCTGCAGACTAAATGATAGAAAGTTGGTTAACCAGATGTAACTCTTTGAGAGCGTAAAAATGAAACCAAATGGACCCTAGCGGGTCCATTTGGTTTCATGTTTACACTCTCAAGAGTTGTGATATTCACCATCTAAATTAGCACCACTTAATTCATAAGTCATAAGTCATGTTCATTTTGGTCTAATTTTGATGTTTTGCCTCTCTTGTTTGCGAAAATCCATCCTGGAATTGTGAACAAAACCAAAAGAAATCTTTAGTTTTGGGGTCTGTGGGGTGAAGATGTTGTTAAATTGTGAAAAAGTTGAAAACCACTGCTCTAACATGAAGCTCCTGACTATAAGCCTGGTGCGGCTTATAGTCAGGTGCGGCTTATACAAGGAAAAATCAGTATTTTGCCCCAAATTTAGCTGCTGGCTAATATGGCTTACGGCTTATATTCAGGTGCGACTTATAGTCCGGAAATTACGGTAGTTCATTGTTCATGTGGTGGTTGTGAGTGAGGCACGAGAGAAGAACGGAAACCAGATTGCAAAACTCTTGATTTCAACATACGCTTGACTCTCCCCTGTGCTGTAGGGGTGGGCAAAAAAATCGAATATCGAATCGCCAGGTTCAAAAATCGATTTTATGATATTTATGTAGGGTTTATTCATTAAAGGTAGGGGAAGTGATTTGAAATTCATGGTGTAGTACCAGCCTGGTGCACTAGGGGCGCCCAAGAGTAGCTACACTATGTGAACCTGCTGCTCGATCCTGATTGGAGGAGAATTGGTGGTGACCTGGGGAACTTTTATTAGCTCCTCTGCTAACGTGGGGGAGGGGGAAACTCCATATGTGGTTTCCACACCTTATAATAGTATAAGAGTATTTTAACAGAAAAAAAATATTTTTGGGTGATATCTGACAAAAGTGAAATCACTTCCCCTACCTTTAATTTGTTATTTAATTTGTTATCAGGCTGAACTGATGTGTATGATTGAACTTTTTTTTTATTTGTATTGTTCAGATTTATTTTAAAGGGGAAAGCCACCCATTTTCAACATTTCACTGTACCTTAGATGTTGTTGGACCTGATAAAAAAAATAAAAAAAAAGTTCTCCCCATTCTGTGTTTTCTAAAATGGAGGTCTGAAATAAATAATTAACATGATGAAACACAACTTGATGACATCATCAAGTTGTGTTTGTGCTTTTTTCTGAGAAAAAAATCTTAAATGGGTGGAATTCTCCTTTTTTTTTTTTTTAAACGTTTTTGTACAATAAAAGAAACAGTCGTTTGTGGGGAAAAAAATGCGATATATCAAATTCAAATCGAATCGCAGCATAATTAAGAATCGCAATATAAATGGATTCAGAACCGTAAATATCAACATTGTATCGTATGGTGAGGTCAGTGAATTGTCCCAGCCCTACTGTACTGTACTGTTAGTACTGTTGATCAACCAATAAAACGCTCGTCTTTGTGTGTTTTTCCGTCTCCAGTCGGTGACGTTACCAGAGCTGCCTTCCGTGGTCGTGTTCAAGGATGAAGCTCACTTCACCTACGACGGTGAGTTGTAACCATAGAGTTATAAGTATAGAGGGCGGACTGGAGCGATAGCCCCGCCCCCTTGCCGTTCATTTCAATACAAGTTGCCCAGTGGCGCTTTGAAGCACCCGGAAGACCGCCGGAAGTGCGCCTATTTCCGCATTTGACCACCAAAATTTGGTGGTCAAATGCGGAAGTATTTCTCCATGAACGCGCCCGAAGCAAGGGATTATGGGAACGGAAAGGATTCATGAACGAGCGCCGTCGAGAATGAGCAAAGGAAAAAAAACTAAACAGCATCAAAAAACAAGCTTGTGGGTTTGCTGTAAGCTTATTATCTGTCATATAATACATCCTTTATGTTTTGAGAGGTAGTATATGACGTGAGGACCGCTGGTTCATCCAGAAAACAACTTAAAAACAAACTGCCCTGTTCGCTTGAACAAAGCAAACCAGCCTCACATGAATTCCACCCGCCTGCAGTACCAAGCCTGGAGGCGCTATCTGAGGATGTGGTTGTAACACGGTGTCTGTATGAATGTTAACAGGTGTGTTCACACAGGAGGCGATAACAGGTTTGCACAAATCAACGGTATTCAAGATTTTTTTTTTATTTGTCGCACCATCAAGAAAAAAAAAATAAAGCAACAAGTAGCAGTAGTGCAACCGATGAAGGAAATAATGCGCTAGACCAGGGGTTTTCAACCTTTTTCATCCTAGGGACCACCATTTATTCAGGATTTGAACCACGGACCACCATTTGAGGATATTTTAGCCCCACAGACCCAATATCTAAAGATTTAGATATTGGGCTGGATTTGGGGAAAAACAAGCAAAACATGCATTCCAAAATGGCTAATTCAGATGATGAATATTTTAACTCTTGAGAGTGTAAAAATGAAACCAAATGGACCCATTTGGTTTCATTTTTACACTCAAAGAGTTACATCTGGCTATTCAACTTAGCTGAGGACAACCTGGAACACTCTCAAGGACCACTGGTGATCCCCGGACCACCTGTTGAAAGCCCCTGCGCTAGACAAAACCTAATTATATAAAGTGACAGGTATTGTAAAACTAAACCCTACATTTTAAAGTGAAAGGTAAAGTTAAAGGCATATTTTATCTAAATATGCGTAGAACATAAGGTGCGGTGAAATGGTTCAATGGGGAATTTTATTTTGATCTTTCAAGCAGCAGTTTCAAGCAGTTCTGGGACTCAAACTGTGAGCTTAAAGGTAGGGGAAGTGATTTCACTTTTGTCAGATATCACCCAAAAAATATTTTTTTCTGTTAAAATGCTCTATTAATTTATAAGGTGTGGAAACCATATATGGAGTTTCCCCCTCCCCCACGTTAGCAGAGGAGCTAATAAAAGTTCCCCAGGTGGTGGCGAATTCTCCTCCAATCAGGATCGAGCAGCAGGCTCACATAGTGTAGCTACTGTTGGACGCCCCTAGTGCACCAGGCTGGAACTACAGGATGAATTTCAAATCACTTACCCTACCTTTAATTTCTACTGGCTTTTATTGCTGTGATAGTGGGTGGTGGATACGTCATCGCACAGCACGTTTTTCGTTTTCAGGAAGTAAATAATATTCACTCATTATTGAATAGCCACTTTGTTGGCATGCATTGTTGGGTATGGCCATACAATGACCACAGATGTGGTCCTTAACAGATTTATCAAGTCTTTTGGAGTGATTGATTATTCTGCTGTCTGCTTATCACTCCAAAAGTTGTTTTAGGCTTTGCTCATTAAGTCACTGCACACCACCTCATGAAGTGCTTTAAGTGGTGATTGCACTTCACTACACATTGGTTAGTGCTGTCGCCTCACAGCTAGAAGGTCCTGGGTTCGATTCCCGCTAGGGACGCCGCTGTGGGTGCTGGCGGCGTTTCTCCTCCACGTCAGTTTGCATGTTCTCCCCGTGTCCCCTAGGGTAGATACCCTCACAAAAAACATGCAGTAATCCTGGTCCCTAAACTACCTCCCCCTGGCCAGTCGGGGCGCCTGACGGAGGGGACAGGAACTGGTTGGAATATATAAACAAACTGGTTGGGGAGTGACACGTTACGTGGCGGCCATCTTGTGAGAGGATAGCATAACATGAGCATATACTTAAATGACGATAACTTGCTTATTTTTCAACCGATTTTCAAACGGATTGGTTTGTTGTAAACGTCAGAGACGCCACGTTGATAATAAAGCAATCCATTTGTAAATCTGTCAAGTTTTGAGCGAGTTCTAGCTGTTTTTGTTTGGGCTCAGTCCTCTCACAAGATGGCCGCCATGAACGACGTCAGAGGCTCCGCCTCAAGCCATCTAGCTTTCTTGTATATAGCTATATATCTATGGCGTCAACGGCGCAGTGTGATCTCTCCTCGTACCGCCGGCATTTTGCGGTCATGGCCATCGTGGTCGTCCTCCTCTCCTCGCCCCCGGCTCTCCGCCAGGCGGTAGTGGAAGCGCCGGGCGTCCAGGCACAGCGCCAGGACGAACGGCGACCAGTAGTGGGCGTTGGGGAGGCCCGGCTCGCGGTGCAGCGCGCGCAGCACGAAGCGCAGCTCCACCTCCTCCTCCTCCTCCTCCCCTGAAACCTTAGGGATGAGACCACCAGACCAAAGATTTTGCGGCCACATTTTGCGCCGTTTTCCAAAAAATATCAGACCTACAAGCTCATAGCGCGCCACGGTGATATTTTTTCAATAGCTAAAGTAATGCCAATGATGCTAAGTAATGCAAATAATGCTAAGCAGTGCTAACCAATGCTAATAATTCATTCTATTCTATTCTAGTCTATTCATTTCCAATGGTAGAATGAACGTGAACTTATGATCCATTCCTTAACTCCATGGACACTGAACTAAATACTGGACCCGATCATGAAAAGCCATATCATATTTACAACATATCCATAGTAAAATGGCTTCTGTTAGCGAAATTACATGATACATCTTGATGATGCCATCAAGATGTTTCACCATGTTAGTGTTTTTCTTCAGACCTCCCTTTCTTGGGAACACAGAATGGGGGAACTGTTTTTTTTTTTTTTTTTTTTTTTCATGTCCACCCAACACCTCGAAGGCACATCAGTGACATAGTAAAATGTTGAAAATCTGGGGAATTTCCCTTTAAATAATCAATTGGATTACGATTCATTGATTAAATCATTGTGGGGGGGTTGCATGTAACGTTTCCCAATTTGGGGGGCAGGAGAAATGGTATGGGAGCGGCTTGAAGTCGCACCCATACCATTTTCGGTTACAGGACTTTTATTAGTCAAGTAAAGCATCGATAATAACATCAGTTGTTGTTGAAGTTGCAACAGACACGCAGCATGCATAAAGCTAAAGGTCTGACTCAGAGAGGTTTCTGTTTTCAATGATGAAATGCTGTTGGTTTAGTCGGTGAGACGATTGTAGTTGGTTAGTCGCAGTATAGTAGTGTTTCAAATACTTTTAAATATAAGCACTGAAATAACTTGGGTTATTTCGCGTGCCATCATGTTTGGTGGGGCAGTCTGGGCATTTAGGCATGGACAGTGCCTAGATCCGCCCCTGGGGGGGGGGGGGGGGGGGGGGGGGGGGGGGGGGGGGGGGGGGGTCCGTGGTGCGTCCTGCTCCCCGTTGTGGAACGGCGTCTTGGTCCACATCCAGAACCTGATGAGGGCCGGGTCACTGCAGAGCACGCTGACCACGTACACACCACACTGCTGAGTTCACATCATTGAGTTCATTCATTCAGTTTTCTACTAATTGCCCGTTCACTGTCACTTTAAAAGGGGAATTCCACCCATTTTCAACATTCTAATATGTCATTAGTATACCCTAGAGGTGCTGGGTGGACATGATAAAAAAGTAAAGTTCCCCCCCCATTCTGCGTTCCCAATAAATGGAGGTCTGAAGAAACCCACTAACATGGTGAAACATCTTGATGACATCATCTAGATGTATTTTCACCTTGTTAATGGATTTCTTTAGATGCTTCTTTTTTTTTTCTGAGAGCGTACAAATGGAACCAAATGAACCCGTTAGGGTTCTTTGGGTGGTGGACTTTGCGTGCATCAGAACCCTGTATAGAGTCCATTATCGAGCATTTTCTAGGTGTGCCCGTTTCGTTATTTTGCGGAAAGACAACAAATTCGTTCCATACCTGAGAGTCCTCCAGCACTCTGATGTGTAGACTGTTCTGGAAGGAACGGGTTGCCATGGGTGACGGACAACGTACTGTGTATATATATATATATATATATCCCTTCAGGCCGGAGGGGAATTCAACCCGCAACCCGTCAAAGAATGCCTCTTTCTGACTGAGAAGACGGTTCAACCTGCAACGCGTCGCAGAATGCTTCTGCCTTGCCTGCGTATGGCCTGTGTGCTGTATATTCATGGTTTATGGTTCTCTAATCAGCTCCCTTAACATTATATGGTTCTCTATCACTCAGAGACATTTCCATAGCGGTATGTCCTCTGTTGAGCTCGACGTCAGCGAAGAATAGCACTCCAGAGTTCTGATATTACAGCACGTAGTTCTAGCAACTTTGAACACATTTAGAGCCGCGGACATTTTATCCTATTCTGAACTGGAAATAACGACTCAAAGATTTGCGCCGCAGCCGCCGCACTCAACATTTTTCAAAAATACCAGGTCTACAAGCACACAGCGTGCCACCGTGTGGCGCTTTGTGCTTGTAGACCATATATTTTTCAATAGCTAATGATGCTAAATAATGCTAATGAAGCTAGTGCTAAGTATTGTTAAATGTTAATGCTGACTAATGTTAATAATACTAATTAGTGCTAAAAATTGGTCAGTACAGCTTTTTGAAAAATATATCAGATTTACAAACTCATAACACACCACACTGTGGCATGCTATGAGCTTGTAGATCGGACATTTAAAAACAAATATTGTGGGAATGTGGCACAAATCTTTGAACATTCTGACCACCAACACTTTTAATTCCAATGTTTCACTTCTGGGAGGTCCCTGAAACCAGACTTTTTCAGATGGCGGTCGCTAGGTGGTCACATACAGATGGTTTTGGGGGTCCCTGACATGACATTTTGATGACCATTAACCACAGACCCCACTGTCAATATTTTGACAGTGGGGTCTGTGTGTGTGTGTGTGTGGTGTTGTGTGTGTGTGTGTGTGTGTGTGTGTGTGTGTGTGTGTGTGTGTGTGTGTGTGTGTGTGTGTGTGTGTGTGTGTGTGTGTGTGTGTGTGTGGCGTTTCAGAGTAAAAGTATACAGTTTGCGTTTCAGAGTAAAAGTATACAGTTTGCGTTTCAGAGTAAAAGTATACGGTGTGTGTGTGTGTGTGTTTTTCAAAGTAAAAGTATACGGTGTGTGTGTGTTTTTCAAAGTAAAAGTATACGGTGTGTGTGTGTGTTTTTCAAAGTAAAAGTATACGGTGTGTGTGTGTGTTTTTCAAAGTAAAAGTATACGGTGTGTGTGTGTGTTTTTCAAAGTAAAAGTATACGGTGTGTGTGTGTGTTTTTCAAAGTAAAAGTATGCGGTGTGTGTGTGTGTTTTATCAAAGTAAAAGTATGCGGTGTGTGTGTGTGTGTGTTTTTCAAAGTAAAAGTATGCGTGTGTGTGTGTGTGTTTTTTCAAAGTAAAATATGCGGTGTGTGTGGTGTGTTTTCAAAGTAAAAGTATGCGGTGTGTGTGTTTTTCAGAGTAAAAGTATGTGGTGTGTGTTTTTCAGAGTAAAAGCATGGAGTTTTTTTTTTCCAAAGTAAAAGCATGGAGTGGTGTGTGTTTCAGAGTACTCAGACGGAAGCTTGTCTTCGTGGGTCAACAAGGAGCGCTTCCAAGGATACCTGCAGATAGATGGATTCACCTTGTATGAGCTGGGAGAGACGGGTACATAGTTCTCACACACACAAACGCACACACACACACACACACACACTCTGAATGAGCTGTGTGAGAGTTTGGCATACAGGTTCTCTGTCTATGTGTCTCTATCAGGTAAACTGGTGGTGATAGCAGTCATAGATGAGAAGGACTTCACAGAGGACAGCAGCAGGTAAATGAATCACTTACATCATTACAAACCTTGTCAACTTAAGTGTGTGTGTGTGTGTGTGTGTGTGTGTGCGTGTGTGTGCGTGTGTGCGTGCGTGCGCGCGTGCGCGCGTGCGCGTGCGTGCGCAGTTAGCTCTTTCTCAGTTTGTTCAGTTTAAAGAGTCTCATGTTGTTTCTTCAGGTTAAAGAGTCTCATGTTGTTTCTTCAGGTTAAAGAGTCTCATGTTGTTTCTTCAGGTTAAAGAGTCTCATGTTGTTTCTTCAGGTTAAAGAGTCTCATGTTGTTTCTTCAGGTTAAAGAGTCTCATGTTGTTTCTCATGTTGTTTCTTCAGGTTAAAGAGTCATGTTGTTTCTCTTGTTGTTTCTTCAGGTTAAAGAGTCTCATGTTGTTTCTTCAGGTTAAAAAGTCTCATGTTGTTTCTCATGTTGTTTCTTCAGGTTAGAGGGTCTAATGTTGGTTCTCATGTTTCTTCAGGTTAAAGAGTCATGTTTATTCAGGTTAAAGGGTCATGTTTCTTCAGGTTAAAGAGTCATGTTTATTCAGGTTAAAGGGACTCATGTTGTTTCTCATGTTGTTTCTTCAGGTTAAAGGGTCTCATCCAGAGTGTGGCTAAGGAATACAGAGAACATTTCAACAGGTAAAGGAACACCCTTCAATTCAATTAAATAATAATCACAATTGCATTAATTGCATTCACTATTTCGAGTTGTATTTTCTGCCCGTTTGGGCCGAAAGCAGATAAGAGAAAATACATGTTTAGACATTTACTGACCAATATTTTCTGCAGCTGAATGTTATGGTACATCAATAGAAAAAAAGACTTTCTAAACGAAAGGAACGGACGGAGAGGAAGTGTCTCTTTTCATGGTTGTCTCATTGTCTCTCTCAGGGACTTTCAGTTTGGACACATGGACGGAAACGACTACATCAACGGTCTCATCATGGGGTGAGTGTCTTACTATTAAACCCTACATCAGTGGTCTCATCATGGGGTGAGTTAGTGTATTACTATTAAACCCTACATCAACGGTCTCATCATGGGGTGAGTTAGTGTCTTACTATTAAACCCTACATCAACGGTCTCATCATGGGGTGAGTTAGTGTCTTACTAGTAAACCCTACATCAATGGTCTCATCATGGGGTTAGTTAGTGTCTTACTATTAAACCCTACATCAACAGTCTCATCACAGGGCGAGTGTCTTACTATTAAACCCTACATCAACGGTCTCATCATGGGGTGAGTTAGTGTCTTACTATTAAACCCTACATCAGCGGTCTCATCATGGGGTGAGTTAGTGTCTTACTAGTATACTAACTCTACTGCACCCTGGTTACACGGTGCGCTTTTGAGACTGAGAACGTTAGTTGCGGAAGTGACTGTATTTACAGTCCCCAGAGAAACAACCCTGTTCAGTCCTCACTAGTGTTACTGTATTTACAGTCCCCAGAGAAACAACCCTGTTCAGTCCTCACTAGTGTTACTGTATTTACAGTCCCCAGAGAAACAACCCTGTTCAGTCCTCACTAGTGTTACTGTATTTACAGTCCCCAGAGAAACAACCCTGTTCAGTCCTCACTAGTGTTACTGTATTTACAGTCCCAGAGAAACAACCCTGTTCAGTCCTCACTAGTGCAGGGGTCGACATTAAGAGAAATTTGGCACTGGCCCTTCGGGCCAGTGGATTGTCCAAATCACTGGCCCCACCATTAAAATCACTGGCCCAGGGGAATCGCCCTTTTTCCTTTTTTTGTATTTTTATTAGGGATGTCAGTAACGGTTAATTTTGTTGCGACTAGCTGACAGGACTAACCGGAGGTTAACTGGATATTTATTTATTTATTTATTTATAACTATCCTCTCCAGTATTTTTTAATAGGCCTACCGTAAATTTAATATGGGCCTACATTCATATTGGTAGACAAATGATACCTATCCTATACATTTATGTATGCTCCTTTTAAAAAGGCAATACAAATAAATATTAGACTTAATAATCAATAAACAACGCGTCGTGGTCTGCACGCATGGCTCTACATGCGTGCACGCACGCATAATCTACAACACTCGTCGTTTCCACTTCTGATCTGAACAATCAACTGGGCTGTTTTTTATTATTAAGAAAGAAGATGAACTTGCATGATCTGTGACTTTTCGCGGCGGAGAACCCCCTTTAAGTTCGTCTGGTATTATGATTTATGATGATGAGGAAGAGGAGGAGGAGGATACGTTAGCGCATGGCAAACTTCGCCCAATAGCCATGCTAGTGTGGACAGAGGAGGACGCGGCGGCGGAGTTTATAGCGCTAAAAAATGTCAAACACGTTTGTCCCACTATGACTCGGTTTTAGTTTTGACAAGCGACGTGCACGCCAGTTCATTTCACAGCGTGGATGTAAGCCTGGAGATCGAGGCTAAGCGCCGAGCGAGGTCTGGCAGCAGCCAGCCACAGCGTTTCATTAGACAGAGCCAGGGGCGGATTGGCCATCTGGAGTACAGGGAGTTTCCCCGGTGGCCTGCGCCACCTAATAGCCTGGACAAGATCCAAATGCACTAGTGGCAAAAAAAATGAAACAAATGGACCCGCAGGGGTCCATTTGGTTTCATTTTTACGCTCTCAAAGAGTTACATCTGGGTTAACCAGCTGCCCCCCCAGGGTGGCCTGTCAAAGGCAAAATTGTCCCGTGGGAAAATATGTGCCAATCCGCCCCTGGACAGAGCCATAGATATATAAGAAAGCTAGATGGCTTGAGGCCTACTGGCCCACCGGGCCAGCCCACCGGGCCATCTGGTGGTCCGAACGTGTATTGCAAGCCATGGGGGCCAGTCGGGCCATTTATAATGTCGACCCCTGTAGTGTTACTGTATTTACAGTCCCCAGAGAAACAACCCTGTTCAGTCCTCACTAGTGTTACTGTATTTACAGTCCCCAGAGAAACAACCCTGTTCAGTCCTCACTAGTGTTACTGTATTTACAGTCCCCAGAGAAACAACCCTGTTCAGTCCTCACTAGTGTTTACTGTATTTACAGTCCCCAGAGAAACAACCCTGTTCAGTCCTCACTAGTGTTACTGTATTTACAGTCCCCAGAGAAACAACCCTGTTCAGTCCTCATAGTGTTACTGTATTTACAGTCCCCAGAGAAACAACCCTGTTCAGTCCTCACTAGTGTTACTGTATTTACAGTCCCCAGAGAAACAACCCTGTTCAGTACTCACTAGGGCTGGGTTCAAAAAATCGATCCAGCGATCCGATATCGATTCACGCTCAAAAACACGACATCGATTCAAAAATGTGTGGATCGATCTTCTCCAGGCGACTGGCACCATTTTCTTTTACGCGGAGGCGCACTATAGAAAAGACAGACACTACTAAATGCGTCGCCGCCGCTGCCAAAAAAAACACGTGCCAAAAAAAGCTCGTTTTGGACAGCATGAGGGCCCATATAACAGATTCTGTGAAATCGTGCTCGATTCCTGCCGTGATTCCTGGGCGCACAACGAAGCACCTGCAGCCCCTGCACCTGCAGTGTGAACCGTGTTTTCACAGCGGCACTTCGCCACTTTGAAAACAGGCTTGGATGGCTAGCGGCGAGAAATCTTTCACCAAAACTGGTCGCATGCGGAAAGCAACTTTTTCTCAAGTCTGGCAGTGGGTCCTGACTGCGTGGAAAAGTGTCAAAACATCCACGATCACGAACGGGTTTCGAAAGGCTGGGCTGCAGCAGCAGCAGCAGCGCTGGAGGACGCGGCGAAAAAAAAGCCTAATAAAAGTCACATTACATTGATGTCGCCTCGTCGAACGCATTGAGAGGATTCCTGGTGGTCCCCAGCTAAATGATAGACAGTTGGTTAACCAGATGTAGGCCTATGCTACGGTAACTTTTTGAGAGTGTAAAAGTGAAACTCCGTTCACTTCATGAACCAAATGGACCCGCAAGCGCTCATTTGGTTTCATGAAGTGATCGGAGTTTGCGTATCTCTGGCTAGGCCAGTCCTGGCCAGGCCTGGATGTAATATTTCTCAATCGGGGGGGCAGCCGAAAATGGCAGTTGGTTTAGTGGTGCCACGATTGTAGTTAGTCAATGTTTAACTACCGCTATAAGCTTTTGATTTAAAATATCTTTGAAGTTTTTGTTGTTTGCATTCCGTCATGTTTGGTGGGGCAGTCAGGGCGTTTAGAGGGCATTGCCCCCCCCATGTCTATGCCTAGATCCGTCCCTGGTCTATGGCTCTAGCGTTAATTACATACAGCACGTGCAGTTAAATGTTACACGTGTATGACTGAAACAATACAGTTCACGGCACAGTACACGTTCTGTGCACTATATATTAAAACACTTAAATGAGTTATAGCCTACAAATGCATTTTTTATTTCTTGAAGTCGTTTAAATCAGGGGTTTTCAACAGGTGGTCCGGGGACCACTAGTGGTCCCTGAGAGGGTTCCAGGTGGTCCCCAGCTAAGTTGGTTAACCAGAGAGTGTAAAAATGAAACCAAATGGACCCTGGCGGGTCCATTTGGTTTCATTTTTACACTCTCAAGAGTTAAAATATCCATCATCTGAGTTAGCCCAGGTCTAGACAACTACAAGATTGATGGTCATTTTGGTCTGTATGCTTTGCCTGTTTTGTTTCCCAAATCCAGCCTGTTGTTGTGGACAACAGCAAAAGAAATCTATAGTTTTGGGATCTGTGGGGCTAAAATATCCTCAAATGGTGGTCCGTGGCTCAAATCCTGAATAAACGGTGGTCCCTGGGATGAAAAAGGTTGAAAACCCCTGGTTTAAATAATAAAGAGGATGCTTCTCAAACAGCATTTCGTTGCCGACAATCTCATCTGTGCAAGAACCCTTACATATGGTAATTACCTTACTTATGGTAATTAATTAACAGTCCAGTGCGGCTTGTATATGTACACAATTGATTTTTTTCGCTAAATTTGGCCGATGCGGCCTATATTCAGGTGCGCTTTATAATCCGGAAATTACAGTAAGGCCTACTTGATACTTGACTCTTCTCTCTCTGTGTCCCTCTTACACATACACAGATACAATCACCAACACATGGGGCCGTCTTGTCTATTGGACAGTATTTATTTCCATTATGTCTGTAAATAGATCGATATCGAATCGAATCGAATCGTGGATCGAATCGGATCGTGACCTTGTGAATCGAAATCGAATCGATCTAGGGAATTCGGATCGATTCCCAGCCCTAGTCCTCACTAGTGTTACTGTATTTACAGTCCCCAGAGAAACAACCCTGTTCAGTCCTCACTAGTGTTACTGTATTTACAGTCCCCAGAGAAACAACCCTGTTCAGTCCTCACTAGTGTTACTGCATTTACAGTCCCCAGAGAAACAACCCTGTTCAGTCCTCACTAGCGACTTGACTTGTCCAATGTTATTTTCAGAAAAAAACAATTCTAACGAACTAAGAAGTTATAAAAGTGTGCAAAGTGCACGATTTCATCTTTTAAACATTTACAACAGCTTTGCGAGCACAAAGGGTGAAATAAAATGTTTCCATGGGGTATTCATTTTCGGGAGCACCGCATCGTGACTAATGGCAACTTCCAGCGGAAGTTAACTAACCAGAACTTCCGGAAGTCCTGACTTCCGTCAGTGGCTTTGGGGCACTGTGAATCCAGGTCCTCATCTCGCAGCGCGGATGAGAGCCTGGAGGTCATGGCCTGAGGGCCATGACCTGAGGCACTGAGGGCCATGACCTGAGGGCAAGTCAGGTTCTACTTGCCCTCAGGTCATGGTCACTTGCCCCCCAAAAATATATTGTAATTTTTGCATTTAAGTATACTTCTTACTTGGGTGCTTTAAACCAGGGGTTTTCAACAGGTGGTGCGGGGACCACCAGTGGTCCCTGAAAGGGTTCCAGGTGGTCCCCAGTTAAGCAGGTTAACCAAATGTAACTCTTGAGAACGTAAAAGTGAAACCAAATGGACCCTTGCGGGTCCATCTTAACTCTCTCAGTGCCAGCCCTTTTTCATATTTTTTGAGGTAGCCAGTGCCTGCGATTTTCATCAAAAAGTCATATTTCATATTTCGGTCCATGTTTCCCCACGGACAAGTTAGTTGGCGGACACACACTTCCGGTTCCGGTTTGGTCCGTCCCTTATTATGGTCTATCAATGGTGGATGCGGTCGCTGCTAGCTGCTGTTAGCATGGGGATCGTATCAAACCGGCGCCGGTAAGTAACGACCAAAAGCGTAGCTCAACGGCAGCGGCATCAGTCGTTACTGTAAATCATAATGATATCGGGAGACGAAAACTGTTAATTAGCCCAGGTCTACACAACTAGAGAGTGTAGAAGATTAATGGTCATTTTGATGTGTATGTTAATTTGCCTGTTTTGTTTCCCAAATCCAGCCTGGAATTGTGGATAACTAGAAAGCAGGGAAAGACTACTAGCCCCGGGCAAGCGGGCAAGTGTTAGTGTCAAGCCCTGCTCTGCAGTTACAGTAGAGTGTTATTTTCAAACGCAGGTTATGTACCCACTATAGTTGGCTATAATGTAACTCCTCCCCTCTGTGTAATGTCATGTTGAAGCCACTGTGCTCTCCTCTCCTCAGGGAGGTGTCGGTTCCATCGCTGGTCATCCTCAACACGTCCAATGAGCAGTACTTCCTGCCTGCCGGTCCGACAGAAACCACGGAGCAGCTGGTCCAGTTCATCACCTCCGTGCTCAACGGATCTGCACAGGTCCGGATCCGTGATCCACTCCTTACTTTTCTATACAGCATCTGAGATTGATGTTTGCCCGTCACACTGCATTTTGAAATGTAAAAAAAAATGTCCGGAATTGAACGATATATGAATGATCAAAAAGACGTCTGTTTTGGACGAGAATTTCCCGCATTTTTTTTTTCTTTTTTGCAATTTCTGCGGGCTTAGGAGTAGGCATAGCAGTAGGGATAAGGGGGATAGATATGGGATGAATTAAAGGCAATGGCAAGACCAACACAGGTTGGAAAAAAGCTAAAAACGCCCAAACCACACCTATGCATAATGCAACAGGTCTAGTGTTTAAGGGAAATAGGAATGCAACGAAAATAGCAACTTTAGTGTGGGAACGCCTCTTCCCAAATGAGCCACATTTTCAGCTGATCTCACAGCTCTGTAGCTGAACTGAGTGAAGTTTATATCATTCCAGATGATCTCAGAGCTCTGTAGCTGAACTGGGTGAAGTTTATATCATTCCAGCTGATCTCACAGCTCTGTAGCTGAACTGAGTGAAGTTTATATCATTCCAGCTGATCTCACAGCTCTGTAGCTGAACTGGGTGAAGTTTATATCATTCCAGCTGATCTCACAGCTCTGTAGCTGAACTGGGTGAAGTTTATATCATTCCAGCTGATCTCACAGCTCTGTAGCTGAACTGGGGAAGGGGAGCGCTTGCATACACTGTGCGGGTATAAACACCGCCTGCACTCATATGACTGTGGAAAAAAAAATAAAGATAATGGGTGCAATTCTCAATCGCTGTGGTGTAGCAGGTATGGTGTAAGTCTTCTCATTGGCTGTGGCAGTGTAGCAGGTATGGTGCCTTGGGGTAGGCCGAAAGCCTATACCACCAGCCCTGGGCCTGAGCTTACCAAATATATAAAACCAGAATAATTAAAACCTGCAATTCAAAAGGTCCAGAAATCACCTGACCCCCCAATTAAAAATGTTACTGTACTCCCCTGCTTTGTTCATCATGAGTTGAAGCTCTTGATGACTGGTTTTAATTATTATGGATAATTATTTGGTAGGTCCAGGCCCAGGCCTGGTGGTATAGGCTTTCGGGCCTACCTCAAGGTCCCAAACCTGATTCGCTGACATGCAGCCAGTGAGAGGGTTTGCACCATACCTGGCTACACCACAGCGATCAGGAATTGCACCCAATGCCTGTCAATGGTACAGTGGCAGTTTTTCACCCGTCTGTCTTCTCTCCTAGGCCTATGGAGGTGATGGCGTATTTCAGAGGGTGAAGAGGGTGGCATTTGATGCCAGGTCTACAATCATGGTAAGCGCTGGATGAACGTTTCTATTTTTGTATATACCCTATTGGCCTGAATATAAGACTATGTTTTTTTCCCAATGGAAATATCTCAAAAATGGAGTTGTCTTATATTCAGGGGCTATACTATTTGACATTCAATGTTCTTTTTTCTGTAAATGGGTCTTGAAAATGAGGGTCGTCTTATAAACGAGTCGTCTTATATTCGGGACAATACGGTAATATTCTACTCTTAGACTGATGATAGGTTCTATTTCTATGTTTAGATATCGTACTGTTAGACTGATGGCCGCGCCCATGTTGTCCCAAAGTGGATAAAGTGGAAAATAGATTAACTCTTTGTGTACTGAGCGCATTTTTCTGTTCTAACCTTTATGCTTTACCTATTGAAAAATAGCAGATCTACAAGCTCATAGCGTGGCACCGATGGTGTGCTATGAGCTTGTAGCTCTGCTATTTTTTTGAAGAATCATGAAAATGTGGCACAAATCTTAATCTTATGAATCTAATATTTTATTTCAGAATCAAACATTTTTAACTCGCATCGTTGCTTCTGGGGGATCGCTAGAACATTTTTTTTTAGATGGGGGTCCGCAGCCAAACATACAGTAGATAATTCAGCTGGTACTGAAATATGTTGAGCATCACTGACACAGGAATGTAGATTTTTATTTATTTATTTATTTTCAGGAAAACTAGAATATAATGTCAGAAATTAGAATGTAACATCAGAAACTAGAATTTAGTCTCATTAACGAGAATCTAGTGTAAAGAATGTAGGATCTACTGTTGAAAACTAGAATCTAGTGTCAGAATCTAGCATCTACTGTCAGAAACTAGAATCTTGAGCCGTAAACTAGAATCTAATGTCAGAAAGTATGTTGTAGATTAGAACATACCTGGGCATTATGCGGCCCGGGGGCCAAATGCGGCCCTTTGGCTGACTCTGACCGGCCCGGGGACCACCAGTGGTCCTTGAGAGAGTTCCAGTTAAACATGGAGAGTTGGTTAACCAGATGTAACTCTTTGAGAATGTAAAAATGAAACCAAAAAAACTTGCGGGTCCATTTGGTTTCATGTTTACGCTCTCAAGAGTTAAAATATACATCTGAATTACCTAAAATCTACTCAGATAATGTAAAAGAATGGTCATTTTTGATCAATGTTTGACTGTTTTGTTTGCCAAACCCAGCCTGGTATTGTGAACAAAAACGAAAGAAATCTTTAGTTTTGGCGTCTGTGCGTCTAAAGTGTCATCAAATGGTGGAGTAAATAGAGGGCCCGGTATCAAAAACTTTGATCGTACTCTTACTTTCGTCTTGAAATTAAATTAATACTACGCTGACTCTAGTTCAGCCTTTAGTCTTAGCTCCTCCACAATATTTTATGTACCTCATGGGGGAATTATTTTTCCTTGGGAAAAATAATTGCCCACCTCTGTTGTAGAATCTCATGTCAAAAACAGAAGAATGTAGCATCAGAATTTTTTTGAATCATGTCAGAAACTAGAATCAGAGTCAGGAGGAGAAAATGGGTTAAGTGAAATGACTGATTATAAATTATAATATTCCCTCTCTCTCTCCAGTCGGTGTTCCGCTCCTCCCCCCTGCTGGGCTGCTTCCTGTTCGGCCTGCCGCTGGGCGTCATCAGCCTCATGTGCTACGGCATCTGCACCGCCGACACCGACGACGACGCCGACGACAACGAGCTGCAGCTGGCCAAGAGGGGGGAGGGGCTTAACACTGACGAGGAGGACGAGGAGGAGGAGGGGGAGGGGGAGAGGGGGGAGGAGGAAGAACACAGCCCCGCCCCCTTGGAGGAGGGAGGGGGCGGGGCCGAGGAGGAGTGGGAGGAGCTAGAAGAGAAGGCTCCCGCCGAGAAGAAGACGGATTAACGGAGGGAGGGATGGAGGAGGGGCTAATCACATGCCACACCCCCGGAAGGGAGGGATTATTGTTATTGTTGTTATTATTATTATTATTAGGCCCGGTTGAGGAATAGTTTAAAGCGGAACTCCACCCATTTTCAACATTTTAATATGTCATTAATATACCTTTAGAGATGTTTGTGTGGGCATGATAAAAAAAAAAAAAAAGTTCCCCCAATTCTGTATTTCCTAAAAATGGAGGTTTGAAAAAAAAAATCCTTAACATGGTGAAATACATCTCGATGACATCATCGAGATGTATTTCACCATTTTTCACCATGATTTTTCTTTCAGACCCCTTTTTTCCTGAGAGGGTACAAATGTGAACCAAATGATTTTGAAAATCGGTGGAATTCCCTTTTTAATCCACTGACTCGAAGACATATCCATGATCTTTTTTTTGTTTGTTTGTTTTTTCTGTACAGGAACACATTTGGGTCTTCTATGCATCACGTTATTTACTTACTTTAACTATTGAAAAATAGCAGACTTACACGATTGTAGCTCTGCTATTTTTGAAAAGTGTGACGCGCAAATCTTTGAATTTATTCATTCGGAGCAAACGTTTTTTTTTTTTTTTTTTTATAGGGTAAGGCCACTTCTGTTTTTTTCTCTTTTTTTTGCGAGCATTTACCTTGCCATGAGGTCATTCAGTTCAGTTCAGTTCAGTTCAGTTTATTTCAGCATCTGGGCATGTAGACATAACATTTTTAGATATATTTTTTTCTCTCTTTTTTATGACAATGTAATATTTTAATAAATATATACATATATAAAATTTACATACATACATATTAACAAAATAAATATAGATCCCTGAGAGTCCATTCAGGAGTTCTTTCTTAAAGTCCAGTGCCGAAAAGGGGCTAGGGAGAAGCCAGCAGGCTTGTCGGGCCCTACCCCTTCAACAATGTGGACAAGAAATGCGGGACAACCAACGTTTCAACTGATCGGAAAATGGGTCAAATTTGGACGGCGGATGAGCCGGTCTGATTGGATCGCTTACCCCCTTACCGCCCCTCCACTGCTGTGCCACGTCACATCGTTTGGAGTTAGTTTTGTGGTGTGCGTTAGTCTTGGGCAATATACCGGTATTACCGTTTATCGCGATAAATGGTATTTACGCGATTTAATTGTAACTATACAAACAATTTTCACGTTACACACATGCCTGAAATAGCCCTTATTTGGGCTAGGCTTTGTATTTCCAACTCCGGTTTTTCCCTATTTAGGCTGCTTGAACAGCAGAGCGCTCAGTTTCTGACTACTCAATGTCACAATTCTGAGAACTACAGTGGGTGACTGGTGGAACATGTCCGACTCTGATTGCACACCATTGCCATCTAGTGGTCAATACTGCCTGGGGACCACCTGCAATCTAGCGGTCAATACCGCTAATATCGAATATCGAGCTAATTAACACGTTATTAGTACCGATATTAAAAAATCAATACCGCCCAAGACTAGTGCGTGTTGCGTGCATGTGCGTGTGTGTGTGGTGTGGGGCACCACACACGATATGGCGATATTGTGCAAGTGCGATTGGCACACGGCGTGCAACGGCCTTTAGCCGTGTGTGTGTGTGTTGTGTGTGTGTGTGTGTGTGTGTGTGTGTGTGTGTGTGTGTGTGTGTGTGTGTGTGTGTGTGTGTGTGTGTGTGTGTGTGTGTGTGTGTGTGTGTGTGTGTGTGTGTGTGTGTGTGTGTGTGTGTGTGTGTGTGTGTTACATTTAATTGGTTACTTTGACCGAGAAGGTGTTTTTTTTTTCTCGCATTTTGTCCATATTTCACAGCGTTGGCAAAAACGGTTGATAAAAATAACAATTCTTCCTCCTGCTCTAATCGCAGAGTTTTCTTCTAAATGACGTCATGTAGTTTAGCATGAAACAGCATAACTCTTGAGAGCGTAAAACGTAACCACATGTTACTTATTACGCTCTCAAGAGTTAAAGATCAATTTATTAGGTCTATGAAGGGTCCATTTGGTGGCCGACGTCCCCTCAGTCCAGTCCTTTCATTGTGTTCTGTTACAATCAATTCACTTAATTCAAAATCCTCCCTACTATAGATTGTGGTGACCATATAAGGAGTTCCTCCCTGTTCCCAGTGAGCCCCTGCGGTAAGTTTGGGCTTTGGGAGAAAAAGCCTTTCATCCAATCAGGATGAGAGGGAGGGGCCTTCCCTCCTCCAATCAGGATTGAGTGGGGGGCATGCCTTGGCATATGCACTGTTGGCACGTACTCCAGGTACTTCCCCCCCACCCCACTGTAGAGTGTGTGCATGTGCACATATTGTTTGGGGGGGGGGAGGGTTGGGGTAATATGAAGTTTATACTAGACTTTTTTTTTTTTTTTTTTTACAATGTTATGTTGATAATATAGTGCTGGGACTGAATAATTGATGTTAATTGTAGAAACAGTAATACAATTAAAACAACGCAAAAAAACACATTTTGATCACACATAGAGTTTGCACCACAGAACCTTTTTTTTTTTTTTTCGCTGGAGTTTCAGGCGTACCGATCATACCGGCGCACGCAACAGTAGGAGAGCGCTTCGCTTGGCCCAGTAAATGATGGGAAATTTAACTTGACGACAAAAAAAACCTTATCAGGTCAAATACTGATTAATGCCATTTTTTTTCATTAAGAAATTACAACACTTCAAATCAATTAGATTATTTTTAAATTAAATCAAGTCCCAGGCCTAGTTGATGATATATATCTTGCCAGCAATGCATTGTGAACGTGAGAATGTCTTGATTTAAAAAGCGAGTTTAGCCGGAAGTCAGGAAGCGAAATCATCATGTCCCGTGATAGACATTTAATAGACCCAAAACGTTTTTTCTCCCTCTCAGTGACAAATGGATAATTGTCTCCATATGGTTTGAAGACATCTACTATGTTAATTCCCCTTTAAAGGGTAAGACCACTTTGTGTGGAGGTTTGGGTTGTGTAATGACTTTGCCACGATGCAACTCCAATTGTGGACAAGACCATGAGAAATCGATCATTCAAAATATGCTCCTCCTTGACTTAACATTGTACACTCTAACAGCTCTCAAAATCACTCTGACTCTCAGTTGAGAGATTCTGACACTATAGAGCAGTGGTTTTCAACCTTTTTCATACCAGGGCCCTATTTATTCAGAATTCGAGCTACGGACCACCATTTGATGACATTTTTGGCCCCACAGACCCCCAAAACTAAAGATTTCTTTTGCTTTTGTCCACCATTCCAGGCTGGATTTGGGAGACAAAACAGGCAAACGTACAGATCAAAATGACCATTAATCTTCTACATTCTCTAGTTGTGTAGACTTGGGGCTAATTCAGATGGTGAATATTTTAACTCTTGAGAGTGTAAACATGAAACCAAATGGACCCTTGCGGGTCCATTTGGTTTCATGTTTACACTCTCAAAGAGTTACATCTGTTTTAACCAACTTTCCATCATTTAGCCTTGGGACCACCTGCAATCCTCTCAGGGACCACTGAGGGTCCCGGGCCACCTGTTGAAAAACCACTGCTATAGAGCGTCACCATAACTCACATGCTTTTTTTTCCCACTTCCTGTTGATTTGTCCAAATCGTACAATCAACAGGAAGTTAACATTTCTTTGACATCAGATTTAGTGGGTATACGATGTGTGAATCAACCTTGTGTATATTTACGTACTCAAAGAGTGGGTTTTATTGTAGTTGTTCAGTTGTACAATGTAAGTCAATGAGGAGCATATTCTGAACGATCAATTTCTAATCACTGGAACAATTGTGTATATATATAGGGCTCCATTTTCATTACATGCTAAACCCCTTATCCCAAACCCCTAATCCTTCTTTTTTTTTTTTTTTTTTTTTTTTTTTACTTTTAGGAATGGTTCAATGTGCCAATCTATTGACACACTGTGAGCATGTAGACTGGCATTTGAACTATTGATTTTTTTTTTAAATAGTTTAAAAAAGCAAAGAAGTTAAGGGATAAGGGGTTTAGCGGTAATGAAAATCTAGGCCATAATGTCTTGTCCACATCTGCAGTTGCGTCGTGGCACTAAGTTAAACTACACAACCCAAACCTTTGGGAATAAACAGTCTTACCCTTTTAACCCAGGGGTTTTCAACAGGTGGTCCGGGGACCACCAGTGGTCCCTGAGGTGGTTACAGGTGGTCCCCAGCTAAGTTGGACCAAATGGACCCTCATTTTTACACTCTCAAGAGTCAAAATATTCATCATCTGAAATAGCCCAAGTCTACACAACTAGAAGATGGACAAAAGCAAAAGAAATCTTTAGTGTTGGGGTTTGTGAGGCTAAAATGTCCTCAAATGGTGGTCCGTGGCTCAAATGCTGAATAAATGGTGGTCCCTGGAGTCAAAAAGTGTGAAAACCCCTGCTTTAGCCTTTAACCCACAGACCCTCTGTCTTCATTTTTTTTTTTCTGATAGAATCTGCCCTGCTAACTCTCATGACAGCCTGTAGTTTTACTGTAAGTCCCGTCAACAACCTGTTGGTTTATTGTACTTTATTGTAGTTTTCTGCCTGAATATAGACTGAGACTTCTTTGTACGTTTTTGACTGTGAAAGTGCATTCAGGTCAGTCGTGTCTGCATTCCAGCTAAAGGAATGCATTTAGTGTTTTTCACTTACATGCCTTTACGTTTTCCCTAGCTCTGGTCCAGAGCTCCACTGCTTCTGAGTCTGACTTGCATTGGAGCTCTGTTGGTCTCCGTGCATTCGGCCATTACTGCACCCGACCAGCCTCTCTTCTCTAGTGGATATATAAAGAACGTTTTACCTACTCACCAAAATAAACACGATCGTTTTTCACCGGAAAAACAACCAGGATTTGCGCCCTCTACTGATATTGCCTATAGAAAAGTTCCATAGGAAATATTTTACTTCAGTGAAAAACGATCGCGTTCTGGCCAAAAAGTCCAATTTATCCGTGTGGTGGGGGCTCAGAGTGCTACCACTAAGGTAAGTAGGCTTTCTAATGACACAAGACGTGTTTATTTTGGTGAGTAGGTTAAAAGTTCTTTATATATCCACTAGAGAAGAGAGGCTGGTCGGGTGCAGTAAAGGCCGAATGCACGGAGACCAACAGAGCTCCCATGCAGGTCAGACTCAGAAGCAGTGGAGCTCTGGACCAGAGCTACGTTTTCCCTATGTTTTGCGGTAATTTGCCTTTTTTTCTGTATTTCGATCCATTTTTGCGGTTATTTTCTAGGCAATTTACCACACTTGCCTTTTTGGCCTTTTCCTATTTATTTAATTTTGTTGTTTTTTTTTTGTTTCTTTTTTGTTTTTGCCTATTTGGGAGTCATTTTTCTCCTCCATGTGTCCCTAACACCTGCAGCCACTCTGTGTCTCATCTTTCACCCTTTTTGCCTTTCTTTTTGTTTTGTTTATTATCGTAATTATTATTTTTCCTCCTGCTCTTTGTAGACAGATTGCCTACCGTTCTCTGCCAAACATTCACATCGTTGGGTTTGAATTGTTTAATATTGCAGGATTGAACATATTGAAATAAAGATTGTCCTCTTCTTTTTTTAACTTCCTTGTTCCTTCCTTTTTATGACCATTTTGTGCCACGTCTGTGTTCTTGTACAGGCATTGTATGGAAAAGGCGGTCAACCTGGGACTAACTCAGATGATTTTATATCTTCAGTATATCCTGAATAACAGACAAAACGTTGACTGGAAGCGTCTGAGGGGAAAGGTTTGAAATGGGCCTTTACTGTGTCCACCAATGTCCACCATGATTAGAAACACTACTACTGCTACTAACTAACTACAGCTGTGTCGCCACTAAACCAACAGCATTTCATCATTGAAAACAGAAAACTCTCTGAGTCAGACCTTTAGCTTTATGCATGCTGCGTGTCTGTTGCAACTTCAACAACAACTGATGTTATTGATGCTTTACTTGAATAATAAAAGTCCTGTAACAGGAAATGGTATCGGCCGTGATGCGAAGCGTCACGGCCGATGAAGCCGCACCCATGCCATTTTCTCCTGCAGGAGGGGGTGAAATGCTACATCCACCCCTGTTCATCAACACATCAAAGTAAATACATTTTCTAGAGTGGAGAAAAAATGTGCACAAAAACGACACCAACAAACTATTTGGTAAGACTTTGCCTAAAGGTCGCCTTTATTTTGCATTATAACCTAATTTATAACACATGATAATACATTTATAATACATGTTATAAATGTTCATAATCGTTTATAACTCCTCATAACATACATAACAACATAACATAATATAACTGTTTGTCATAATTATTATGGTCAAAGGAACAACACATAACTACCATCAATTAGTCTGTTATGACGGCACACACAAAAAAGATGCAATGCCTCAGTCATAATGCATTATAACCAATGCATTTATTGAATGAAAATAATGTCCAAAATGGACCCTTGCGGGTCCATTTGGTTTCATTTTTACGTTCTCAAGAGTTAAAATATTCATCATGTTGATCTGTAGGTTTGACTGTTTTGTTTCCACAAATCCAGCCTGGAATTGTGGACAAAAGCAAAATAAATCTTTAGTTTTGGGGTCTGTGGTGCTTAATGTCCTCAAATGGTGGTCCGTGGCTAAAATGCTGAGTAATTGGTGGGCCCTGGTATGAAAAAGGTTGAAAACCCCTGGAGTAGATGGCTTTGAGACCTTTAAGTAAAGTGGTCGATGTTCATGTATTCATTAATAGTTGTATCATACCAACTACAGACATGAACATGAACATCTGCAGGTTCATGTTCATGGCTTTATAACGTATTATAATGCATTATAAATAGCTTATTGTGCATTATAAAGGCGACCTTCAGGTTAAAGCGTTTCGTCATATGGTGGTTTGTGGCTCAAAGGCGGAATAAATATTTCTCAAATAACATAAAAAGCGTTGAAAAACCACACAGTCAACTAAAACCAGACTAAAACGAAAAACTTTTCTCATGACTAAAGCTAAATAGATTTTCTTTTATTAGATTTATGTAAAACAAAAACAACAGCAACATTCAAATCCAGCACTTGTGCTCCGTTCCAAAGCCTCAATAGGCCTGCACAGTGACGTCACCGCCCCGGTTCCAGAAGTGGATTCCCCATTCATTTTTCTCATAGACTTTAAGAAAATAATTTATATGAAGACGATTACAACGCGAACAAAGCCAACTCGGGTCGTGACAAACCATGACGGCAGACAAAAATCTTTTGGGACGATCAAATCATTTCTAAGATGAAAAAAATGAAACAAAACGTGTTGTATCCTGCCGTTTTCTACTCCTTGCTAATTAGATATTATATGATAATATTGTGTGTGTCGTCACGATTTCTCACGACCAGAGTTGGCTCTGTCCGCGGCGTAATCGTCTCTATATTAATTATTTTCGAAAAGTCTATGAGAAAAATAAATGGGGGAAAACACTTCTGGAAACCCGGGGTGGTGACGTCACTGCGCGGGTCGCGAACTTCCGAAATGCAGGAGATTCGGCGGAAAACTCATTAGTAGAACGCTTGTTTTAGGCTGCCGGCTACTACTAGTCGGGCGGGGCGAAGGAAGTTTTACTGAGGTTATGGTTAGGGTTAGGTTAGGTTTAGGCATAGGTTTACTGAGGTTAAGTTTAGGGTTAGGATTAGGGTTAGGCATAGCCTACCTTTACCAGGGTTATGTTTAGGGTTAGGGTTAGGCTAGGGTTAGGGTTAGACGGTGCTTCATGTGGTAACTAACCCTAAACATAACGTCAATAAAACTATGCTTCGCCCCGCCTGACTAGTAGTAGCCGGCAGATAAAACAAGCGCTCTACTAATGAGCGTTCCGCCGAAATCTCCTGCGTTTCGGAAGTTCGCGCGCGGGTCTATCCCATTGGCCGCCGCAGCCAGCTCTCGTATCATTCTTCGACCCTATTGGTGGTCGTGGTCGACGCAGCCCTCCTGGTCGGCCACTACCATGCGGCTGATGTTGACGTTGACCCTCAGGAGAGCGCTGGAGGCCACGCCCAGGGCCTGGGGGGGCGGGGCTTGTCTGGAGCGTCCAATCAGCCAGGCCAGGTCGAAGTGGAACAGGTTGAAGCAGTTCCTGCAGTAGTAGACCACCGCCCTGGAGCTGTAGTCTGTCTCCAGGACCCACCAGGACAACTGGAACAGATCTGGGTTCATATACAGGGGGAGAGAGAGAGAATGGTGGTGTTTTCTAAAGCAGGGCTCCGGGGACCACCAGTGGTCCTTGTCTGAGAGGGTTCCAGGTGGTCCCCAGGCTAAATGATGGAAAGCTGGTTAACCAGATGTAACTCTTGAGAGTGTCACACTCTCAAGAGTTAAAATATTCATCATCTGAAGCACTATTTAATTAAGAAGTCTACACTGTTTTGTTTGCAAAAACACAGCCTGGAATTGTGAACAAAAACAAAATAATTCTTTAGTTTTAGGTCTTTGGGGCTAAAATGTCATCAAATGGTGGTCCGTGGCTCAAATGCTGAATAAATGGTGGTCCCTGGTGTCAAAAAGGTTGAAAACCCTGCTCTAAAGGCTCAATCATTACTCCACAGGGATGTGACTGAAAGAGTTTTCCTGTGATTCCTGTGACATGTCATGATACATAATGTCCTTGATTTGTGTCACTGATGTCCCATTTTCTACATTTCACCCTTGAGGTCTCCGTCCCAACGACGACGTTGGGAACAGTTAACATGGCCGCAGGTTGTCTTAATTCTAATGTGGGTTTTTCTGTAACTCTAAACTTATAGGGAGTCTTTACATGTAATCTATTCCTCCTCCTCTCCTCCCCTCCCTTTTGCCACTCTCCTCTCCAATCACTCCGGTTGAAACTCTTGTCACACGGGTGCCGCCTGAGTTTTTAAAAATCATAGGTTGGTCCAATTATCTTGTAATGTGTGGTTTGATGTGATGTGTGAAAAAAAAATAAGTTTGGAGTTACAGAAATACCCGCAGTAGAGTAAAGACAACCTGTGGCCATGTAACTGTTCCCAACGTTGTCGTGGGGACAACATTAATCAACAAAATGATCGAAAAAATTATCATGCCCCCCCATGCCCATGCCTAGATCCGCCCCTGTTCATCAAAGTATTTAAAACTCACCATAGAAGTAGCTAAACATCAGCTTGGCAGGCTGTTCACTGTCCTGGCGAATCACCGTTGGTGTGCTGGAGGTCACCTGACCATCACTGGTTCACATGCACAGAGAGAGAGAGACAGAGAGACAGAGAGACAGAGAGACAGAGAGACAGAGAGACAGAGAGAGAGAGAGAGAGAGAGACAGAGAGGAGGAGACAGAGAGAGAGAGAGAGAGAAGAGAGAGAGAGAGAGAGAGAGAGAAGGACAGAGAGAGAGACAGAGAGAGAGACAGAGAGAGAGAGAGACAGAGAGAGAGAGAGAGAGAGAGAGAGAGAGAGAGAGAGAG
Organism: Benthosema pterotum; assembly: GCA_039105355.1. NCBI lineage: Eukaryota > Metazoa > Chordata > Actinopteri > Myctophiformes > Myctophidae > Benthosema > Benthosema pterotum. Next base: position 49,077,791 of record CM076982.1, on the reverse strand, counting down.
AGACCGAGAGAGAGAGGAGGGGAGAGAGAGAGAGAGAGAGAGAGAGGGAGAGAGAGAGAGAGAGAGAGAGAGAGAGAGAGAGAGGGTGGCGTCATGTTGATGAAGAGCTATATGCCTCCAAACAACTAAATACTAGTGTAGTGTTAAATAGCAATAAGCCATCCAGTTTCCTGTGTATTATTACTATGCCACAGAGCTGTTCTCTTTTAGCCACTAAGCTGGAATCTCAAGTGCTTTTCTAAAACGGTTACGAACATTTAGCAATAGTAACCTCATAAAGCATTATCTCTGCTTTATGTCCACCAGAGTTGATGTCTTTACCAGCTGGCCGGGCGGTGCTTAGAGCCAGCTTGGTAAGGAAATCAAGCAGCAGGGCGCGAATCCATTCAAGCCTGCCCGCGGGCGCCGCTTTCAAAAAGGGCGCCCGGTTTCACAAAAACGGGCGCCCGTTTTCAAAAGCGGGCGCCCGGTTTCACAAAAAACGGGCGCCCGTTTTCAAAAACGCGCCCGCTTTCAAAGCGGGCGCCCGCGGGCGAGGGCTTGAATGGATTTCGCTGGCTCTCAAATCAAGCGCTCCCCATCCCCAGTTCAGCTACAGAGCTGTGAGATCAGCTGGAATGTTATAAAACTTCACCCAGTTCAGCTACAGAGCTGTGAGATCAGCTGGAATGATATAAACTTCACCCAGTTCAGCTACAGAGCTGTGAGATCAGCTGGAATGATATAAACTTCACCCAGTTCAGCTACAGAGCTGTGAGAATCAGCTGGAATGATATAAACTTCACCCAGTTCAGCTACAGAGCTGTGAGATCAGCTGGAATGATAATAAACTTCACCCAGTTCAGCTACAGAGCTGTGAGATCAGCTGGAATGATATAAACTTCACCCAGTTCAGCTACAGAGCTGTGAGATCAGCTGGAATGATATAAACTTCACCCAGTTCAGCTACAGAGCTGTGAGATCAGCTGGAATGATATAAACTTCACCCAGTTCAGCTACAGAGCTGTGAGATCAGCTGGAATGATATAAACTTCACCCAGTTCAGCTACAGAGCTGTGAGATCAGCTGGAATGATATAAACTTCACCCAGTTCAGCTACAGAGCTGTGAGATCAGCTGGAATGATATAACTTCACCCAGTTCAGCTACAGAGCTGTGAGATCAGCTGGGATGATATAAACTTTCACCCAGTTCAGCTACAGAGCTGTGAGATCAGCTGGAATGATATAAACTTCACCCAGTTCAGCTACAGAGCTGTGAGATCAGCTGGAATGATATAAACTTCACCCAGTTCAGCTACAGAGCTGTGAGATCAGCTGGAATGATATAAATTGATTGACGGGATGGATTAATGGATTATCCTATATTTTACAACGGTAACGAGCCAATCACAATCAAGTATCGAGACTAACCCTTTTAGAATACACAACATTGAAGTCATACAGCATGTTGAATACTTGGTTCGTGGGTTTTACACAGAGAAGAGACCTGAGAGAAGAGACCTGAAAGAAACTCTTTTAGATGGACGGATTCCAGTGGCCATAACGGGTCCGTTTGGTTCCTTTTGTACATCACTTTTCAACCTATCTTCATAGGTCCTCACTATTACCCATGATAAAATACCACTATCTTTTCCTATACTCAGTCTTTGTCAGGGCCGGATCTAGAGGGGGGCAGGGGTGGGCAGAGCCCACCTAAACGTGCATCCTGCCCACCCAATGAAAGGTAATGTCAGGGGTCTGGGGACCACCAGTGGTCCTTGAGACAGTTCCAGGTGGTCCCCCAGCTAAATGGTGGAAAGTTAGTTATCCAGATGTAGAGCTTACAAATGAAACCAAATGGACCCTTGCGGGTCCATTTGGTTTCATTTTTACCCTCTCAAGAGTTAAAATATTCACAAATGAATTAGCCCAAGTCTACACAGCTAGAGAATGTAGAAATTAATGGTCATTTTTTATCTGTATGTTATGTTGGGACTGTTTTTTTCCCCAATCCTTCCTGGTAATTTTGGGGTAAACTGGTAATTTCTGCCTGGTAAACTTGGGAGTTTCCTACCCTGCCATATCTTCCAGCCCACCCTAGTATAGGGCTGGCTAAATCCTGGTCTGTGGGCCGTGGGCAGTCAGAAAACTGTCTCCCAGTGACCTCATCTAATAACTAGCAATAACTAGCGTCAACTTGCAGGGGTTGACACTAAGGTCTCAAGGCACACTCAGGTCATGGTCACTTGCCCCCAAAAATATATTGTTAAATTTTGCAGAGGATAGCTAGAAAGCAGGGAAAGACAGAGGCAGAGTGCAATGACTGCCTTCAAGACAAATTATCTTGTGTTGTGTTATAGTGCACTAAGTTGGTTAACACAGAAGTACTCTTGAGAACGTAAAATGAAAATTCAATCATCTTAATTAGCCCATAGTGGTCACAGACCAGTGGTCCCTGACCTCAGCCAAATGATAGTT
>CM076982.1:48955333-49072833 GCA_039105355.1 Benthosema pterotum | reverse complement strand
GAGGGTTAGAGACAGTGTTAGTAATAATTTCGGAACCAATGGGAGGATGAAAAAGTAGGAGTTGGGGTCAATGGCAGCCATTATTGGTTACGCTGATTGGCTTCTCCCATCGCGTGCACTGGTATGATTGTACACCTGAAATTCGTCCACTGAAAGAGGTTTTGTGGTGCAAAATCTATGTGCGATTAAAATGAGTTAATTTCTTTAATCGTGTTACTGTTTCTGTAATTAATTAATCTCAATTAATCAGTTAAAGTCCCAGCCCATATTTATATATGAAAAATAGTTAAGGGTGCTTATTATAATATTATATTTATATATATATATATATATATATATATATATTATATATATAATATATTTATATATATATATATATATAATATATATATATATATATATATATATTATATATATAGACCGGGTGGGGCGATGCGTTTGTTGTGTGGGAACCTCCATTGTCCACATTATCTCTCCATCTATATCTGTTGCGTAACGTTCTATACTCTAAAGCGTGTCTCTCTCTCTCTGAATCCGTCTAGGGTTTCAAAGTTCACGCCACAATGAGACGGATCCCATTCTACCACAGCAGAACAACAGGCCGCCCCGGGGTCACCTGACCCACTAACTAACACCTGCCCATTTTTTTGTACGTATTGTGACCGCGAGGACATTACCTAACTAACCTCTTGGGTTGTGTCTTCACTTCCTTATTGAGAAGCGGCTGTATTTTTCCACAGCTGACACACGGCTGCTGCTACCAAGGCTAAATGATGTACGAATGGAACCAAATGGAACCCTTATGGGTCTGTGACTCTGAGAGTTAACTCTTTCAGAGTTAAATTAACGTTGATTTTAAATTGGAGGTTAAATGGAGATCAATCGCTGTTAAGATTATAAAAGTTCTCTCTTCAATGAGTGTCTATTTGGGAGTCCTTGGCCTGAAATAGTTTGGGAATCACTGTTATTTTATTCTAACATCTAATGTACAGTGTGCTTTCTTCACTATTGAACGAGTGAACACAGAGACTCGTAAATCCACCATGAAAATGAGACACTGTTATAAGTGTAATTGTGGACAGTCAAAATGAAATATGCACGAAGAAAACGCCATATATTCATGATTGATTCAAAACACTTTGCCCCGAACAAATAATGTTTTTTTTTTCCACAAAACTAAATAGAAGCATTTTCTTCCATGATCGTCAGACAAAGTTCTGTTCGCCCACGTTTTATATGTCTTTGAACCAGGGATCACCAGAAGAGACGTGCGAGTCAACAAATGTTTGAATGTGGTCTATCAAAGCAGAGGTTTTCAACAGGTGGTCCGGGGACCACCAGTGGTCCTTGAGAGGGTTCCAGGTGGTCCCCAGGCTAAATGATGGAAAGTTGGTTAACTCCGGAGAGTGTGAAAATGAAACCAAATGGACCCTTGCGGGTCCATTTGGTTTCATTTTCACACTCTCAAGAGTTAAAATATTCATCATCTGAATTAGCACTATTTAATTAAGAAGTCTACACTGTTTTGTGTGCAAAATCCAGCCTGGAATTGAGGACAAAACCAAAATAATTTGTTTGTTTTAGGTTTTTGTGGCTAAAACGTCATCAAATGGGGTGATCCGTGGCTCAAATGCTGAATAAATGGTGGTCCCTGGTGTCAAAAAGGTTGAAAACCCCATGGATTAAAGGAACATCATGTGTCTGTGATGTAAACAGGTTTTCCCAGGATGCAGAGATTGTGTTTTAGAATGATTTCTCGCAGGGACATTTGATAAGTCCTACTTAGCAACGTTTAATAAACTCCCATTCAATTTCATATGGCTGTGTTTGAATTCATGGTATTACGGTACATGTTGTTTAACTGTCTGAATGTGTCCCTGATCTATACATTGCATATTTGGATGCAAAAAAAGCAGATCTACAAGCTCAAAGCTTCTATATACTGCACATACATATACATAGGCCTATATACATGTGCATACATTTTTTCCTTTTTTTTACTGGCTCAGGGAAAAAAAAAATAACTGATCATCAGTTTGTATAGGTTATATTGTATTAACCTAGAGATTGTATTGTTATATGGTATTAATATACAGGTTGCAGTTAGACTGTATTAACCCATTGTACATATTGTAGTTATAATAATATAATCAATTAATCCATCAATCAATGTCTTACCTTTAGTGTTTCTGTGGTTGTAAATTGTTCCAAGGAAAGATTCTTTTGTCCAATTAAAGCTCCTGCTCCCTTCTTTAGGCCTACACACAAAGGTGAAAATGATTTATGAAAGGTTTACGTGAAACACACACAGCCACACCCCCGACCTAGTGGTACACCCATCACGCACACGCACGCACACACACACACACACACACACACACACACACACACACACACACACAACACACACACACACACCACACACACACACACACACACACACACACACACACACACACACACACACACACACACACAACACAGGTACAAAGATTTACCTGAAATGAATAGAAGAGTGTCATATGGCAGGTGTGTGTGTGTGTGTGTGTGTGTGTGTGTGTGTGTGTGTGTGTGTTGTGTGTGTGTGTGTGTGTCATTAGTATGCCTTTGAGGTGCCTTGGGTGGACATAATAAAAACGTTTCCCCATTCTGTGTTTCCTAGAAATGGGGGGTCTGAAGAAAACCATTAACATGAGGAACAGTGAATGAATAAACACATGAAACCTTTGTCAGCACAGACTAATAGAATACAAGAGATGAATGTACAAGAGGAGGCGTTATTCTTATTGTAAAAAATAACTGTATTTCTATATCATTTTCCAAATAAACAAAGCCTTGACATGAAATAGCTTGTGAACGGGTATGTTCTAACATCTTATGTATGTTGTCTTTATTATTTAAATAGTGGAATAGTGAGACTTGTCAATCTACCATAAAAACACACTATTGTAAGCGTAAATGTGGACAATGAAAATAAAAGATTTGACAAAAAAAAAAAAAAAAAATCAACATAAAAATGCTATGTATTAGTGATTATTTCAAAACACTGCATGTACAAATAACAACATGTCGTTTTTATTGGGATGATGAACCTCACGCAATGCAAACTGTTAGTCTAGGATAGTCGGAATAAAACACCTTTATTTATTTGTTTTTAAAAGAAATCAACCATTTCCTTAACTGCTATTTTATCATCAGAACTGAACTCTGCTGGATACAGAGATAAACGGACTAGAACAGGTGGTCCGGGGACCACCAGTGGTCCTTGAGAGGGTTCCAGGTGGTCCCCAGCTAAGTTGGTTAACCAGATGTAACTCTTGAGAACGTAAAAATGAAACCAAATGGACCCTGGCGGGTCCATTTGGTTTCATTTTTACACTCTCAAGAGTTAAAATATTCATCATGTGAATCAGTCCTAATCTACACAACTAGAAGATTAATGGTCATGGACAGAAGCAAAGGAAATCTTTAGTTTGGGGGGGTCTGTGTGGCTAAAATGTCCTCAAATGGTGGTCCATGGCTCAAAAGCTGAATAAATGGTGGGCCCTGGGATGAAAAAGGTTGAAAACCCCTGGAGTAGAATAAACAGAGTAGAGACTAGCGGGGTTGGTGCGGCTTTGGGCATTTTAGGGTGGTGTTTCCGTCCTCCATAGAGCAGTGGTTTCAGCGGTCAGGGGTCCGGGGACCACCGCTGCATGCAGAGAAATGATGGGAGAGTTGCTAGCCGACTAAACCTGGGTTATCTACGAGCTCAAATGGAACCCATTGGGAGCATTGCACACTCCCAAGAGTTCAGTTATTGTTTAAACATCTGTATTACAGTTACTGTTTAAATATCTGAACACTTTTTTTTTTTTTACTTTTCCTGTGTTCAAACCCCTGTTTTTCTTTTGCATATAAAAAACCCCAAACAAAACAAAACAAAACAAAAAAAAAAGATCAGCCTAACTTATCTGGATTTTTTGCATCTCCGTCAAGCATTTTATTTTTGATAACAGAAAATATTAAGTCTTGGCACTGAGAGTGTTTAAATAATGCCACTATATGTTGGTCCCTGACATTTCATGGTGTGTTGGGTGACCAGATGTCCCTCTTTGCGTTGGGACAGTCCCTCATATCCAAGACTTTTCCTTCAGATGTCCCACAAATTAAGCCCCATGTCTGTTTGTCTGTCCCACATTGTGACTGACGGTTCAGCGTTGCCTTAATAGTTGTCTTTCTATTGTCTTTTTTTTCTGTGTTTGTAGGAGGTTTAGTATGGGGACACAATTTTTTCAAAAATAGCAGAACTACAAGCTCATATCGCGCCACTCGGTGGCACGATATGAGCTTGTAGATCTGCTATTTTTCAACAGCTTAAAAACACCAAAACGCGTTCAGTACACAAAGGGTTAAAGACCTGTTGTCTTACTTTCTGTGCTTTCGTGATTTGTTGACGACAAACAACGTGATTTGTTGACGACAAAGTTCTGGACCGTCTGCAGGACGAAGCAAGTGTCTGTCTGCAGAGAAACAGCTGCAGCATGAAAATAGAATCAATGTAGAAGGGAAAAATGCAGAAAAAAAAATAAAAAATATAGCTATACATCTATTTTTGATTTTTGGCTAAAAGGCCACTATTACATTTAAAGCATATGAATAACATGCTTATTAAGCCTTCAAAGCAGCGGATTGAAGGCCTAATAAGGATCTTGTCACCCTAATAATGTGCAGTGGGCTGTAAACCAGTGGTCCGGGGACCACCAGTGGTCCTTGAGACAGTTCCAGGTGGTCCCCAACTAAATGATGGAATTGGTAAGTCTTTGAGAGCGTAAAAATGAAACCAAATGGACCCTTGCGGGTCCATTTGGTTTCATGTTTACACTCTCAAGAGTTAAAACATTCATCTGAATTAGCCCCAATCTACACAACTAGAGAAAGTAGAAGACTTAAAAGGTCATTTTGTTTCCCTAAATCCAGCCTGGAATTGGTGACAAAAGAAAAAAGAAATCTTTAGTTGTGGGGTCAGTGGACCCTGGTATGAAAAAGGGTGAAAGACACAGCTGTAAACCAGGGGTTTTCAACAGGTGGTCCGGGGACCACCAGTGGTCCCTGAAAGGGTTCCAGGTGGTCCCCAGGCTAAATGATGGAAAGTTGTTTAACCAGATGTAACTCTTGAGAATGTAAAAATGAAACCAAATGGACCCTGGCGGGTCCATTTGGTTTCATTTTCACACTCTCAAGAGTTAAAATGTTCATCATGCGAATTAGTCCAAGTCGACAGAAGCAAAGGATTAATGGTCATGGACAGAAGCAAAGGAAATCTTTAGTTTGTGGGGGGAGGGGGTCTGTGGGGATAAAATGTCCTCAAATGGTGGTTCTCCGTGGCTCAAATGCTGAATAGATGGTGGGCCCTGGGATGAAAAAGGTTGTAAACCACTGCTCTACTGCGGGTGGTGCGGGTGGTGGGGGTGGGGCAGGTCTACTTGGGGAGGGGGTCCTCCTCCTCCTCCCTCATTGCTGCGTCTGGTTGCTCAGGGAGTCGTCCACCGTCCTGACGATGATGATCTGCTGGATGTTCTGGGCCGGCGACGTCGGCCTCATGTGCTCCACCACGATCTGCTGGATCTCCTGGGGGGTGGGCATGGCCTGCGGGTGGTTCTCTGAGGAGGAGGAGGAGGACGAGGGTCTCATGATGATCTGCTGGATGTTCTGGAGGGTCTCCGAGGAGATGGTGGTGGTGGTGGCGGTGGTGGAGGTCTCCTCGAAGGTCACCGAGGCGGCCGGGCCGGCCGAGATGGCCGTGGTGGACGGCTCCGTCTTGAACACCTGTTGGGTTTGGTCTGGGGGTTAGTCTTAAAGACCTGTTGATTTAGCCTTGAAGTAAAACTCTCCTCGTACCTCCCTGACATTTAGTTCTACTGGATCTCTTCTCCACTAGTCATTTAGTTCTACTGGATCTCTTCTCCACTAGTCCTGACATTTAGTTCTACTGGATCTCTTCTCCACTAGTCCCTCCCTGACATTTAGTTCTACTGGATCTCTTCTCCACTAGTCCCTCCCTGACATTTAGTTCTACTGGATCTCTTCTCCACTAGTCCTGACATTTAGTTCTACTGGATCTCTTCTCCACTAGTCCCTCCCTGACATTTAGTTCTACTGGATCTCTTCTCCACTAGTCCCTCCCTGACATTTAGTTCTACTGGATCTCTTCTCCACTAGTCATTTAGTTCTACTGGATCTCTTCTCCACTAGTCCTGACATTTAGTTCTACTGGATCTCTTCTCCACTAGTCCTGACATTTAGTTCTACTGGATCTCTTCTCCACTAGTCATTTAGTTCTACTGGATCTCTTCTCCACTAGTCCTGACATTTAGTTCTACTGGATCTCTTCTCCACTAGTCCCTCCCTGACATTTAGTTCTACTGGATCTCTTCTCCACTAGTCCTGACATTTAGTTCTACTGGATCTCTTCTCCACTAGTCCCTCCCTGACATTTAGTTCTACTGGATCTCTTCTCCACTAGTCCCTCCCTGACATTTAGTTCTACTGGATCTCTTCTCCACTAGTCCTGACATTTAGTTCTACTGGATCTCTTCTCCACTAGTCCCTCCCTGACATTTAGTTCTACTGGATCTCTTCTCCACTAGTCCCTCCCTGACATTTAGTTCTACTGGATCTCTTCTCCACTAGTCCCTCCCTGGCATTTAGTTCTACTGGATCTCTTCTCCGCTAGTCCCTCCCTGACATTTAGTTCTACTGGATCTCTTCTCCACTAGTCATTTAGTTCTACTGGATCTCTTCTCCACTAGTCCCTCCCTGACATTTAGTTCTACTGGATCTCTTCTCCACTAGTCCCTCCCTGACATTTAGTTCTACTGGATCTCTTCTCCACTAGTCCCTCCCTGACATTTAGTTCTACTGGATCTCTTCTCCACTAGTCATTTAGTTCTACTGGATCTCTTCTCTGCCAGTTCCTCCCTGACCTATTTATCAACTCCACACACAAGCAACTAAAACGTTTTAAGGTGTATTTTCTGGTATCAAAGTGGTGACAACACACACCTGGATGGTGTTATGGTGGCTGGGTGTGGCCGGGTTGGGGTTGTGAGGCTCCATGAGTTCATCCTTCTTCTGGACCACCGTCATGGGAGTGGAGGCCAGGAGAAACACTGAGGAACACAGCGCAGTTAAAAATTAATACTTTGACCGCCAGCGGTAGGCTTACCGTAGGACAACGCACGCCGATCATGCAGTTGGTGCAAAACCAATGCATTCAAAAGCCATTCCTGAGAATCTCAACTAGGGCTAAACGTCACTTCCTGACTTTCGACCCGGAACTTTTTGCTCAGATCGTGAGAGGATTAGGTTAGTCAAGACACCAGAAGCAGCATGACGTCATTGCACATTTGGTTTAAGAGATCTGGCGCTTCAAAATAAGGGTTTTTTTAACCGAATGCACTGGCTTGAGCCATTGCATAGGGCAAAAAACGATGAACACGACCGCGCGCTATGAGTTAATCACCATAGTTAAATGGTGATTGATCATGATTAAATTGGTATTAGATTAATCACATTTTAACTATGTGCAGATGTTTTTAATATTTATCGAAATAGTTGATCTACAAGCCCCAAATGCTTGTAAATCCCTCGAGCGCTGTTCATGCTTTGTCCCCATTCTCAATCCATCTAGTCTAACCAACCTCCGTTGGACTGACCCCATGAAGTGAAGGGATTTTGCATAAATCTGTCTATCTATGGCTATGACTATGGATATCTTTATTTCGCTTTAGGTGTTGAAAACAACGTAGTTCAACTGTAGGTAGTCCCCATTCTTCTCTACATTAACCATGTGACTGGGCTGTTACCCTATTACCAGGGCCGGATCTAGGCATGGGCATGGGGGGAGGGGGGGGGGGGGGGGGGTGCCCCCCTAAATGCCCAGTCTGCCCCACGAAACACGAAAACAACCCAAGATATTTCAAGTTAAAGTGCCTATAGTTAAAATTATTTGAAACACTACTATACTGCTACTAACTAACTACAGCTGTGTCACCACTAAACCAACAGCATTTCATCATTGAAAACAGAAAACTCTCTGAGTCAGACCTTTAGCTTTATGCATGCTGCGTGTCTGTTGCAACTTCAACAACTGATGTTATTGTTGATGCTTTACTTGCCTAATAAAAGTCCTGTAACTGAAAATGGTATGATGAAGCCGCACCCATACCATTTTCTCCTGCCTCCCTCCTGTGCCCATTTCTCTCTATTGGCTGTTTGCTTACAATGCGTATCGCAAACCCTCTCTCTACATGGTGCTGGTTACAGGGAGACACGCAGTTTTATGTCTCCGTAAAGCCGTGCTCTGCCAATTTGTTTCAATGAGAAAATGCTGAGTGGGTTTTTGTCGGTGTGCACATGTGTTAAAGGATAATTTCACCCTAAAAGCCGCTACCTTTATCACATGCTTTTGACCCTGCGGCTTATACAATGGTGCGGCCAATCTATGGATTTTCCAGGTTCCAGGTGGGCTCCGCAGACTAAATGATAGAAAGTTGGTTAACCAGATGTAACTCTTTGAGAGTGTAAAAATGAAACCAAATGGACCCTAGCGGGTCCATTTGGTTTCATGTTTACACTCTCAAGTTATGATATTCACCATCTAAATTAGCACCACTTAATTAATAAGTCATAAGTCATGTTCATTTTGGTCTAATTTTGATGTTTTGCCTCTTTTGTTTGCAAAAATCCAACCAAAAGAAATCTTTAGTTTTGAGGTCTGTGGGGTGAAGATGTTGTTAAATTGTGAAAAAATTGAAAAGCACTGCTCTAACATGAAGCACCTGACTATAAGCCGGTGCGGCTTATAGTCAGGTGCAGCTTATACAAGGAAAAATCAGTATTTTGCGGTGCGGCTTATATTCAGGTGCGGCTTATAATCCGGAAATTACGGTAATTGTGCTTAATTGTCCTGCAGACGGTCCAGAACTTTGCGGTTGTTGTCACCAAATCTTGTAAACAACAACAACGACATCCGTCGGGCTCAGGACAGGTGTGGCTAACGAGCGAGGAGGAGGATGGGGGTGAGGCAGCGTTTTAGCCAATCACAGATAGCACAGCAGTCTCCAGCAGATTCATAATGAGCCAATAGAGCGGAGGTGAGGTGGAGTTAGATTCTGTTTTTAAACTAATTTGTCTACAGTGTTTGTACACATTACAGTTGCCTCTATTACCTTTAAAGGGGATTCCACCCATTCTTTATTTTTCTGAGAGTGTACAGATGTAACCAAATGAACCCTAACGGGTTCATTTGGTTCCATTTGTACGCTCTCATAAAAAAGAAGCATCTAAAGAAATCCATTAACATGGTGAAAATACATCTTGATGATGTCATCAAGATGTTTCACCATGTTAGTGGTTTTCTTCAGACCTCCATTTCTTGGGAACACAGAATGGGGGAACTTTTTTTTTTATCATGTCCACCCAACACCTCGAAAGTACATCGATGACATAGTAAAATGTTGAAAATGTCTCACCAGCCTGTGCTCTCTCCTTGTGGTGCCGGAGGTCGTCAGCGTGAGCTTTCTCCTGGTGCTTCATCATGTTCTTCACACTGACAAACCTGTTCCCACACAGCAAGCACATGACCCCTGGGTTCCATCTGAAAAACACACACACACACACACACACACACACACACACACACACACACACACACACACACACACACACACACACACACACACACACACACACACACACACACACACACACACACAGTTCAGTGAATACAGCATACCTGGGCATTATGTGGCCCGGGGCCAAATACGGCCCTTTGGCTGACTCAGACCGGCCCGTTGAAAGGGTAGTGGGTTTTCAACCAGTGGTCCGGGGACCACCAGTGGTTCTTGAGAGAATTCCAGTTAACCCTTAGTGTACTGAACGCGTTTTGGTGTTATAAGCATTATGTTTTAACTATTGAAAAATAGCAGATCTACAAGCTCATAGCGCGCCACCGAGTGGCGCGCTATGAGCTTGTATCTCTGCTATTTTTTGAAAAATCGTGAAAACGTGGTGAAATCTTTGAACATTATGTTATTCAGAAACTAGACAGGACACAATGGGGTGGTTAACCAGATGTAACTCTTTGAGAGTTACTTTTAAGAGTTAAAGGTAGGGGAAGTGATTTCACTTTTGTCAGATATCACCACAAAATTTGGTGTGGAAACCATATATGGAGTTTCCCCCTCCCCCACGTTAGCAGAGGAGCTAATAAAAGTTCCCCAGGTGGTGGCGAATTCTCCTCCAATCAGGATCGAGCAGCAGGCTCACATAGTGTAGCTACTGTTGGATGCCCCTAGTGCAATAGGCTGGTACTACACCATGAATTTCAAATCACTTACCCTACCTTTAATGGTCATTTTTTATCTATGTTTGACTGTTTTGTTTGTGAAATTCAGCCTGGAATTGTAGACAAAAGCAAAAGAAATCTTTAGTTTTGGGGTCTGTGGGGGCTAAAATGTTATCAAATGTTGGTCCGTGGCTCAAAAATACTGAATAAATAGAGGGCCCTGGTGTCAAAATGGTTGGTCTTCCTCTTACTTTTATCTTGAAATTAAGTTAATATTATGCAGCCTTTAGTCTTGACCCTCCACAATATTTTCTGTATCTAATTTGGCCCCTTGGGAAAAATAATTGCCCACCCCTGGAATACAGTAAACAGCACATACAATATAAACACTAATTACAGGATAATAATCGATATTTCAAAGTGAACAGCACCAGCTAGAGGTGTGATTAATCCTCACACGTCTGTCAAATGGTTCGAGTGGAATGAAGTTTATCCAGTTTTAACGTGTTAACCGTTTCATCACGCGTTTCCTCGTGCTTGTTTATTCCATTCTCCGTTGGTCACGCGAAAACGTGTGCTTTTACTATTTTTATCTATAAGCATAGATTAGCTTGCGGACTATCATGCCATGCAGTCACTTAAAGAGACCCTGGCAGGTCCGTTTGGTTGGGGGGCATGCTGCTGCTGCCTGCGTTGCTTTCTGACGCGATACGCCTCTCTTCATCGCATCGCGTGTGTGTGTGTGTGTGTGTGTGTGTGTGTGTGTGTGTGTGTGTGTGTGTGTGTGTGTGATGTTCTCTTTTAGTAATACTGGCAGGTTATGGTGGATAAGTCAGTTCTTTCATCATAGAGCAACAGTAGCATGCTACATTCAGATAGCAAAATCTACGGCCTGGAAAATAAGAAACTTTTTTACTAATTAGATTATTATTATTATTATTATTATTATTATTTGATTTTTTGTTTTGAATTTGGTAATGTAGTGCCACCTATGGGCCGATCATGGGGACATTTTTTATGGGGGTCTTCTTGAGCACATTATACACCCCTGGACCAAATTTGGTGTAAATGGGGCAGGCAGATTTGGAGAAATGATGTTGACAGAAATACAGACAGATTGATACACAACGCCATGTTGCCATGGTGACAAAATGTTGTTAGCGCGCGGGGAAAAATGCAAAGCACCTTTTTGTGTCCTTTAGGGTCCATAGAACAGAAAAAAAAACCATTTACAAGAATATTCACGAAATATTCAGTAAAGTACACAATGACATATAGTAAGTATAGTATACTATTGGTGTTAGAAGGACTCATCTTGGTGTATTTTCAGGGTGTAATTAGGACTCACTTTGGTGTATTTTCAGGGTGTGTTTCTTCCTTTCAGACGAAGTGGCAAAACTTTTTTCACAGTGTTCACACTTGTATGGAGTCTCTCCTGGAACACATTAATATTAGCACTTTAATACGGTAATAACATTAACACATGAATAATACCATTAATAATATCAGAAAACCATCGTTGTTTGATTAAACGTGTGCCACAAAAGACTCACTCCAAACTCACTCCCAATCTAAACTATGGAATGGATGGTTGCACCGCTCTATTCCGACATCCCGCCACTCCTACATTGACGTCCAATTGTCGCATTGACGTCCAATTGTCGGAGTGGCAGTACTTATATTATTTGAAAACATGTCGCCACTCCGACAGAAGAGGTAGCACCATTCCGACAAGCATTATGTGTCGGAATGGCAACCATAATCTTTTTGTCATTGAATGGAGACATGTGTGAATGGAGACATGTCGGAATAGGGACATGTAGGAATAGAGCCATGTCGGAATGGAGGCATGTCGGAATGCAGGCATGTAACTGGAATTAATCTCCCATTTCAGTCAGAACTGCATATTCACTCCAAATCTTCCACTCAATCTGAAATCTCACCTTTTCAGACTCCATCACGGCCCATAACACTTGCAGTAAAATCCTATTTATTTAAGTATTTTAGACATTAAAGTATCATCCTAATGTAAATTGCTCTGGATTAGGAGTGTCTGCTAAATGCCTAAATTTCCCACTATTGTGATTTTTTTTTTTACAGCCACTGGAAGACTTTGGACAGACCTGCTGTAAGTCACATCACTGTCACTGTGTGCACCAGTGTTGTTTTGTTGAGAAAAAAACATTTTGGAATAGTTCAATGTCAATCTATTGAGTTTAAAAAGGCAAAGAAGTTAAGGGATAATGGGTTTAGTGGTGACGAAAATCTATGCCTTAGTCTTGTGTATATATATATATATATATATATATATATATATATATATATATATATATTATATATATATATATATATATATATATATATATATATATATAATATATATATATATATATATATATATATATATATATATATATATATATGTGGTCCTTGAGAGGGTTCCAGGTGGTCCCCAGCTAAGTTGGTTGACCAGATGTAGCTCTTGAGAGCTTTCATTTTTACACTCTCAAGAGTTAAAATATTCATCATCTGAATTAAGCCAAGAGAATGTAGTAGATTAATGTTCATGTTGATCTGTATGTTGGGACTGTTTTGGTTCCCTGATTAAAAAGGTTGAAAAGCACCGTCTTAGTGCACATAAACCCCACTGAGTGTGTACCCACTGAGTAACACACATTTACTCTTTTAGTCCCATTTAGTCTTCTGAAATTCAGTTTTTTAGTCTAGTCTTAGTCAACGAAATATCAACGTTGATTTAGTCTTAGTCTTAGTCTTTTTTTAGTCTTAGTCTTTCAGTCTTAGACTTGGTAGTTTAATCTTACATACAAATGCATTGTACGTTTATATATGTTATACATTTAGTTTTTTGTATGAAAGATGTCTCGTTTTATTTCTTTGTATAAAATGACTGCATTAGTAATAAGTCCTGAAAACGTATGCAATCTATACTGCTTAAAAAGAACAAAAAAAAAAAGAAGTTAAAAGGTTTCCTATTTCCATTAGTCTTAGGTCATGATTTAGTCTTCGTCTTAGTCTTTTAAAAACACACATCTTTTAGTCCCAATTAGTCTTCTGAAAATCATTTTTCTTAGTCTAGTCTCAGTCGGCTAAATATCAAAAACCTTAGTTGACTTAGTCTTCAGTCTTAGTCGACAAAAACAAGACTGGTACGGTACCTGTGTGCTTGCGTGCGTGTGTGATCAGGGAGGACGACACGCTGAAGTTCATCCCACAGGTGTCACACTGGTAGGGCTTCTCCCCTGTGTGTCGTCTCTTGTGGTAGGTCAGTGTGGACGACTGGGCGAACGACTGGCCGCACACGTCACACACGTACGGCTTCTCCCCGCTGTGGAGCCTGGAGGGGACGCACACACACCACACACACACACACACGCGCACGCGCGCCGCGCGCACACACGCACCACACACACACACACACACACACACACACACACACACAAACACACACACACACACACACACACCACACACACACACACACACACACACACTCACACACACACACACACACACACACACACACCATTTGACGACCCATTTTAGCCCCACAGACCCCAAAACTAAAGATTTCATTTGGTTTTGTCCACAATTCCAGGTAGGATTTGGGAAATCGTCAGGGGAATCCAAGCTAATAGAAACCGCCCGGCTTTCTATTCCTGAAAGGCTGCAATGGCAGCCATCGTTCTCACGATTAAAAAAAAAATGCCATGGTCTAAAAATAATACTGATTGTTTGACGGTGACCATCTTTCCATTGTTAGTGGTGGTAGGAAGTATACGACCTCCATTTGTTCGCCCATCGTTAGTTCATTATATTGGGCAGCTCTTAGTCGCATCTGAAGTGCGTCTGGAAACTCAGTCCGGACAGTAACGATCACAACCTGCACTGTTTTAATGGTCGCCGATGGGTTTGGGCGACGACAAGACATGGAAATAATAAGGGTAATAATAACAATAACAACAACACACCTGATGTGTATCTTGAAGTTGGAAGACGTGGCGAACTTGAGTCCGCAGCGGTCGCAGGTGAAGGGTTTCTCCTCTCCGTGGTGCATCCTGCGATGAGCCACCAGCTGACACTTCTGAGCAAAACACTTGTCACAGTCTGAGCAGGAGAAGGGCTTCTCTCCTGAAACACACACACACGCACGCACGCACACACACACACACAACACACACACACACACACACACACACACACACAGTCTGAGCACAGTCTGGTCCATGGAGTCAGAAAGGTTGAAAAACCACTGAACTAGGACATACCGGTAAATAACAGGCCAGCAGAACTCTTTTCACCATTTTAACTTCTTCAGCAAGACTAACAATGCACGTGTGTCTAACCTGTGTGTGTGTGTGTGTGTGTGTGTGTGTGTGTGTGTGTGTGTGTGTGTGTGTGTGTGTGTGTGTGTGTGTGTGTGTGTGTGTGTGGTGTGTGTGTGTGTGTGTGTGTGTGTTGTGTGTGTGTGGGTCTAACCTGTGTGTATGCGCAGGTGGGTCTTCAGCTGCGTTCCCTGTCTGAAGCTCTTGGAGCAGAAGATGCATTTGAAGGGCTTCATGCCCTCGTGGATCTTCATGTGTCGGCGCAGACTGCACATCTCTGTGAAGGTCCGATGGCACACCTCGCACGGCAGAACCTGTTCATGTGTTATCACACCGCAAATTACACTTTATTCATCACAATGCACACAGCAGGAACAATATTAGAATCATGGTTTATTATTCCTAACTTTTTGCCTTTTTTTTAAACTATTTTGAAAAATCTTTTGGAATAGACCGGCCATTTTAACTATTGAAAAATGTTTTTTTTTAATCAATTTTTAATAGTTTAATAGTTTTAATAGTTTGAAAAGGCAAAGAGGTTAAGGGATAAGGGGTTTAGCTGTGACAAAAATCTAGGCCATAGTTTCTTTTGTACAAACAGTACATTTCTCACAGTAAAGAAACTATGAAACAAACAACAGGTGTTGCTGGCAGTGGTGAATGGTAAATTCTCAGTTGCTAATGTTCAATTCTCGTTGCTAATATTTGTTTCTCTGTAGTGGAGGTCGGAGAGCCAGGAGGAATGTGTTTCATTAGTTCTGAGTGACGTCACTTTGTAGTTCTATCACATCTGTCCAACAAAATGTTTGGTGGGTCGGAGACATGGAATGGAGAGTATGGACTGCCCTTTAGATGGAGTTTGAAGAGGTTTTTGCTATAGACTAGGTTCAATACTAGATGCAAAGACTAGATGCAATATAGAGATTTTTATGTGAAATTATGTGGTGAAATTGTTTGAATTTGCAAAAGCTGCGAAATATGCAGAAATATGAGACACACAAAAAAATGTGAAAATGTGCACGGAATCCCTGTAAAAGGGATTTACCAACACCTTATGGTAACCTATTGGTTCTTAAGGTGGGGTCCAGGTGCCCCATCAGTGAGGGGGTTCCAGGGGGTCCCTAGCAAAATGTATAAATATAAAGAATATATTTCGCCACTTTTGGTTTAGCTATCTATGCCTATTTGAAAATAGCCTATCTACAAGCTCAGTAGCTCACACAAAATATATATTTCAGATGGGCGTCCACAGTCAAATATATATTCATGTAGGGTTCTGTGAGTGGGTAGAGCAATTGAGATGCATTTTTTTTACTGCACCATCGAGACAGAGATTTTAAACTTCATGGTGAGAATATGTGGGGATTGTGAAATCAAGCGAGCCTCGCATAATTTGCATATTTAGCACAGAAATGTACGAATATCGCAGAAAATACCTTTTAAAAATAAATTGATCGTAATGTGCACCTTTTAATTGATTATGGAATGGATTCTGGAGGGCTTAATAGACAGAAAATATGGTACCAACAGCTTCTCTGTTAGAGTTAGCTTATCTAAAGTCAGAAAGGAACTCCTTGTTTCTTTAGTACTATATACCAGGGGTTTTCAACAGGTGGTCCGGGGACCACCAGTGGTCCTAGAGAAGGTTCCAGGTGGTCCCCAGGTGGCTACATGATTGGTTAACCAGATGTAACTCTTGAGAAACGTAAAAATGAACCAAATGGACCCTTGCGGGTCCATTTGGTTTCATTTTCACACTCTCAATAGTTAAAATATTCATCATCTGAATTGGCACTGCGTAATTAAGAAGTTTACACTGTTTTGTTGGCAAAATACAGCCTGGAATTGTGGACAAAACCAAAATAATTCTTTCGTTTTAGGTCTTTGGTGTGGCAATGTAATCAAATGGTGGTCCTTGGCCGAAATCCTGAATAAATGGTGGTCCCTGAGATGAAAAAGGTTGGAAACCACTGCTATATACCAACCAGAAAGCAACTGCAGAATGTAATCAATCGGTAGAAACTAAAACAATCTAATATTACTTACCTCTTTCTTAACCTTCTTCACTTTGCCCTTCTCGTCCAGCTCCTCCTCTGGCTCCTCCCCCTCGTTGCCCGCCGTCCAATCAGGGTCATCGGCCGCACTGGGGTCTCCGCCTGCGTCCAGGGCGCTCCACTCCTCCTCCTCGCCCCCCTCCTCTGCGGCGTTAGCAGAACGTTGGGCATGACGTTAGCATTGTTAAATACGGAAATAAAACTGTTTGTCATTCACTGCGACGTTTGCAAAAAGGGCCTTTCTGTGTGAAGTTCGCATGTTCTCCTCAGGGTTATTATAGTTATGGATTTTTCATTTTAGTTTAGTTTTAGTTAGTTTTATAGACATTTTTATTTTCTACTTCAGTTAGTTTAGTTTTAGAGCAGGTTTGCTAGTTTTTATTTAGTTTTTATCTTGGTGAAAATATTTAGTTTTAGTTAAGTTATAGTTTTAGTTATTTTATTATTTTTTTCTATGCTTTGGTTGTCAGGTATAGGATTTAAAAAGTAGGAAAGTTGGTATTCAACCCTTGCTTTGAGTTTCTTAGTAGATTGGATGATTCCACGGATTCCAATGGAACTCAGTAGTGGATAGAAGATCTAGAAGCATCTCCTCCTCATGCTGGTTTTTCTGAGAGCGTACAAATGTTGACAATTTGTTGACATTTGTACGCTCTCAGAAGCTTTTTAAAAACTAAAACTAAGGGTATTTTGGGTATAATTTCAGTTAGTTTTAGTTAGTTTTCTGAACCCACATTACAGTTTTAGTTTAGTTATCGTTTTTTGCATTCATTTTTAGTTTTTATTAGTTTCAGTTAACTCAAATGTTTTTTGAATTTTAGTTTTCGTGTTTTAGTTAGTTTTAGTTAACTATTATAAGCCTGGTTTTCCTCCGGTGTCCCCTAGTTCTCACACACCCTTTGGTGTGGTTTTTGAACCTCACCTTGCTCCTCTTCATCCCAATCTCCGTCTTCTTCTCCTCCTCCTCCTCCTTCTTCTTGGTAATTCTCTCCATCCTCCTCCGGCTCTCCTCTCACGTCCAGTGAACTCCACCCATCTCCACCCTCCGCTGTAACGTTGGCATGGAGGGAAATGTGGAAATATAATGAACACACTGCAACCATTCACTGGTCTAACATGATGAACAGTGCAGATGTAACATGTCCCATTGGGACTGGAGTTGCAACAGACACACAGCATGCATAAAGCTAAAGGTCTGACTCAGAGAGTTTTCTGTTTTCAATGATGAAATGCTGTTGGTTTAGTGGTGACACAGTTGTAGTTAGTTAGTAGCAGTAGTAGTGTTTCACATCATTTTAAATAGAAGCACTGGGTTGTTTTGTATGGCATCGTGTTTAGGGGGGCAGACTGGGTATTTAGGGGGGCATTGCCCCCCCCATGCCCATGCCTAGATCCGCCCCTGGACAGTAATATCTTTACTCATGAGCTCTTAGAAAAAGTAATATCTATTTATGAATGAATCAAAGAGTAACATGTGATGTATAGTGATGAGGATCCACTGATATTTTTCTGCATATTTGACATTTTTCCGCATAATTTGCAGTTTCCCGCATACTTCATACCTCATTTGTGGAATTGGAATTGCGCTAATTGTCTCTTTCAGATGGGCCTGCATTTTTTATCTGAATATAAAGACATTTATGACCATATAAAATGAAATGGGAGTTAAATGCTGTAATTTGTAAAAATGAAACGAAATGCCACTCGTAACATTGCTGAAGTGGGACTTCATCATGTGTTCCAGGGACCCATTAGATTGAAAACCCATTTACATCACTGAATAAGTTACAGATATTCTATGAAAGAACAGAGATGCACAACACAATCTGTGTAGGAGTTGCAGTGCTGCAGTGGATTAGGATCCACAAACTACTGCAGATAGCTATCGTACAGAAAACATCTCTGTTGTTATCTGTACGATAGCGTGTAAATCTGTTCTGTTTTCACGTCATGGCCAGGGGGCACCGCGTTGTTCCCCTGTGGGGGTGTGGTATGGAACGCGTGGTTCGGTTTGAAGTCCGTGGAAGTGAACGGTTCTTGGGGTTACGTGCATTACAACTGTGCGCGCGCGCACACACGTACAGACCTACAATATAGCACATAGTTAGATGTGTACAGTAACAGATAGACAGGCAGACAGACAGACAGTACCTGCCGGTCGATCTTCCTCCTCCGCTCGCACCCCTTCCTCCTCTTCCTCCGCGGCTTTGGCGCTGCCGACCCACGCCGACCCTTGACCCCTCCCCCTGCCCCTCCCCCTCCCTCCCCTCCCTCTCCTTCCCTCCACCACCCAGTCGGGGTCGTCTGGGGTCTTCTCTCCTCCTTCTCCTTCTCCTTCGTCAGCCTCCTCCGTTTCCTCCTCGTCGGTTCGGTTCTCCTGCGTGACTCCTCCCCCTCCCCCTCCTCGGCCCCGCCCCCTTCCTCGGCCTCGGCCACGCCCCCTACCTGGAACACCAATGAGAAACACTGAAACTGAAACACGCTGAAACACTCCACCAAGTCGGTTACACAGATGAAAAGTTGAACAGAATGTAACTCTTTGAGAGTGTAAACATGAAACCAAATGGACCCTTGTGGGTCCATTTGGTTTCATGTTTACTCTCTCAAGAGTTAAAATATTCAGCATGTGAATTACCCCCAAGTCTACACAACTAGAGAATGTGGAAGATTTAATGGTCATTTTGAGCTGTAATGTTGGAATGTTTTGTTTCCCAAATCCAGCCAAAACAAATACGGCAAAAGAAATCTTTAGACTTTGGGGTCTGTGGGACTAAAATGTCCTCAAATGGTGGAGCGTGACTCGAATGCTGAATCAGAGGGAGTCAGACTAAGGCCAGAACTCAATCAAAACTAGTCAGATCTTGGTGTCAATGGAGGACATCATCGTAACGTAAAATGGACCCTGGCAGGTCCATTTGGTTTAATTTTCACACTCTCAAGAGTTAAAATATTCACCATCTTAATTAGCCCCAAGTCTACACAACTAGAAGATTAATGGTGTGTATGTTTTGCCTGTTTTGTTTCCCCAAATCCAGCCTGGAATTGTGGACAAAAGCAAAAAATAAATCTTTAGTTTTGGGGTCTGTGTGGGGCTAAAATGTCATCAAATGGTGGTCCGTGGCTCAAATGCTGAATAAATGGTGGTTCCTGGAGTCAAAAAGGTTGAAAACCCTTGGTAGAAGCGACTAGACAAACAATTAAAACAATACACGAGATATAATATCGTTTGGTATCGAATAACTTTGGGGGGGGGGGGGGGGGAATCCCAGTCATTATGCGGGGGCGGGTTTATAATCACCTCGTCCTCTTTGATTGGTCGCCTCTTCTTGGCGCGCTCTTTTGGAGGCGGGGCTTTGTGCCGAGGAGGAGGAGGCGTCGCGCTCTTCCACTGCATCATCGCCGGCCACTTCCTGTGAAGAGATCACGACCATATATAGAGTCATCTATAACATACCTGGGCATTATGCGAGCCCTTTGGCTGTGTCTGACCGGCCCGTGGACCACCAGTGGTCCTTGAGAAAATTCCAGTTAAATATGGAGAGTTGGTTAACCACATGTAACTCTTTGAGAGCGTAAAAAATGAAACCAAATGGACCCTTGCGGGTCCATTTGGTTTCATATTTACACTCTCAAGAGTTAAAATATTCATCATCTGAATGACCTCAAATCTACCGTACACAAGATAACACAGATAATGTAAAAGAATGGTCACTTTTGATCTATGTTTGCCCGTTTTGTTTCCCAAATCCAGCCTTGTATTGTAAACAAAAACAAAATAAATCTTTAGTTTTGGGGTCTGTGGGGCTAAAATGTCATCAAATGGTGGTCCTCTGTGGCTCAAATACGGAATAAGTAGATGGCCCTGGTGTCAAAAAGGCTGGTCTAACTCTTACTTTTGTCTTGAAATTAAATTAATACTATGCAGATTTTAGATCAGCTTTTAGTCTTGCCCCCCCACAATATTTTATGTATCTCATTTGGCCCCTTGGGAAAAATAATTGCCCACCCCTGATCTACTGTATAACCTAGTAGCAGTAGGGATGCACTGTATTAAAGCCGTATTAAACTCAAGCCACTTGAAGTCGAATTGATTTTACCTTGGTGAGAGGTGTAGGCAGACCTCATTATGAAGGAGGTCAGTTACCAACAACTACTGTATAGCAATATTAACCTCATAAAACGATTACATTCACAGCAGTATCAACACTTTGCGTCCATCAGAGTGAGACACATTTCCTGGTTGTTTTCACTTTTCCAGTCTCTCTGACAAGGGAATAGGAAGCGCTTGATGTCTTCACCAGGACGCCCGGAGACGCACATTCACTGTCGTATGAGTGCAACCGGGCAGTGCTTGGATGCCCCCACGAGGCCAGCGTGTGTAAGGAAATCAAACGCTCCACTTCACCCAGTTCAGCTACAGAGCTGTGGGATCAGCTGGAATGATATAAACTTCACCCAGTTCAGCTACAGAGCTGTGAGATCAGCTGGAATGATATAAACTTCACCCAGTTCAGCTACAGAGCTGTGAGATCAGCTGGAATGATGTAAACTTCACCCAGTTCAGCTACAGAGCTGTGAGATCAGCTGGAATGATATAAACTTCACCCAGTTCAGCTACAGAGCTGTGAGATCAGCTGGAATGATATAAACTTCACCCAGTTCAGCTACAGAGCTGTGAGATCAGCTGGAATGATATAAACTTCACCCAGTTCAGCTACAGAGCTGTGAGATCAGCTGGAATGATATAAACTTCACCCAGTTCAGCTACAGAGCTGTGAGATCAGCTGGAATGATATAAACTTCACCCAGTTCAGCTACAGAGCTGTGAGATCAGCTGGAATGATATAAACTTCACCCAGTTCAGCTACAGAGCTGTGAGATCAGCTGGAATGATATAAACTTCACCCAGTTCAGCTACAGAGCTGTGAGATCAGCTGGAATGATATAAACTTCACCCAGTTCAGCTACAGAGCTGTGAGATCAGCTGGAATGATATAAACTTCACCCAGTTCAGCTACAGAGCTGTGAGATCAGCTGGAATGATATAAACTTCACCCAGTTCAGCTACAGAGCTGTGAGATCAGCTGGAATGATATAAACTTCACCCAGTTCAGCTAGGGATTTCTTTTGAGGTTTCCTATAGCTGATCTAATTAAAGAAGACTAAATGAAAAACATAAATATGAAAACAATAAAAAAAACAATGTAATTATTTTGACCAAAAATTACATATAGCAGCTTTAAAACGGAACGTACCTGCGTGTTTCCTCCTCCTCGTCCTCGTCCTCTTCCTCTACCTCGGCCCCTCCCTCTCCCCCTACGAGGGGCCGTCCCGGCCGGCGGCGGGGCTCCGGGTGTGGGGGCGGCTTTGGGCTTGCGGCCTCTCTTCTTGCCCCCCCGCCCCCGTCCCCCTCCTCCTCCTCCTCCAACCACGGCGGCGGGGGGGGTGTAGTCTTCGTCACTCAGCTGACCCACGTCTTCCTCAAACTCCTCCTCCTCCTCCTCAAACCCCCTGGGGGGCGTGGCCTCGCGCTCGCCACCAGACTCCGCCCCTATGGTACGAGAGAGAGTGTGATGTCATCGCTCACACTGCGAGCATCGTTGAATGATTCGCCGGGGGAGAAAAAAATCCCAGTCGTTCTCCCACAATATAGGCGTATTTTTTCTAATAAAAATTGGCTCACAAATGCCCTGTTGTCCTACAATCAGTGTTGTCTTGTCAGGCATTTTTTCCATTTAGTCGGCCATAGTTTTTTGGACGAAATGCCTATTCATTTTGGTCACACTTAAGTCATTTGGACAAAATGCTTAATTAGTCTTAGTCACATGTTGCCATTTCTATCCTTGATAGTTTTAGACGACGGGAACTCAAAGAGGTTTTAAGTCAGTTTTAGTCTGTGGAAAATCAAAACCTTTAGTCCCATATTAGTAAAAGAAATTAAATGAAAACATGTATTTAAATTACTTTAATGAAGTCAGAGGTGTTCAGTTGGTGTTCTGATGTTAGACCTGGTTGCTTATTTTTCCTCACATAAGCAACCCCAGTGTTGTTTTTGGCAGGTATTTTTTTTAAGGCTGTCAGCATTAACTAATTAATCGCGAGTTAACTCAGCCTTGAGTTAACTCGATTAATTTTTTTAGTGCGAGATTAACTCACAGTAAAACCAAAGGCCAAGCGGGTCTATTTGGTTCAATTTCGCCAGTTGAATAATTGTTAAATATCTGCATCAGTTAAGATAAGTCTACACAATTGGAGAATGTAGAACACTTTCTACAAAATGTGCATGTTCGCTCCCAATGATATCAACATCAAATTGTTGACAAATTATTTAATTTAGATCTGGAAGTCTAAATAAATGTCATCAAATGGTGGTCTGTGGCTCAAATGAAGAATAAATAATTGACCTTGATATGAATATTCTTGAAAAACACTCATTTAAGGTATATTTAGAACTCATAAAAATATGCGATTAAATTGCGATTAATCAAAGATTAACTATGGGCAATCATGCGATTAATCACGAATATTTTTTTTAATCGATTGACAGCTCTATTTTTTTTTAGATTTAGTCGGTCTCAGTCTTGTGGACGAAAGGCTTGTTCATTTTAGTCTCATTTCAGCCATTTCTATTCATGATAGTTGTAGTCTAGTTTTAGTCAACATCCTGAAAAGGCAATTTTAGCTTGTCAGTCTTAGTCTTACTCGTGAGAAAGAGGTGCTGACAAAGTCATTTTAATTATTGTCAGGAGTGACGAAAACAACAGAGAGAAAGAGAGAGAGACGTGGCTATTACATCTGTTTCCTCACCTGTGTTAGACTTGGAGGCGTGGCCTGTCTCTGCGTCGTCGTCCAGATATCGCGTGGCCTCCGACATCCCCAGAAACACTGCCGCGCCGCGCACCGCCGCCATGTCGGAGCTGAAACACCACACAGAACACACAATATAGGATTTAAACAGGAATTTATGGCCTGGAAAAGGACAGTTGTTTTACAGACCATAGTAAATGATGCATTCATTCATTCATGGTCTGGTAAAGGACAGTTGTTTTACAGACCATAGTAAATGCTGCATTCATGGTCTGGTAAAGGACAGTTGTTTTACAGACCATAGTAAATGATGCATTCATTCATTCATGGTCTGGTAAAGGACAGTTGTTTTACAGACCATAGTAAATGATGCATTCATTCATGGTCTGGTAAAGGACAGTTGTTTTACAGACCACAGTAAATGCTGCATTCATGGTCTGGTAAAGGACAGTTGTTTTACAGACCATAGTAAATGATGCATTCATTCATTCATGGTCTGGTAAAGGACAGTTGTTTTACAGACCATAGTAAATGATGCATTCATGGTCTGGTAAAGGACAGTTGTTTTACAGACCACAGTAAATGCTGTATTCGTGGTCTAGTGAAGAACAGTTGTTTTACAGACCACAGTAAATGCTGTATTCATGGTCTAGTGAAGAACAGTTGTTTTACAGACCACAGTAAATGCTGTATTCGTGGTCTAGTGAAGAACAGTTGTTTTACAGACCACAGTAAATGCTGTATTCGTGGTCTAGTGAAGAACAGTTGTTTTACAGACCACAGTAAATGCTGCGTTCATGGTACGGTAAAGAACAATATCTTACAGACCACAGTAAATGCTGCGTTCATGGTACGGTAAAGAACAATATCTTACAGACCACAGTAAAAGCTGCGTTCATGGTACGGTAAAGAACAGTTGTTTTACAGACCACAGTAAATGCTGTACTCGTGGTCTAGTGTAGAACAGTTGTTTTACAGACAGGTAAAAGGAGAAGGGGCTTGGTCTACCTGGTGATGGCGCTCATCTCTCCGGTGTAGATGAAATCCAGCAGTTTCTCCAGGGCGTAGCGGCTGACCTTGTTGGGGTCAAGGGTCATGACCCCTCCTCCTCGACCTCTGACCTCTGCGTGGTCGTCAGCGGCGGTGGGGTCGGGGGTGGAGGTCTGGGAGCTGAAGTAGACGCTGAACGCTGCCAGAACACTGAGGCGGAAATTCAGTTATATATTTAAAGGAACATCAGGGTAGAAATACCAACGCGCCAAATATTCAGCTGTGCCAGAAAATATTCAGCATGAAAACGAAGGGGGAAAAAAAATGCATTTTCGGGCAGTTTCAGCCTGAATTCAGTTTCAGTCTGAATTGGTGGAAAATATATCACTAGATAGAATGAAATTAATGCACTCAAAAGTGCTGAATAGTTTTATTACAGACCCATAATAGTGATTATTATTTAAATGTAATATAAATATTCCATTTTCAAAAATACTTTTGGTCATTTCATCATCTACCCTGTGTCATGTGAACAGCCCAGACAGTTTATAAGTTACTTCATTCACTATTTAGATATACTGTATAATCTTCATTTTAGTTGCCCCGCCCCCATCCTATACAAACCCATTACAACTTGCCATGATAGATTCATTAAAAACACCCAATCTCCTTTCCCCCCCATTTACTATTTTCATTTATGTTTTAAAATATTGCTTTGGAAAATGTGGCAGCCTCCGCTCATCGGTGAGCAAGAAAGAATAAAACACATATTTTAAAAATATATATGAAAACAGTGTCCCTCTTTGCGTGGGACAGTCCCTCATTTACAAGACTTTTTTACTAGGATTGGGCCCCTGTCAGGGGCGGATATAACATGTCCCATTTGGGGGTGCATAACCCGTGGCGGGAAGCCGCACCCATACAATTTTCAGTTACAGGACTTGTATTAGGAAAGTATAAGCATCAATAATAACACCCGTTGTTGTTGAAGTTGCAACAGACACGCAGCATGCATAAAGCTAAAGGTCTGACTCAGTGAGTTTTCTGTTTTCAATGATGAAATGCTGTTGGTTTAGTGCTGACACAGCTGTAGTTAGTTAGTAGCAGTAGTACTAGTGTTTCAAATCATTTCAATTATAAGCACTTTAATTTGAAATGTGGGTTGTTTGCATGACATCGTGTTTGGTGGAGCAGTCAGGGCATTAACCCTTAGTGTACTGAACGCGTTTTGGTGTTCTAAGCATTATGTTTTAACTATTGAAAAATAGCAGATCTACAAGCTCATAGCGCGCCACCGAGTGGCGCGCTATGAGCTTGTATCTCTGCTATTTTTGAAAAATCGTGAAAACGTGGTGAAATCTTTGAATATCATGTTATTCAGAAACTAGAAATCTAGACAGGACACAATGGTTGTGTTGCTGTGTTTTAACTATTGAAAAATAGCAGATCTACAAGCTCATAGCGCGCCACCGAGTGGCGCGCTATGAGCTTGTATCTCTGCTATTTTTGAAAAATCGTGAAAACGTGGTGAAATCTTTGAATATCATGTTATTCAGAAACGCCCCATGCCCATTCCTAGATCCGTCCCTGGTACCTGCGATGTGCGCGGAACTCCTCATGGTCTCCTCCCTCTCCTCCCTCGCTGCTCAGCCTCACCGTCACGTCGCACAGAACGTCTTCCTCGCGCTGCTGCTGCAGACGCTGCAGCAAGAGGGCGCCGTGGCGCCCGGACGCTGTAGTCGCCATGGAGACCGGCTTGTATACGCTTCCTGTTTCCTGTTGACAGACAGACAGACAGACAGACAGACAGACAGACAGACAGACAGACAGACAGACAGACAGACAGACAGACAGACAGACAGACAGACAGACAGACAGACAGACAGACAGACAGACAGACAGACAGACAGACAGACAGAGGTCATTTATTGTAAATATGAATGAATACACATCCAGCAAAAAAAAAAAAATCACAGCAAACAGAAACTGCAAAGCTGATTCTAATCCATCATAGTCGACACATCAGTGGTTTTCAACCAGTGGTCCCGGAGGGGGGTAGCAGGGGGTCCCCCTTGCAGCTAAATGATAACCTATATTGATCATTTAAACATACTTAAAGGGGAAATCCACCCATTTTCAACATTTTACTATTAATCATTAATAGTCATTAATGACTGAGTCATTAATAGTCCTGGGCGGTATCGATTTTTTAATATCGGTATTGATAACGTGTTAATTAAATCGATATTCGATATTACCGTACATTTCTCATATTTTAATAGAATACAGCATAATGTCGGTATTTGACGATATTCGGTATTATTTTTTTATAGACCCAGCGATATTACTCGGTATTGATTTCCAGTATCGCGATAAACGGTAATACCGGTATATTGCCCAAGACTAGTCATTAATATTAGATTAATATTAGTCATCATCAATATATCTTAGAGAGGTTGTGTGGACATTCTGTGTTTCCTAGAGGTCTGGGGGCAAAGCAAATCATTAACATGAAAAACATATTGATGACAATTGACATCATCAAGAAAATGTGTGGAATTCCCCTTTAACATGGGTATAGTTTTGTAACCAAATGGGCCCCTAAATGATGGACAGTTGGTCACCAAATGGACCCTTATAGATCTGTGTCCGTTTGGGTTCATTTTACGCTCTCAAGAGTTAAATTGGATTTAAACATCTGAATTTGGCGTACGTCATTTTCAAGAATCTACACAATTAGAAAATGTAGAAGAATTGTTATTTTGACCAACATTTCGCCAGTCATCTCTACCTAAATGTTGGACACAAACTTGAAAATCCTTAGTTTTGGGTCTGAGAGACTAAACTCAACATCAAACAGTGGTGTGTGGATAAAATGCAAAATAAATAGTGGGCCCTGGTATGAAAAAGGATAATAAAAATAAAACACTGATGTAAGGTAATGGAAGAACACATTATAATACAGGGGTTTTCAACCGGTGGTCCGGGGACCACCAGTGGTCCTTGAGAAGGTTCCAGGTGGTCCCCAGGCTAAATGATGGAAAGTTGGTTAACCAGATGTAACTCTTGAGAATGTAAAAATGAAACCAAATGGACCCGCAAGGGTCCATTTGGTTTCATTTTTACACTCTCAAGAGTTAAAATATTCATCATCTGAATTAGCACCACTTAATTAAGAAGTTTACACTGTTTTGTTGGCAAAATCCAGCCTGGAATTGTGGACAAAACCAAAAGAATTCTTTAATTTTAGGTCTTTGGTGTGAAAATGTAATCAAATGGTGGTCCGTGGCTCAAATGCTGAATAAATGGTGGTCCCTGGAGTGAAAAAAGGTTGAAAACCTCTGTTATAATACATTACATACAAATAACAATTCAACACCTGCATTTACGAATGGAAACATAAAATAAAAGCTCTTGTCATCACTCACACACACACACACACACACACACACACACACACACACACACACACACACACACACACACACACACACACACACACACACACACACACACACACACACACACACACACACACACACACAGGCCTGCTAATGTTGCAACAACAGAATGCTAACAGTAGCTGCTGTGAGTGTTTTATAATGAATGCTAAACCGTGAGCTTAGAATTAATGACTGTAATTATCACTGAGAAATGAACCCAAACAAGCAGATATTATAAAATAAGAGCCTCAACTAGTCGTTTAACAAGAAAATAAAAGCTTGCTAAGCATTATGCTCTTATTGCGAAGGTCGGAGTTGTTTTTTTTTTTTTTTTTTTTACTAACGGAAATAAGCGACATTCCATATTAAAAGCTTTAAGCTAATTAACGTCGACGTTATTAACCAACCGAACGTCGACGATATCAAAGAGAAAACGTCGCTGCGTTTAATGTTTAAATGTGTTAAATTCCTGATAAAAACGATAAAGTACCTTTACTTTAATTTCCTCCAGCGGCCGCCATTGAGCGGTGACGTCATTGGCGGTCAGATTATGGATCCCACCGCGGTTCCAGGGAGAGAGCCGCTGTGATTGGCCAACGCTCGCTGTGATTGACAGCCGGTTCTCGTTCTCGCAGCAAATCAGGCGGACGACAGGGCGGGGTCTGACCCGGAAATGCGGCGGGATTCATAATCACGTGGGTCAAACACACACATGCACGCACGCGCACACACACACACACACACACACACACACACACACACACACACACACACACACACACACGCACACACACACACACACACACACACACAGCTTCTCGCGAGAGTTTTGCGTGAAATAAATAAAAGTAAAACACAAGTAAATTACATTAAAAAAGTAGCTTACAATGTGAATTCCACACATATACCTTAGAGTTGTGTGGACTTGTTGGAAAAAGCTCTCCATTCTGTGTTTCCTAGAAATGGAGGTCTGAAAAAAATGACGTTTTTCTTTTAGGACCTATTTTTCTGATAGTGTACAGATGGAACCATTTGGCTCATTATTTGTAAATGGATTCATAATTTTGAAAATGGGTGGAATTTCCTTTTAATAAATTAAGCCAGTCAATGATGTGAAATACTCCATGGTATTTCACTTTCAAATAAACTTTTGGTCATTTTATGGTCTACTCAGTCTCATGTGAACACACCAGACAGTTTATACGTTACTCCTTTCAGTATTTAGATATTTGATGTTCATTAGTCTGCCGGAACATCCTTCCTTTACAAACCCATTATAACTTAAAACTCCATTTTAACCATGACAGATTATTCAAAAACAATCAATCTTTTTCCTGGTGACTGATATTGTCCTCCTAATACGTGAGAGGGCAGTGGAATTTCATTTACAGTTTTTATTTATTTTTAAAATGTTGTTTTATTCAAACTGTCTGGTGTGTTCACGTGAGGCTGAGTAGCCGAGACCATAAAATGACCAAAAGTTTCTTTGAAAGTGGAATACCCCTTTAACATTTGTATTGATAACACATTTAAAATGCACAAAAATATATAGGCTTAGGCCCTATATCACATCTATAAGCTCACAATGAGCCACATGTTGTAATACCGATAAATATTGGGACATATCCTAATAATTATACTCTACTAGTATACCTGAACATTTACTATACTAGATTTAAGGTGCTTATTGACCTCTAGAGAGCAGTAGAGACCAACCTCCAGAAGACATACAGTCCTACACTGAAAGTAAAAGGAGTCCACTTTAAGAACTTCTTTACATATTCTTTTAAATGTTTTGGAAGGAAATACATTCAGTCCCATTAAGGTTCCCTATCTATCCGGCAGTGCTCACACCACAACCTGATACCTGATGTGAGCTCATAGATCTGTTAGTTTTGTTGCTGGTTTAGCATTAGTATGATGCAAAAGTAAAATAAATGTGTGTTACTTCTGTGGAAAAGGAGTTTCTGCCCTCAGAGTAGAATTTTCTTTTTTTTTTTTTAACAAAACAAACACTGGATATCGAATATTAAACGTCTTTTTTATTACTAAAAGTTGTGTTACACTGAAGGTTCATTTCGCTTCATTTCACAACTAAGATCTTTATTGAAATCACAATTTTTACCACTTTAATGGAAAATAAAAATAAAAATAAGAGAAAAAACATGAAACAAACAATGCTAACAATTGAATATGTACAGCGTTGTGATCGGACGACACACACACACAGAGAGGGGAGGGGGTCGACAATGCTGCCATTGGTTGGAGGACAGAGAGCGAGAAGACAGGCTGTCATTGGTTGGAGGACAGAGAGCGAGAAGACAGGCTGTCATTGGTTGGAGGACATACAGAGGGGGGCGTCGCCAGGCTGCCATTGGTTGGTCGGTTGGAGTAACGCTGAGGCTCGTTAATGGGAGGCACTTAAAATCTGAGAGCCTGAAAGAGCCAAAAAAAACGGAAAAAACTGCACACCTTTCCAAAAAATAAAAAAAACGACTCTGTCAAAAGTATTAAAGTAAAACCTTTGCTTAAGCCTGGGGAAGAAATGCAGACGCCTCCGTCTCCTCTTTGTTTTGGCTGCTTTTAGCAGCAATCTGCTACGAAGCCCCCGGTGACCACATGTGTGTTCCGGATGGAAAATGATCCCGGACCCCACAGATTTAAGGGTCCCGCCAACGGTTCCTTGCGGTGTTCAGAGAACATGGGGGGGAGGGTCTTTGATGCACAGACGTACACATCATTTTTTTTTTTTTTTTTTTTTAGATCTCACAGCTCACAAGCAGGAAGGATGCTTGCTTGCATGCGTGGCCTGGCCTGGTCTGGTCTGGTCTGTGAGATCTCTGGGAGAAGTTATCAAAGATCACCACCATGTGACCAGAACGTTAGGTCTGATATCTGCAACTACCATGAAGAAAAAAAAAATCCTTCTAAACTGACACTCAGCATTAATTATGCAACAATAATAGTAATAATAGACATATTTACAGGAATTCTTCTTTCCTTCTTTTCTTTAGAACATTAGTCACTTCAATGCCAGTTTAAATAGAAAAACAAAGTCCTTTTAACTGTTGCTGTTGGGGGAAGGGGGCACTACGATGATCACGCACACGCACGCACACACACACACACACGCGCACACGCACTATTGTCTGATGGCTACGTGTTTCGATGATTCTATGTACAATAAAACAAGAATGAAAAAAATAATAGAGAAATAATAAAACCCATAGCATTTCTTGTGTAGCAGTGTTGTGTGTCTGTTGTTGAATGTTGGCTGCCTTGTTTTCACGTCAAGTTTTTTTTTTTTCATTGTTGAGAAGATCTCGTCCTCAGTGTGTGTGTGTGTGTGTGTGTGTGTGTGTGTGTGTGTGTGTGTGTGTGTGTGTGTGTGTGTTTCAGGAGCAGATGATATGGTTTGTTGTCGCACAGGGAGAATATTTCTTTTCCATTCTGTAGGCCCTAAAAAAATGATGATTGCAGGGATTTTTTTTTTGGTTCTACTTCCGATGACTAACAAACAAAAACTACGTCGACGACATTATTCACTCCCGAGCAGAAGACCTGGAAACTCGCAAAAAAGGAATTGTTTCCCAGACCAGGTCGGGTCAGATCTTCTCCTGGATGAAGGAAGGGGCAGGTTGCAGAGCCTGGTTGAAGAGTGGTCAGATCTACTGTATGAAGCAGGGGTTTTTCAACAGGTGTTCCGGGGACCACCAGTGGTCCCTGAGAGGGTTCCAGGTGGTCCCCAGCTAAGTTGGTTAACCAGATGTAACTCTTGAGAACATAAAAATGAAACCAAAAGGGTCCATTTGGTTTCATTTTTACGTTCTCAAGAATTAAAATATTCATCATCTGAATTACCCCAAGTCTAATACAGCTAGAAGATGGACAAAAGCAAAATAAATCATTAGTTTTTGGGGTCTGTGTGGGTCCGTGGCTCAAATGCTAAATAAATGGTAGGCCCTGGGATCAAAAAGGTTGAAAACCACTAGTATAAAGGGGTCATGTGGTCACGTGGTTCCGGATGAAGTAAGGGTCAGATCTAAAAGGGGGGGAAACGTGTGCTGCAGTTGATGCTGAGAGGGCGTTTTGGCCTGGTGGTGGATGTGGAAGATGTTCTCTGGGTTGCGTTTTGGTCAGACACTCCTGGATGAACGGTTCTTCTTCTCAGATCTTCTCCTGGATGAAGGCGTGCTGCAGGGCCTGGTTGATGCTGATGCGCTTGGCCGGGTCCAGCATCAGCGTTCCGTCGATCAGGTCCTTGAGGGTCAGGACCTTCTTCCTCTGGTCCTCGGGGAGTCTCTGTCCTCCCACCATGTCCGTCAGGAGGTCCTTGGTGGGGTTGATGGTGGACATCACCGTCACCTTCTCCTGTGTGGGTTGGAGCGAAACAAAACCAAGAGTTAGTCTGAAGATCTCATTTAAAAAAAACACCATAAAGCAGGGGTTTTCAACCTTTTTTGACTCCAGGGACCACCATTTATTCAGCATTTGAGCCACGGACCACCATTTGATTACATTTTCACACCACAGACCTAAAAGTGGAGAACTCGTTTTGGTTTTGGACCGCAATTCCAGGCTGGATTTTTGCAAACGAAACAGTGCAAACTTCTTAATTAAGTGGTGCTAATTCAGAAGACGAATATTTTAACTCTTGAGAGTGTGAAAATGAAACCAAATGGACCCACAAGGGTCCATTTGGTTTCATTTTTACATTCTCAAGAGTTACATCTGGTTCACCAACTTTCCATCATTTAGCCTGGGGACCACCTGGAACCATCTCAAGGACCACTGGTGATCCACGGACCACTGGTTGAAAACCCCTGCCATAAAGGATTTTAGCAGAAGTTCTCAGTGTGACTGAGAAGTTCTACGGAGCATGTTCTGCTAAGCTGTTTTAA
Organism: Benthosema pterotum; assembly: GCA_039105355.1. Classification (NCBI taxonomy): domain Eukaryota; kingdom Metazoa; phylum Chordata; class Actinopteri; order Myctophiformes; family Myctophidae; genus Benthosema; species Benthosema pterotum. The sequence continues at coordinate 49,039,965 of CM076982.1, read as the reverse complement.
ACAGCAGAGAGAAAACGTGCAATAGTTTTTTACCTTTGCATATCATTTGCTATGTATATTTGACTATGTTACAAACATTAATTAAAATAAAAATCTGTATTTATGCTCCCTTGAGTACACTCCAAAAGGTAGTAGAATAGTAGTACTTAGTACTTGCACAGGAACCTTTTACCTAAGTACTAAGAGGAGTTACTATGGTCAAATTTCACTTTGCTGGAAAAGTTATTAATATTACAGCAATACGTAATTCGTTACTGTCCATCTCTGGAGGCGAGTGACTTGAGCAGGAGTGAATATGAAAAATAAACAAACTGAAGGAGTCGGGGAGAGTTAAAGGGGAATTCCACCCGTTTTACAAAAAAATCCTGAGCGGGTACAAATGTGAACCAAATGGACCCTGGCGGGTCCATTTGGTTCCATTTGTATCCTCTCAGGAAAAAGGGGTCTGAAAGAAAAATCATTAACATGGTGAAATACATCTTGATGATGTCATCAAGATGTATTTCACCATGTTAATGATTTTTTCAGACCTACATTTCTAGTAAATACAGAATTGGGGGAACCTTTTTTATCATGTCCACATACAACATCTCTAAGCTATATTGATGACATTCAAATGTAGAAAATGGGGGGAGTTCCCCTGTAATATGCAAACGGCAGCAGTAAAACAAACCCTCTCAGTGACTTTGTCCACTTCGATGTAGAGGAAGTTGAGGTTCTGGTCGAAGTGCTGGTCTTTGAACAGACCTTTACGGATCATCTGAGGAAAAAACACAAAGACACACATCAGACACTCCAACACACCTGGAGACTCACTGTCAGTGTACAGTACCAGTACCGTCATTTCTGGACTATAAGCCACACCTTACAGGGCTTGACACTAACACTTGCCCGCTTGCCCGGGGCAAGTAAAAAAAAAATGGTGGGGCAAGTGAAGACTGCTACCTGGTTGCCCAATCGGGCAAGTGTGCAACTTGAAAAACTGGATTTGGGAAATAACACAGCCAAATTAACATACACCTCAAAATGACCTAATCTTCTACATTCTCTAGTTGTGTAGACCTGGGCTAATTAAGATGATGAATTTTAACTCTTGAGAGTGTAAAAATGAAACCAAATGGACCCGCAAGGGTCCATTTGGTTTCATTTTTACGTTCTCAAGAGTTACACCTGGTTAACAAACTTAACTGGGGACCACCTGGAACCCTCTCAGGGACCACTGTTGGTCCCTGGACCACCTGTTGAAAACCCCTGGTTTAAAGCACCCAAGGAAGTAAACTTAAATGCAAAATTTACAATATATTTTTGGGGGGCAAGTGACCATGACCTGAGGGCAAGTAGAACCTGACTTACACTTGCCCGATGGGCAAGTGCCTCAGAGACCTTAGTGTCAACCCCTGCCTGAATATAAGCCGCGCCAGCTAAATTTGGGGCAAAGTGCTGTTTTTTTCTATGTATAAGCCGCACCTGACTATAAGCCACACCAGACAACAAGCTTCATGTTAGAGCAGTGGTTTTCAACCTTTTTTTCATCCCAGGGCCCACTATTTATTCGGCATTTGAGCTACAGACCACCATTTGACAACATTTTCACCCCACAGAACCCAAAACTTCCACAATTTCAGGATGGATTTTCGCAAACAAAACAGGCAAAACATAGAGATCAAAATGACCATGACTTGTTAATTAATTGGTGCTAATTTAGATGGTGAATATCATAACTCTTGAGAGTGTAAACATGAAACCAAATGGACCCGCAAGGGTCCATTTGGTTTCATTTTTACGCTCTCAAAGAGTTACATCTGGTTAACCAACTTTCCATCATTTAGTCTGGAGGGCCCACCTGGAACCCTCTCAGGGACCACCTGTTGAAAACCCCTGTTAAAAAAAAAAACACCTGTAAAAATCCATAGATTGGCCGCACCGTTGTATAAGCCGCAGGGTCCAAAGCATGTGAAAAAAGTAGCGGCTTATAGTCCGGAAATGACGGTACTCAGGGATTGACATTAAGTTTCTTGCGGAACTTCCAACAAGTACATTTCCATTAGCTTGTCCAAAAACACTTACTGTAGGTTGTTTTTTTTTTTCATTGAATAACATGTTTCAATATGAGATGAATACGATCAGTTTACAAGTCCAAAAGGACCCAGAATGGAATGTCTGTGGTCTAATGTACATTTCAGGCATTCCTAATATCTTTTCTATCCACACACGGTCAGCAGAATAACTTGTTTCACATTGCGTGTATGTATTCACCCAGTATGTCATTCGCAAGACTCGGGAGTCATTGTTAAGGGGACTAGTTTCATATTTATTTGAACGTTTTGGTAGGAAATGTATATTACCCGGTGAGGAGCTTGGAATCAGACTGAACATATTAACTCTTCCCCCCCTTTTTTTTGAAAAATAAATAAATAAATAAATAAATAAATAATAATAATGCAAAAATGTTTTTGTTTTGGGGGGGGGGGCTAACTCGTCTATGGCTGGTATAGAATTAAACTTCCCTTTAGAAAAAAAACATGAAAAGAACATTGACTGTTCTTAAATGAACTCTTCCTATTTGCAGTCCTTGTTTTCCCTCACGTAAAAGTATAGATATTTTACTATCTATATTTATTTTACTATCTATATTTATTTATTAAAAACACATTTGCAACCAGAACGTTTCAAAGGGATATGGAAACTGGAAAGGGTTGTACTTCATTAGGTAGGTTTAATGTGTGTGGCTGTTCAGTGTGGTTCCAGTACCTTGTTAGGCATCTTGCCCTTCAGATCCATGGCCAGTTTGATCATGTGGTTGTTGGAGGAGCCAGGGAACAGGATCTTTCCCGTGTAGAGCTCGTATAAAGTGCAGCCCACCGACCACATGTCTATACCGTAGTCATATGGCTTCCCTATGACTGAGAGAAAGAGACAGAGAGAGAGCATAATATAGCATTGTTCATATTAACTCGATCACCGTTCACGACAACGGTGTCGTGTTCTGCGTTATTCTATATCCCACGGCATTCGGTCAAAACCCTTATTTTGAAGCGCCACAAAAAAACGGTTGGTGTGATTACGTCATGGTGTTTCTGGTGTCTTGACTAATCTGTCCTTTCACCATCTGGTCACGAATCCCGGAAGTGACGTTCAGTCCTAGTGGTTTTAGCGACATTCAGGAGCCAAATTTGAGATAATGCCGTTTGAATGCATGGGATAGAATGGGTGCGGGTGCAAAAGATTTTCAAAATGGCTGCCGCCCATTCTGTCAACACCACAACGATCGTCAGACGATGCGCTCCGATCAATAGATGGATTAAAGCAGGGGTTTTTCAACCTCTTTGATGCCAGGGCCCACCATTTATTCAGCATTGGAGGACCACCATTTGAGGACATTATAAGCCCCACAGACCCCAAAACTAAAGATTTATTTTTGCTTTAGTACACAATACCAGGCTGGATTTGGGGGGAAAAAAAACAGAAAACATACAGAACAAAATGATCATTAAACTTCTGGTTGTGTAGACTTGGGGCTAATTAAGATGATGAATATTTTAACTCTTGAGAGTGTAAAAATGAAGCCAAATGGACCCGCAAGGGTCCATTTGGTTTCATTTGGTTAACCAACTTAGCTGAGGACCACCTGGAACCCTCTCAAGGACCACTGGTGGTCCCCGGACCACCGGTTGAAAACCTCTGGATTAAAGAACAGAATCAATTGATCGCCGTGTTTTGTCCTACCGTCGTAATGCGTGTGCGTTAGTGCTGTCAGATCGAATTTCATTTAATGAAATCAGTTCGAATATTAAAAACATATATAGGATTCGAAGGATTAAATTGCCATTCAAATTTAGCCTTAATAATTAATTAATTCTATATCATATTTTTATTTGGTTTCATACGTTATTTCCCCTGTTAAATTTAACAAATATTCCGGTGCCTGCAAGTTTGCAACCATCGCTGCATGCGAATAAATGTGTGCGTCCGCTCGATAGCGTGACAAGCCATCATGACACACACACACACACACACACACACACACACACACACACACACACGCACAATCTTTTGGGACAATCTAAGATGAAAACAAAAAAGTGTTGTATCCTGCCGTTTTCTACTTCTTGCTAATTAGATACTGCATTATAATATGGTGTTTTTGTTGTCATGATTTGTCACGACCCGAGTTGGCTTTGTCCGCCGGCGCAATCTGTGTTTTTTTATTAACCGTTTTCGAAAAGTCTATGAGGAAACTTAATGAGGATTCCGTTTCTGGAACCAAGGCGACATCTTGAAAGGGGCGGGACTGCGCAGCTCGCTCGCTCTATAGTGAGGTTGTACTTACTGATCTCAGGGGCTCTGTAGAACCTGCTCACCAGGTAGGGGGTGATGTCGTTGTCCGCTACGTGAGACGCCGAACCAAAATCACACAACTTTAAGATGGTCTTTGACTCGTTCACCTGTGTGAGAGAGAAAGAGACGCGTTTCTATAGGACACCGTTATGGGAGTAACAACCTGCAGAGACACGATTCTATAGGAACAGCTGACGACATCTTCACCCCCCACAGACCCCCACAAAACTAAACATTTCTTTTGGGTTTTGTCCACAATTCCAGGCTGGATCTTCACTAAACAAAACAAAGCAACCAGGCATTACAGATCTAAATGTGTCGAATTCTAAATTAAGCGGTGCTAATTTAGATGATGAATATTTCCATTTGGTTTCAAAGAGTTGCATCAGGTTGACCAACTTTTCATCGGGATAACCAACTTAGCCTGTGGACCACCTGGAACCCTCTCAAGGACCACTGGTGGTCGCCAGACCACTGGTTGAAACCTCTGCTATAGGACAACGTTATGAAAACTAAAATTGGAACAAAAAAGCATTCCCTGGAACGAAAAAAAAAGAAAGAAAAAAAAATGCTCCTGACTCTATGGAACTAAAAATTTTGTCTCTGGAACTAATGGTTTTGTCCCTAAAATTTAATTTCACAATCTTTTTTTCAGCAACTAAAACAGCTTCAGGAACTTCCCATTGCTCGCTAGCGACTTTTATGATTTTGTCCCATTGAAATACTAGCTGTATTATGACGAGCTGACACATGTGGACAGTTTTTTTTTTTTTAATATTCTAAAGATAAACTCACCAGTATGTTATCAGGTTTAATATCGGCGTGTAATATATTACATCGTTTCAGTAACTTGAGGGCCAGGAACAGCTGCTGGCTGTAGGACCTCACAGCCTTGATGTGCAGACCCACGTCTTTGCCGTATTTCTTCAGGACCTCGCGAAGGTTCATGCTGCGGGCGAGGAGAAAACAGCGAGAGATTAATATATATATTATACCCTTTTTGTCCTGACCCTCGATTTGAGTTCCTGACACCAGATTATACAGTAGTTCCTGACACCAGATTATAGCTGCAGCAACATTCTAGCTTTTGACACTAGATTCTACAGTAGTTTCAGACACTAGAATCTACTTTTTGACACTAGAATCTAGTTTCTGACGCTAGAATCGAGTTTTTGACACTAGATTCTATAGTTTCTGACACTAGATTCTATTTTTTTCTGAAAAATCTGTGTTCCTGTGTCAGTGATGCTAACATATTTCAAGCCAAGGACCACCAGAATTATCCATATTTGGCTGCAGACCCCCCATCTGAAAACACATTGTTCTAATCTAGGGCTAGAAACAAAAATTGGGAGTTAAAAATGATGTATTCAGAGATTTGCAGCACAGTTTCACAATTTTTCAAAAAATAGCAAGCTCATATCGCGATATGAGCTTGTAGATCTGCTATTTTTCAACAGATTGAACACCAAAACGTGTTCAGTACACAATAGGTTAATATAAACACACACACACACACACACACACACACACACACACACACACACACACACACACACACACGCACACACACACACACACACACACACCTCAGAGGTTCAAACACCAGACAGAGGTGCTGCTTGTGGTAGAAGTGTCTGAAGAGCCTCAGACAGTGGAACTTGTCGTCTGGGTCGGCGTCGTTGAGCTTCTTCAGGAACTCCAGCTCCTTCAGACCCGTCTTCTGCCTGGAATACAACACAGAACATCTGTCACATCTATAGAAATACCACAGAACATCTGTCACATCTATAGAAATACCACAGAACATCTGTCACATCTATAGAAATACCACAGAACATCTGTCACATCTATAGAAATACCACAGAACATCTGTCACATCTATAGAAATAACATCTGTCACATCTATAGAAATATACACAGAACATCTGTCACATCTATAGAAATACCACAGAACATCTGTCACATCTATAGAAATAACACAGAACATCTGTCACATCTATAGAAATAACATCTGTCACATCTATAGAAATATACACAGAACATCTGTCACATCTATAGAAATACCACAGAACATCTGTCACATCTATAGAAATACCACAGAACATCTGTCACATCTATAGAAATACCACAGAACATCTGTCACATCTATAGAAATACCACAGAACATCTGTCACATCTATAGAAATAACATCTGTCACATCTATAGAAATAACATCTGTCACATCTATAGAAATACCACAGAACATCTGTCACATCTATAGAAATATACACAGAACATCTGTCACATCTATAGAAATAACATCTGTCACATCTATAGAAATACCACAGAACATCTGTCACATCTATAGAAATACCACAGAACATCTGTCACATCTATAGAAATATACACAGAACATCTGTCACATCTATAGAAATACCACAGAACATCTGTCACATCTATAGAAATATCACAGAACATCAACAGAACATCTGTCACATCTATAGATTATGATGTATCACCATGTGTGGGAGTAATGTAAATCACACTGGATTAGTACGGTAGTAAATTCTAATCCTTTAACCAAAACCCTTCGCTTACAATGCCAGCACAACTCAAAGGTGTAAACATATTTACATATATTCCTCCTTCCTCCAAGGACTCACATGAGTTCGTTGTTCCTGATGATCTTGACTGCCACCTCCTGGCCGGCCCGGGCGGTGTCTCTGGCTCTGATCACATTGCTGAACACGCCCTGACCCGTGTACCCGTACACGTCGTAGCGCTTGTCCAACGTCTCCCCGATGTTCACCCCTGAAACATGAAAAGAAAACACATTAACCCATTTTGTCCTGACACTCGATTCGACTTTCAGAAGAAGAGGGGGGGTCCCGCACACTGTCTTCACTTTGAAATAGCTTTATTTAGGCAAACAACGTTTCGGTCGGAATGACCTTCATCAGGTATACCTGATGAAGGTCATTCCGACCGAAACGTTGTTTGCCTAAATAAAGCTATTTCAAAGTGAAGACAGTGTGCGGGACCCCCCCTCTTCTTCTGATTATGTGCATTGGTTTGCTGGCTCCGACGCACCTGTCGCTGTAGGTGTGCACAAAGGACTTCTCTACAAAACTCGATTCGACTTTGACACCAGGTTATACAGTAGTTCCTGACACCAGATTATAGCTGCAGCAACATTCTAGCTTTTGACACTAGATTCTACAGTGGTTTCCGACACTAGAGATTCTAGTTATTAGCACTAAATTATAGTTTCTGATGCTAGGATCTATTTTTTGACACTAGAATCTAGTTTCTGACGCTAGAATCGTGTTTTTGACACTAGATTCTATAGTTTCTGACACTAGATTCTAGTTTTTCTGAAAAATCTGTGTTCCTGTGTGAACATATTTCAAGCCAAGGACCACCAGAATTATCCATATTTGGCTGCAGACCCCCATCTGAAAACATGTTGTTCTAGGGATCCCCCAGAAGCAAAAAAAATAGTTAAAAATGTTTACTTCCAAAATAATGTATTCAGAGATTTGCAGCACATTTTCACAATTTTTCAAAAATAGCAGAACTACAAGCTCATATCGCGCCACTCGGTGAGGCGATATGAGCTTGTAGATCTGCTATTTTTCAACAGCTAAAACACCACAAAGTAACATCATGTCAACGTCTCTGAAGAGGAACATGTTAAGGCTATCGGAACGATCGGATGGAAACGATGGAACATGTTAACTCGTATAGCACTAGGTGTTGCTGTACTTACTGTAATAACCCTCTGCGTCTGTCCAGTTGTCTCGTAGGTTTGGATTCTCCTTGAAGTCCTTCCCCACGCCAGCTGCTCTCATCCTAGCGCTCTGTTAACACAATGACAACCTAGTAACCAGCTCCTAGCACTCTGCACTCTGGAATATATGCAGCAAAACAATAAGGGTGACCCTCCTACGCCCCGGCAGCTAGATAAAACACTAGGGGCCGCCCAACTGCCCCTGGCAGCTAGATAAAACACTACGGGTCGCCCAACTGCCCCTGGCAGCTAAATAAAATGCTACGGGTCGCCCAACTGCCCCTGGCAGCTAGATAAAACACTACGGGTTGCCCAACTGCCCCTGGCAGCTAGATAAAACACTAGGGGCCGCCCAACTGCCCCTGGCAGCTAGATAAAACACTACGGGTCGCCCAACTGCCCCTGGCAGCTAAATAAAATGCTAAAATAATGCCTACACCTGTCCCAGTCTTTACTAAACACACATTCAAAAACATGGATTGTTGGATTAAAACATATTGTTTATTAAAAAAACAAACAAACAAAAAAAACAATGAGACTCACATCGAATTCTAATGCGAACATGTCGTCAGACACTGTAAACATGTCAGGAGCCGAGGGTTTCTTTGGGTTGGCTCCTAGAGAGGGAGAGACAGAGAGAGAGAGAGAGAGAGAGAGAGAGAGAGAGAGAGAGACACACTAATGATTATAACTGTCCGTTTTTTCATCTTTTTTTGGCAAATAAATGCGATTGAACAATGATGTAACAATAAATGCGAATTAAATGATGCGACAAGTGTGACAGTCGTGCTAAAGGCACTTCATGATCCGTCTCACAAACAAAACCCTCCAGAGGCTGCAGTTTAGTCTGTAGTTCTCATCTGGATTCAGCGTTGCAACTAGGACAGTTGAATGATTAAAATGTTTTATCAGACTATTCACAGCTTAAAAATTAACTTAATTTAAGCGTGATTAATAACATTCACACTACGTATGTCCAAAATATACCATGTTCTCCTGTACAGAATTTGAACAAAAAAAAAAAAAATCTGGGGGAAAAAAAAGATCGCTTTATTTTTTTTTGGAAATTTCAAAATAGGGGATCTACAAGCACTGGCTCTGGTTACAGGTAGACACACAGTTATACAGTATGTCTCCATAAAACCCTGCTCTACTCATTTTTTATTTATTTATTTGAGAAAATGCTCAGTAGTAGTAGAGTAGCAGTAGCTATATTCACCATCTCCTGGACCATGTGGTTGGGTCTTGACATTTTGTTAGTATTATTATTGTTAGTAGTATTATTTACCATCTTTCTCCTGTGTAATGAGGTTGTGTTTACTAGTATTATTAGCCGTATTACGTACCATCTTTCTCCTGCGTAATGAGGTTGTTTTTATTCGTATTATTAGTAGTATTACGTACCATCTTTCTCCTGCGTAATGAGGTTGTGTTTAGCTTTGATGCTAGCTTCAAATGTGTTGACGTTCTCCCTCTCGTACTCCTTGACGTCGGCGGCGACTCTCTCCAGGACGTCGTCGGGGGAGGGGGAACGGCTCCGCGTGCTGCTCTGAGGACTGCTGGGCTCTGACGGCTGATTGGTCGATGACGAGGGGTCCTCCGCCCCGCCCCCCGCCTTGTATTTCTGTTGGAATAATACAGACCTGATTTGCACCACAATGTCATTTTTTATATATATATATATATATATATATATATATATATATATATATATATATATATATATATATATATATATCAGATCTACAAGCTCATAGCACACCACTATAAAATGTTCTACTTCTAGGATTTAGTGACAATAATAGGTCTCAAAAGATAGATTACAATGTCCACCTTCGTCCACCAAAATAAAGTGAGTTTCTAACATTTGTAAGATACATGTCTTGATGAGGTTTTCATAGTAACTGAGCTGTGTTTGTAATGATTACCACAACTATGACTAAAATATAGCCAATGTTGTCAATAAGTATGCAAAAACTAGACTAAAATGTCAGGGAGGGACTGGCAGAGAAGAGATCCAGTAGAACTAAATGTCAGGGAGGGACTAGTGGAGAAGAGATCCAGTAGAACTAAATGTCAGGACTAGTGGAGAAGAGATCCAGTAGAACTAAATGTCAGGACTAGTGGAGAAGAGATCCAGTAGAACTAAATGTCAGGGAGGGACTAGTGGAGAAGAGATCCAGTAGAACTAAATGACTAGTGGAGAAGAGATCCAGTAGAACTAAATGTCAGGACTAGTGGAGAAGAGATCCAGTAGAACTAAATGTCAGGGAGGGACTAGTGGAGAAGAGATCCAGTAGAACTAAATGTCAGGGAGGGACTAGTGGAGAAGAGATCCAGTAGAACTAAATGTCAGGACTAGTGGAGAAGAGATCCAGTAGAACTAAATGTCAGGTGATTTCATACAGTGCTATCTACTAGCTGCATGTGTTCAAAATTACGCAGAGGTGTGAACAGTGATATTAATAACCTCTCATAATCCCACCTGGACGATGGCCAGCCGTTGTTGGCGTCTCTGTTCAATCAGAGCCTCTTCATCCAACTCTTCAACGTCGTCAAAGTCCAACCTGTTCAGACACACGCATGGGCAGACACGCACACACACATGCGCAGACACACACACAGTTTTTAGCACAGACAAACACACAGTTTTTTCACATCAGAAAGCTTTGCCGAGATCACAACCAATCCTGCTGCATATTGTAGGGGGGGGGGGGGGGGGGGGGAGAGAGAGAGAGAGAGAGAGACATAGAGAGAGAGAGACATAGAGAGAGAGAGAGAGACATAGAGAGAGAGAGAGACATAGAGAGAGAGAGAGAGAGAGAGAGAGAGAGAGAGAGACATAGAGAGAGAGAGACATAGAGAGAGAGAGAGACATAGAGAGAGAGAGACATAGAGAGAGAGAGAGAGAGAGAGAGAGAGAGAGAGAGAGAGACATAGAGAGAGAGAGAGAGAGAGAGAGAGAGAGAGACAATAGCCACGTTTCCATAAGCCCTATTTTTGCGCAAAAACGGCTCTTGCGAAGAGAATGTTGAATGGAAACACTTCAAAATGCGAATAAGTTTCCATTTTGCGCAAAAATAATTTCTCGCTGAAAGGTGCCGTATTTTGGAGCGTATCGGAAGAGCCTAATGCGCAAATGAGGTATGGAAACAGCTTGCGAAAATACTTTGTATTGAAAAGCACTGGCACGCATTATAGCGCATTTGAAGAGTTGTGTGGCCTGCCGATGAGTGCATTGTTATTTGTTAATTTAAGTTATATTTCTACAAAAAGAAACGCTCAGATGGACGAGGAACGCATGGTTAATAACGTTCAGACTCCCATTAGCGTTTGTTCATGAAAGTCGCAAGGCAGCTACAGGTCGTATATTTACAGTATCTGATCTGTATCATCATGCATGATAGCTAAGATACGCAAGTGATATCAGACATAAACAGCTGTTTTACATTACCGGGCTCTGCCCTTAGAGATATTATTCCGGTAATAAAGTTCGAACCTTTTTTCCTCGCACGTGTCGCGCTGCAGATGACATGGTGTAGTCTACAATATCGCATTTCATCAGTTAATGGAAACAGCGGACAATTCGCTCTTCTTTTTTCGACTTAAGTTCATACTCTTCCTATTTTCGCAAAGGTTTTATGGAAACGTGGCTAGTGAGAGAGAGAGAGACAGAGAGAGAGAGAGAGAGAGAGAGAGAGAGAGAGAGAGAGAGAGAGAGAGCGCTGGGTAACTGGTAACTGATGGTAACTCTGGGAAAAACTCTGGTTACGTGGGAAAACGTGGTAAAAAACGTAAGCGACTAGTTGACGAACCGACGAATCGATTGCTGAAACAGTTGACAACTAGATAAGATAATCGATTTGATTGCGATCAATCGTTGTAGGTCTATGACACATGGAGACATGTACTCACACTTCCTCCCCAGAGCTCTCCTGGTCGACCTTCATGCCCTCCGACAGAGAGCCTTTGAACTTGTCCTCGTCTCGGCTGCGTCTCCGTCTCCTCTCTCTGTCCCGGGACACGGAGCGCCGTCCATACTGACGGAGACGCCCGTAGCGGTCCCTGTCCCCCGACCTGTTGGGGTAGAACATTAGAATAAAAAGAGATGTGAGCGATGAATCGATGATTAAATATTTAGTCAGTTAACAGTTCAACGGCAATTGATAGGTTTCGTCGTTCGGGTGGTTTTCTCTGTGAATGCAATGCTGACCGTATGTGGCGGCACACACACAACAATGTCATTGATCTTATTCACAGCGTGAACGCGCACGATTGCCCCGTCCCCTTTTTTGTGCTACAGTGGGGATAACGTGGCTGTTGCCCCACTGACTGATCATTTTACTACCGTTTTTCACTGGTCAATAAAACATTGTTTTGCAAGGTTAAGGTTCATTCTACTTATTCAAGCTGTTTTGCCAGGGCCCTTCTTCATATTAATATCGGGTTTTGACATTTTACCATTTGGAAATGGCTAGCAGGCTACTGTGTGCTTTTTCTCTGTTCTGGTTCAGAATTGGGACAGGACAGGACATTTTCTGCAGGACCAGGACAGGACAGGAGTGAGAATCCACTCCTGTGTCAGCCTCTACTGGATAAGGGCGGAAATTCATTTTCTTATTTTTTTTTTCCTTAAAGGAGAATCCCACACCAAAAGGCTATTTTAACTTTATTTGCAGCTGATTTATATACCAAAACAGTGGTCCAGTTGTTATTTAGGGAAAATACTCCTTAATGTCTGTTTCCCTACCCCAAAATAAGCTTAGAATGGGACTAATGGGTGAAATTCACCTATTTACATCGCTCTAAAATTGTTGTTTTTTTTTTTTTTTTTCTTTTTTCACTCTCTACCATGTCAGTAGTGTGTTGACACTTGCACTTTCGGTCCAGCAGTGATTCAGCTGCAACAACTGCTGCACCAAAAGTGAAAGTGGAAGAGGGAGTGTCAACGCACTATTGACATGGAGGAGAGATAATATATAGCAAAAAACGTGACCACGTGACCAGTGGCGTGCACAGTGCACAGAGATTTTGAAGGACAGGTGCTCAAATGTTACCAGGAGGGCATCCCAGCCTGGAAAATTTTGGGGGTTTTGGGGGGTTATAAACGCATAGATAACTGCATTTTAGCATCTACAAGTACAACTATTCAAACACATTAGGCTACTGCTATATCAAATGGTTTGGAAAAAACACAACAAGGGAATAATGGCTTCTTCTCCACTGACTGTATTTCAAACTCAAGTCCCCTAGAATAAGAGCAGATTCCACTCTATCCCTCTAAAACAGGCCTTGACACTTGTGGACAACAGTGCCATCTTCTGACACAAAGTGGTAGTTTGTTTTGTATTGCTACAGTGTTGAGGCAAGCACTGTTTTCTCAAATGTATTTTCTAAGACTGACCTGAAATTTTAACGCAATTAACTCATGTGCACACTGACTCAACCCACTGAGCATTTTCTCATTGAAAGAAATGGGAACAGCACGGTTTTACGGAGACATACAGTATAGCTACCTGTCTCCCTGTAAGCAGAGCCAAAGAGCTTGAGGATCTACAAGCATTGAGGGCTTGTAGATCACCTATTTTGATTAATATTTAAAGATAAATGGTTATTCTTTTCACAAATTCTGTTTCTTTTTTAAATGTTGAAATCCTCTACAGGAAAACATGCATATTTTGGACATAGTTTCGAATGGTGATTAATCATAATTAAATTAATTTTGAAGCTGTGATTAATTTGATTAAAATTTTTAATCATTCAACAGCCCTAGTATTTTTGTTTTAAACAGAGTGCTTTTAAAAAGGGCATGTTGGTCCAGAGAGGACCAATTGGGGATGCACAAGCAACCCCTGGCGTCTATCTGTGCACGCCACTGCGCGTGACCCGAGTCGATCGTCGTCGTCGGCCTCACCTGTGAGCCAGTGGAGAGCGACTCCGCCTCCTGACGGGCGAGCGAGAGCGGCGGCGCGCCGGGGGCGGCGACGCCGGAGGGCTCCGCCTCCTCAGCGGAGAGCGGCTGGGCCGCCGGCGAGACGACGGCGGCCCAGCCCTGGGGCTGGACTCCCTCTCCCTCGACCGGCCGGGAGCCGGGTCCGGGCGGAGACGTTTCCTAAACCCGAGAGAGAGAGAGAAGAGAGAGAGAGAGAGAGAGAGAGAGAGAGAGAGAGAGAGAGAGAGAGAGAGAGAGAGAGAGAGAGAGAGAGAGAGAGAGAGAGAGAGAGAGAGAGAGAAGACGTTTAAGAAGAGAAGTGGGTTTTGGGATCCCTGAGAGGCCTCAATGAGGTGGTCCCCAGGCTAAATGATGGGACGGTTGGTAACCAAACGGAACCTTTAAGAGATCTGTAACTCTTGAGAGCGTAAAAAATGAAACCAAATCCATTTGGTTTCACCCATTTCCAGGGAAAAAAGGGGCCTGAAAGAAAAATCATTACCATGGTGAAATACATCTCGATGATGTCATCAGATGTACTGTATTTCACCATGTTAATGATTTTTTCAGACCTCCGTTTTTAGGACATACAGAATTGGGGGGGGACTTTTTTTTATCATGTCCAAACAACATCTCTAAAGGTATATTAATAACATATTAAAATGTTTGAAAATGGATGGAGTTCCCCCTTTTTAACTCAATTCTTTTTTTTAATTAATATTTTCTCCCACGATTTTGTAACCCATTTTTTCACCCAGTGCCAATTCCTAATGTGATCCTGGGCTCTACACACCCTCCGCCAACCTGGGGAGAACAGCGGACTGGCCTCATGCTTCCTTCAATGCATGAGGAGTTCAAGCTGCCTTCTTTTCACCTGACAGGGGGGAGTTTCCCTGGTTGGACGTAGCGCGTGGAAGGAACACGTTATTCCAACCAGTTCCAGTCCCCTCCATCAGGCGCCCCGGCTGGCCAGGGGGAGGCAGTTTAGAGCCCAGGATTACAGCATGTTTTTGTGAGGGTATCTACCCTAGGGGACACCGGGAGAACATGCAAACTCCACACAGAAAGGCCCTTTCACCAACCCCGCCTCGGGTATGGGCACTGATGACGCGGAGGAGCAGACACGCCGCCAGCACCCACAGCACTTAACTCAATCCTAACCTCTGTGGAGACTCGGGCCGGTCCGTCTCTCTCCTGCGGGGGTCCGGGGACCGGCTGCGGGCTCTCCTGGGGGACCCCCTGGTCCTGGAGGAGGGGGAGCGGCTGTGTTTGGACGCCCTCTCGGCGGAGCCCCGGGCGCTGCTGCTGCCGCCGGGCGGCGCGGCGGCCGTCGTTGTTGTCGTCTGCCCCTCTTTATGGCGCGGCGAAGGGGAGACGCTGCGCTGCCGGCTCTGAGAGGAGCCGCGGACCCCCCGCCTGGACAGGGACAGGACAGGGTTCAGGTTCAACCATAACGGCTGTAATCTGATCAGATTACATCAGAGCCCCCCCAACCACACGGATAAAATAAGACTTTTTGGCCAAAACGCGATCGTTTTTCACTGAAGGAAAAAATATTTCCTATGGAACTTTTCTATTGGCAATATCGGTAGAGGGCGCAAATCCTGCTTGTTCTTCCGGTGGAAAAACAATCGCGTTCTGGCCAAAAAGTCCATTCTATCCGTGTGGTGGGGGGGGGGGGGGGGGTCAGAGTGTTTCCACTAAGGTAAGTAGGCTTTCTAATGACACAAGACGTGTTTATTTTGGTGAGTAGGTAAAACGCTCTTTATATATCCACTAGAGCAGGGGTTTTCAACAGGTGGTCCGGGGACCACCAGTGGTCCTTGAGAGGGTTCCAGGTGGTCCCCAGCTAAATTGGTTAACCAGATGTAACTCTTGAGAACGTAAAAATGAAACCAAATGGACCCTGGCGGGTCCATTTGGTTTCATTTTTACACTCTCAAGAGTTAAAATATTCATCATTATGTTGATCTGTATGTTTGACTGTTTTGTTTCCCCAAATCCAGCCTGGAATTGTGGACAAAAGCAAAAGAAATCTTTAGTTATGTGGTTTCTGTGGGGTCTCCCATCGTACCGGTGTGGCGAGCGGTTCTCTTTCCCTGACGAGGCGTCTTTGGATGGAGACTTGGTGGGTCTCTTGTTGTCTGCTCCCGACGCTTCAGAGGAGCGTCCGGCCCGCGCCTCCCCTCTGCTCCGCCCGCTAGGGGGCGGAGACCTGGAGCCCTGCAATGAAAAGAGACCAAATGACATGACAACGTTAGGTCAGGGGTCAGGGGCGAGATCTAGGCATGGGCATGGGGGTCAATGCCTCTCTAAATACCCAGTCTGCCCCCCCCCCAAACACGATGCCATGCAAAACAACCCAAGATATTTCAAATTAAAGACACTACTACTGCTACTAACTAACTACAGCTGTGTCACCACTAAACCAACAGCATTTCATCATTGAAAACAGAAAACTCTCTGAGTCAGACCTTTAGCTTTATGCATGTTGCGTGTCTGTTGCAACTTCAACAACAAGACACGGGCGATGAAGCCGCACCCATACCATTTTCTCCTGCCCTTCCAACATGTTCTCTTGCCCCCCCCCCCCCCCCCCAAATGGGAAATGTTACATCCGCCCCTGTCAGGGGTGCCCACACTTTTTTTTAATTTGAGAGCTACTTTCAAAATGACCGGCTCAACAAAATCTACACATCAAAAAATGTGATTATTCCATTACTGAAAATCCATTCTAAGGCCCCCTTACAAAGTTTGAGCTTTGAAATAGTGGTGATGGATGTTACTTACTGTTTATAGTGTTGAAATGAAAAAAAAAAAAAAAAAAAAAAAAAATAGTGGCAGAGAATTGGAAGGTTTTCTTGTATATGCTACTACCAACGTTTGAAAACAGAATTTGGGGTTTGAGTTGACAGTTTGTGATGTTGAGTTTAGTCTCTTTGTACCCAAAACTAAGAACTTTCACACTTTTGTCCACAACTGGGAAAGAGAACTGGCAAAATAACAATTATTCTCCATTTTCTAATTGCATATTCTTGAGAGAGTGTAACTCTTGAGAGTAACTCTCAAGAGTTACAGATTTATGGGGACTGTCGTGATCTACCTGGACGGTCTTGTGTGATCTACTGGTAGATCACGAACTACCTTTTGGGCAGCCCTGCATTAGGTTGTGTTATCAGGAGGCGTAGGGATGTTTCAAGAACTCCACTCCAAATATCAGACCTACCAGCTCATAGTGCTCATAGTGTGCCGCTATGAGCTTGTAGGTCTGATATTTTTCAATAAAGTAATGCCAGTAGTTTTGGGCAATATACCGGCATTACCGTTTGTCGCG
Source organism: Benthosema pterotum (assembly GCA_039105355.1). NCBI lineage: Eukaryota > Metazoa > Chordata > Actinopteri > Myctophiformes > Myctophidae > Benthosema > Benthosema pterotum. Next base: position 49,022,588 of record CM076982.1, on the reverse strand, counting down.
ATATTGGAAGTCAATACCGAGTAATATCGCTGGGTCTATAAAATACCGAATATGGAATATTGTCAAATACCGGCATTATACTGTATACAATATGCTCAATGAGCCTTTTAATTGTAACTATACAAAATTTCTTACACACATGCCTAAAATAGCCCTTATTTGGGTTAGGCTTTTAGGAAACAATGTATTTATAACTCAGTTTTTCCCCATTTAGGCTGCTTGAACAGCAGAGTACTCAGTTTCTGACCCCTCAATGTCGCAATTCTGAGAACTAGGTGACTGGTGGAACGTGTCTGACTCTGATTGCACGCCACTGCCATCTAGTGGTCAATACAGGTAATATTGAATATCGAGCTAATTAACACCTTATCATATATATATATATATATATATATATATATATATATATATATATATATATATATATATATATATATACACATACTGTATATATATATATATATATATGTATAAAAAAAAAATCAATAACGCCCAAGGACTACGTACCGCTGCCGTCCTGTCCTCAGGTTTGGCTCGTTCTCTCCTCCCTGCGGCCGGTGGCGGTGGTGAGCTGCTGGACATCTTCCTGCCTCTGTCTCTGGACCTCCCCCCTGCCCCCCCGGGGCTGCCAGAGCTGCGCTTCCTGTCTTTGGAGCGACTGCGGCCGCGGACCCCCCTGTCTGGAAGACACCAGATACAGTATATATCAGGGGTGGATCTAGCCATGGGTGGGGGGGGGCATTGCCCCACCAAACACGATGGCACGCAAAACAACCCAAGATATTTCACATAAAATGATTTGAAACACTACAACTGCTACTAACTAACTAACTAACTACAGCTGTGTCACCACTAAACCAACAGCATTTCATCATTGAAAACAGAAAACTCTCTGAGTCAGACCTTTAGCTTTATGCATGCTGCGTGTCTGTTGCAACTTCAACAACAACTGATGTTATTATTGATGCTGTACTTGTCTAATAAAAGTCCTGTAACAGAAAATGGTATGGGTACGACTTCATTGCCTTCATAGCGCGAAGCGACACGGGTGATAAAGCCGCACCCATACCATTTGAACTAAAATGTTAATACCTTTAGCAGAGGTGTCTTTAATGGTACTAGTAATGAACTAAGATGTTAAAACCTTCAGCAGAGGTGTCTTTAATGGTCAGAATAATAAACTAAAACAGGGGGTTTCAAATACTTTAACTCTTGAGAATGTAAAAATGAAACCAAATGGACCCTTGCGGGTCCATTTGGTTTCATTTTCACACTCTCAAGAGTTAAAATAGTCATCTGAATTAGCACTATATAATGAAGAATTCTACACTGTTTGGTTTGCAAAATCCAGCCTGGAATTGTGAACAAAACCAAAATAATTCTTGAGTTTTAGGTCTTTGGGGCTGAAGTGTCATCAATTGGCTGGTCCGTGGCTCAAATGCTGAATAAATGGTGGTCCCTGGTGTCAAAAAGGTTGAAAACCCCTGAACTAAGATGTTTAAAAACCTTTAGCAGAGGCGTCCTTGCTGCTCTTGCTGGTGCGGTGCTCCTGCTTGCTGCTGGTCCTGTCTCTGGACTTGGACCTGCTCTGGCGCTGCTGTTTGGACGTCGCCGTCGTCGTCTTGGCTCCGCCGCCGCTGGAGGCCTCGGTGGTGGAGTCCCGCCTGGACCTTCCTCCTCCTCCTCCTCCTCCTCCGCTACTCCTCCCCCCTCCTCCAGAGGCTCGAGGGGACGTCCCGGAACCCTTCCCTCCCCCGGTGCCGGAGGAGGACGAGGTGCGCTGGGTCCTCTGTTCCCCGTTTCGGACCGTTCGGGAATCCGTTCCTCCGTCCTCCTCTGAGCCAGAGTTGTAACCCTGATGGAGAAGAGAGAGAGAGAGACCAAACACGATGGCATGCACAACAACCCAAGATATTTCACATTAAAGTGAAAGTGGGCTTTCTTGTGCATCATTATGAGAAGAGCCTTTCTTCTGGGATGACAGACATTGAGGCCAAGTTGATGCACCATGTGGCGTATTGTCTGAGCACCGACAGGGTGACCCCCCACCCTTCCAACCTCTGTAGCAATGTTTACAGAACTTATACGACCATTTCCGGACGTCTCCCTGTGGATTTGATGCTGAGAATGTGCACTCAACTTCTTTGGTCAACCATGGTGAGGCCTGTTTAGTGGATCCTGTCGTCTTAAACTGCTGTATGCCCTTGGCCATGGTGCTGCAGCTTAAATTCAGGATGATGGCAATGTTCTTATAGCCGAGGCCCATGCTATCTAGAGCAACAATCCTTTTTTCAGATCCTCAGAGAGTTTTTTGCCATGAGGTGCCATGTTGAACTTCTAGTGACCAATATGAGATGTAGGGGGCGATATTACCAAATTTAACACACCTGCTCACCTCTCACACCTGGGACTGTGTTAACATTAACAGGTCACATGGAACTGGGGAGGAAAAATGTCTACGGCGACTTAGGCCCAATTTGGACACTTTCACTGAAGGGTGTACTTAGTTTTGTTGCCATCAGTTTAGCCATTAATGGCTGTGTTTCAGTTATTTTGATGAAAAAAAAAAAATACAGCATTTTCCAAGCTGTATAGTAGCCACTGTACAGCTTGGAAAATGCTGGGGGCAGGAAAATCACCTGTGTCGCTTCGCGCCACGGGTGATGAAGCCGCACCCATACCATTTTCAGCTACAGGACTTTTATTAGTCAAAGCATGCACGCAGCATGCATAAAGCTAAACCTCTGACTCAGAGAGTTTTCTGTTTTCTCGGTGCGTAACCGAGAAATCAATTACTTGATGATAGATAAGTTTACGCAGCAACGTTTTCCGCCTACGTCATTTAAACCAAACACGTGATTGACAAATGAATTTTTTGAGGAGCAATGCGACATTTTAAGGTATTATTTTCAAATTCGTAAATTCAATGCTTTTACGACTTTTTAAGATCCCGCGGGAACCCTGATTTACCTGCAGTATTTGACCCATGGCGCTCTGCACCCTGCCCTCCATCAGCTGACTGTCCAGCTCTGCTTTGATCATGGCCCTCTGCTTCTCCAGGTCCTCCAGCAGGGCGCGGTCGTCCAGGCTGGGGTGTCCCGACGACTCCCGGGACTCCGACGACTCCGTCTTCCTGAGGCTCAGCAGCGCCGACGCCGAGGAGGACGAGCCGAACGGGGCCGCCGAGCCGCCGGAGCCGCCACCGCCGGACCCAGCGCCCCCTAGCTGCGGGGAGGAGGGCGAGGGGGAGCCCGGACCGCCCCCCGCCGAGTCCTTGCTGCGCTTGTGTTTCCTACGGAAAGGAAAGTAGGACTTTTAACCCGCTCTGAAGCAGTGTTGGTCAATATTACTTAGGAAAGTAACTTCTTTGCTTTACTCGTTACCCCTTAGACAAAGTAATATCATTACTTTACTTATTACTGGAATCGAAGAGTAACATATTACATATTACTTTCCCAAGTTCTCAACTCCCACCTTTGAAAAAATATGTACAACATATATGTACAACATAATCTGTTTGGCGAGCTATTTTTAACTGAATCCAATTTATTGGAATAATAATAGACCTGCAACTAACAAAACCAGATTTTGAAATCTGCAACAAGCTCATTTTAAACAAGTAACTTGGAGTTACTTGCAAAGTAATGCATTACTTATTACCCATTTTTGAAATTAGTAATCTCGTTACTTTACTTTTTGGAGCAAAAGTAATAATCTTACAGTAATATGTAATCTAAAATTTGTTACTGCCCAACACTGCTCTGAAGTAAAAAAAATAACTGAGATTTTGCACCACGTTTTCACCATTAAAAAAAATATATCAGACCTACAAGCTCATAGCACGCCACACAAGGTCTGATATTTTTAAATAACTAAAATAATGCCAATGAGAAGTATTTATAACAATGCTAATATGCTAACTAATGCTAATAACACTAATTGATGCTAAGTAAAGACAATTAGCCTATGCTAATAAAGCTTAGACACCAAAAGTTGTTACCGCCAAAAAAATGAATATGCCACAATATGAAAATCAAATCAAGTTCACAAACTTTATGTAACTTTTTTTCAGGTAGGAAAGACAGACTGATGTTATCGGGCTGCTTTAAAGGTAATAGGGGCAACTTTTAGGCGAAAATCAAAATAGATAGATAGCTATATATTGTTTTGCCTTTTTCCCCCCTCTACGTTGCTTTTACTTTGATGCTGCAGCTGTTTCCCTGCAGACAGACACTTGCTTCTTCTTGCAGATGGTCCAGAACTTTGTTGTTGTCAACAAATCATGAAAACAAAACATTTGTCGGGCTCAGAACAGGTGTGGCTAACTTGTAAGGAGGAGGCGGTTGTCTGAGGTGAGGCAACGTTTTATCCAATCACAGCACAGCAGTCTCCAGCAGATTCATAATGAGCCAATAGAGTGGAGGTGAGGTGGAGTTAGATTGTGTTTTTAAACAAATGTGTTTACAAGCAGTGTTGGTGCACACTAAAGTTGCCTCTATTACAGTACCTTTAAAGTGTATAATTGTAGTTTTATTGGTCTATTGTTTAGAATTGCTATAAAATGTTGTAGTATATACACACAGTATATATAAACTCGCCTACATACGTTCGGAAATCTAACTTTGGGGATTATTTTCTCCACCTAGAAATCTTAAAGTGCCAATCAAAAACAGCTGATGTACAAGCTCTCAGTACACAGGGGCGAGTTTGCTTCGATCAGCGATGGGGTGTGTAGTGTGTGTACCTGTGTTTGTGTCGGTGCTTGCGTTTGCGCTCTCTCTCGTCGTCCTTGTGTTTTTTGTGCTTGCTGCGGTGTTTGTGTTTCTTCCTCTTGTGTTTTCCTCCGGCGTGGTGTTTGGACGACGACGACGACTGCTGCTTCCTCCCCCCGTTGGTCTCGTTGGTCTCTGCATCCTCCTGGACACACACACACACCCAAATCAAAACATTATCCTAAACACGATGAGCACACGGAACCATTGGCGACCATTAAAATCGGTGGTTCCGGGGGGATCGTTTCCAACCACACCAATTTGCATTTAAACACACAGAAAATTATTATTATTATTATTAAGACATATTTCACCTGAAATGTTTTACTGTGACGCATTGTGAGCTTGAAGATCTGTACATTAGGGGTGGGGAGATTCATCTATATTCATCGATACCCACGTGCGCAACGCGAGTGCATAGGCTCCGTCACTGGCCGTCGATGCAATTGACGAGGTGCGTCGCGACAAACTGCTTGCATCGGTGCAATCCGGTGATGAGCGTTTTCATGATTTATTTCACCCTATTCTGTGTTATTGGGAAGGGGACATTCTGACATTCAGCGCACTCAGAGGCTTAAACTAGGCTAGTTTAACTAGACCGTTACGACAACTCTGCTCGCTTCGTGGGGCCAGTCCAATGGAGGCTCTTCTGTATTTTATTGAAATGGGACGCAACGCAACCAGCCCCTCGATGTCGCAGCTCTGTCTTTAGGCTGCCCTCCACAGTGCAAGAGCAGCAGCCAGCTAGTCAGTCAGTCAGCCAGCTGTAGTCAGATCACTACCATACCGACGCGGCAGCGCAGAACCTGACTAGAGGCCCCATGGGTTAAACAAGAGAACCAGTGAAGCACAATATTTAGCTTCATAAAATCCTGTTGTGTCCACTCCGGGCTGGAGCTGTGTCGGTCAGTCCGTTATGTAAGGGGTTTTCAACCTTTTTGGCACCAGGGCCCACCAATTATTCAGAATTTGAGCCACGGACCACCATTTAATGACATTTTAGCCCTGCAGACCCTAAACTAAAGATTTATTTTGTTTTTGTCCACAATTCCAGCCAAAACAGTGAAATATACATCAACAATCATTCTCCTACATTCTCTAGTTGTGTAGAGTTGTGTTGTGTAGACTAATTTACATGAATATGATGAACGACGATGAATATTCTAACTCTTGAGGGTGTAAACATGAAACCAAATGGACCTGCAAGGGTCCATTTGGTTTCATGTTTACGCTCTCAAAGAGTTACATCTGGTTAACCAACTTCCCATTTAGCTGGGGACCACCTGGAATCCTCTCAGGGACCACCTGTTGAAAACCCCTGCGTTATGTCACAGTAGCATCAGCAGGTAATGACGATTCACACCGCTGTTATTGTTCTTGCCTGATTCTCCGACGCAGTTGCAAATCTGCGCGATTATTTTGTATTATTATTGAATAATCTTCTGCACACGTGAACAGCCACGCCAGAGCTGGGTGTACTGCTTGTTTTTGAAGTGGTTTTCAACCAATGTACCATTTCGCAACTTTCCACTGTCCAGCTTTTCTTTGGGAGCCTCATTTATATTCTGCAACACAACGGTGTTGTACACCCAAAAGTGCAAGTCCACAAGCTCTCAGTTTTAATTTTATAATTGCAATAATAGGGCCGTTCGGGTTAAGCCAAGGACCCCTTAGGCAACAGCTGAGAGTGAATCAGTGAGACAGGGACCTCCATACATATTGTAAAACTGTGTTGTAGATTAATATACACAGACTTGTTTGACAGAACTCTGTGTGTGACCCGTAAATGTTTTATATTTGTTTATTTTCTATTTTTATATGTTAGTATATGTTAGCATTAATCCTTGGACAACATAATTTAATCTCTTAATCCTCTATAGTCCTACACTCCAAATTGGCCTTTGAGGTATAAAATAAATGATAATTATATAATGTGGCATTATTAGTATACGCTGATCTAACAATAACACAATAACCAGCAGAGAGCAGAGTTCAGCAGGCCATTTATTTACCCTTTTTTTAAAGTTAGGAGCTTAGAGATGCAGACTAGAGCTATAGTAGTAACATACAGTAAAACAATACATTGTTTTGGATTTAAATGCATTGCATTTTGACTATGTATTGCAATTTGACTATTGCATTTTGACTACCCTTCCAATCATGTCAAATAGCCATCAAATCGTAACAAATGGACCCGCAGGGGTCCATTTGGTTTCATTTTACACTCTCAAGTTAAAATATTCATCATGTGAATTAACGCAGGTCTACACAACTAGAGAATGTAGAAGATTAATGGTCATTTATGATCTGTATGTTTGGCTGTTTTGTTTCACAAATCCAGCCTGGAATTGTGGACAAAAGCGCAATAAGTTGCATACTTGCCCGATCGGGCAACCAAGTAGCAGTCTTCACTTGCCCCACCATTTTTTTTACTTGCCCCGGGCAAGCGGGCAAGTGTTAGTGTCAAGCCCTGCAGTGTTGATACAATAATCATCATTAAACTGCACCTCCTCCTCTTCCTCCTCTTCCTCTCCGTCGTCAGAAACACTGTCGTCGTTTCCACTCCTCTCGTGGCTCTCCAGGTCTCTCTTCCTGTGGAGGAGAAGTGGAAGTATGAAAGGTATGATAGGCAACTTTTTAGTTAAGAAAAAAAACATACATCGCTGTATTTTTTGCCGTCCCCCCCACCCATCTACGCTGCGTCTACTTTGATGCTGCAGCTGTTTTCCCGCAGACAGACACCAATGCTTTGCCCTGCAGACGGTCCAGAACTTCCAGAAATTCTGTTTACAAACAGAGCTGAAGTTGCCCATGTAATATTCATGAACACACATGGTGTTACGTTAACAAAAACACACATGCTGTTGTATGGTTCTACAAGACTACAAGTGCACATTTTTACTTATCCATTTTATGAATGGGACAGTCCCCCTTTCGGGCCAAGTGTGGGCATGACCTTCAGCGTCAACTAGTGACGACGTTGGGACGATTAGTGATGTATTCAATGTATAGGTGAATCGATAGAGATATCGATGCTGCTGCTGTAAAGATATCGCAATAAACATCACAAATTATCTGTAGCTAAGGAACTTTATATTTGACCAATCAGGGAGCTAAATTGTTACCCTGCTTCCTTCAATGCATCTATGATAAAGAGCAAGGATAAATTACGGGGGTGTGTCGCAGGCTGGTTCCGGAGGTTTGCACATGCGCAGTGTAAACAGGAACTGCTATGGTCGAATCAGATTCCACCATAGCAGTTCCTGTTTACACTGCGCATGTGCAAACCTCCGGAACCAGCCTGCGCCACGCCCCCGTAATTTATCCTTGCTCTTTATCATAGCAATGCATGAGGACTGGAGTCCAAGCTGCCTCCTGGTTGGACGTATTGCGTGGAGGGAACACGTTATTCCAACCAGTTCCTGGTGCCCCGGCTGGCCAGGGGGAGGCAGTTTAGAGCCCAGGAGGATTACCGTATGTTTTTGTTTGCCAACCCCGCCTCGGGTATGGGCACTGACAACATGGAGGAGGAGGAGGAGACACGCCGCCAGCACCCACAGCAGCGCCCCTAGCAGGTATCGAACCCAGGACCTTCTAGCTGTGAGGCGACAGCACAAACCACTGTTCCACCGTGCCCGCCTGTTAGACGTTCTAACTAGAAACACCACCCTGGCCTGTCCCAGTGTCCCATCTGAAATACCAACCCCCCTGCTGGGATACATTCATTGCATTGCAAATGCAAACCCACTGTATGTGCTGTGCACGTCAGTGCAAAGTGTAGTCTCACTAGAACTGTTTTGTATTTGTGTCTCATGAAACAATCGCTCAACCAGACGAACACAACTAGCACGTCGTCATCATCATCACCACGACAAAGCTCTAGTGATGGAGATTAATCAACAACCACATCGGCATCGGACAATTCTAGTTGTTTTTAGATTCATGGGCATTGGTTACCAGGCTAATCGCCTGGTATCAAAATGGTTGAAAAGCACTGTTCTAAAAGGATTGAAAACCAAGAAATGTCCCTACAACACGTATACGCAATCTAATGGCACAGTTCTGTTTATGCAGTGATTTTACCAATGTTTGACCCCCAGCCATTTAGCCATGAGGACCCCTGGATCTTCCTCAAGGGACCCTGGGAGGGGGAGACGGGGTCCACTTTGGGAACCAGTTGATCAAACCAACAACAGCTTTAACTAGAGCAGGGGTTTTCAACAGAGGATTCCAGGTGGTCCCCAGGATAAATGATGGAAAGTTGGTTAACCAGGTGTAACTCTTTGAGAGCGTAAACGTGAAACCAAATGGACCCTTGCGGGTCCATTTGGTTTCACGTTTACGCTCTCAAGAGTCAAAATATGTGAATCTGCCCCAAGTCTACACAACAAGAGAATGTAGAAGATTAATGGACATTTTGATCTGTATGTTGGACTGTTTGGTTTTCTCTGAAATCCAGCCTGGAGAATTGTAGACTAAAAGTAAAAGAAATCTTTAGTTTTTTGGGGGTCTGTGTGGGGCTAAAATCTCATCAAATGGTGGTCCGTGGTTTGAAATTCTGAATAAATAGTGGGCCCTGGGATGAAAAAGGTTGAAAACTACTGAACTAGAGCTTTAAGAAACGTCTACTCAGTTAGCAGAGTTAGCATGTTATCTTCACGACCCGGGCCTGCGTCTGAGAGACCCTGGGACCCTCTACAGACTACACACACACCACGGTGGGCCACGGACCACCCCAGAGCCGGGCAGCCACTGTGGTACACGGTGTGCTTTTAATCAATACACACTAATACATGGAGCTCCGCTAAGATGCTGCTAAGCTAAGAGGCTAAGCTACCGTCTCGAGAGACATCAGTGTGTGTGTCTGTGCCTACGAGCAGACTCTCATCTAAGAGCCAATAGAGCTACGGGCAGAGTTGCGACATTGAAGGGTCAGAAAACAGCCCGGATCACGTGGTTCGTTCGTGCCGCTCGCGCGCGACCCATAGACTACTAAAGCCGTCCGTAACTGCGAGATTGTCCCTGTTCAATAGGAAGTCTATGTAGGAGAGGCGGAACCCCGCGGAAGTGAACGGAGTTGTCGTTAACTCGTGTCCAATATACCCTAAACTAAAGGCTTATGGGCGGATAGAGTATAGAGTGGTGGCGCCGACGACATCTCCGGTCACTTCCATGAGGTCAGTTTCTTATGCATAGACTGATACTGAGAATGGGGACAAACAGTAGGAACAATTTACAATTTAGTCATTTATCAGATCCTCTTAATCCAGAGAGATTTACATTAACGAAAGCACAAAAGACAAATCACGGCAATACACCATACGCATACATTAGTCAATGTGGATCATACATAAGCTAAGGACATGACAGTAGACAATCTAGTCTACTAAACTGTGGATACAATTACTAGTATTACAAATGTATTGTTTTAGAATTAAAACTAGACAACACTACACACTGCAGCGAGTAGTTTCATTCAATTAAACTGGGTATAAAAATGCTGTCAAGTTGTACAAGTCTACATGAAAATGATATCTTAGAACCATTTTCACCTTTTCCCCATACTCCTGTAAGAGGTCATGGCTAGGATGAAAGGGGAATTCAACCCATTTTAAACATTTTTTAAGAGCACCAAAAAGGTCAAAAATCATTAACATGGTGCAGGTGAAACACAACTTGATGTCAACAAGATGTGTTTCATCAGACCTCCATATAGGAAACACAGAATCATGCCCACACAACATCTCTAAGCACTATTAATGACAGTAAAATATTGAAAATGATTGGAATTCCCCTTTTAGTAGTACTGCAAGTGCTACAAGCAAGTAGGCAGAAACGCAATGGACTCGGGCAACAGCCTCCGCTTGACTCATCTTAAATCGCGTTATTTTTTAGTGTAGTTTAGTAGTAGTGTTTTGTAGTTATACTAAATTACATCATAAACATTACAGAGACTTTAGTGATCACTGCGCATACCCTAAAACAGCTCTTTTTGTGCCGCCCCCCTCGTTGAAAACAATGTATAATTTGTCCCCATTCAGATTCTGGCCCCTCAATGTCGCACCGCTGTCTGTACTCTACGGCTCTGGACCAGAAGGGGGGGAGGGGGTAGCCTTTAGCCTCCGTGCTAACAGAGCTGCAGTCAGTCCGTGTGTCTCTGCGAGGCTGTGAGATGCTCGTCGGTCGTTCCGGGGTGTTTATTAGTGTTACGAGGTGTAGGTCGGTAGCAGTGGGTCTTACATGTGCTCCTGGCCGTTATTCATCCTGCTAGCAGACTGCATCACCTCCATCAGCTCCACCTCCGCCATGTTGGAACCACCAACACTAACAGCTCTTCTTCTCTAGTGGACAAACCTGTGGAAACACTGACCCCTACTGGATCGGCGGAGCACTGTACAGTACAGTACAGTACTGTACTGTACTGTACTGTACTGTACTGTACTGTACTGTACTGTACTGTACTGTACTGTTAGTGTGGTTTGATATGTCAAAAAAACAGCTCCCGTAGGATTTTTGTGCTAAAATTGATTTTTTTGCAGATCTTGGTTCTATAGGGTCCAAACTATGGAAAAATGAGGGGGTGCAAATTTTCCCGCCCCCCGACCCCTTTCTGGGGGGGTCATCTATTTGGGACCTCCCATAACAGTATGCTAGCCAGTTAATGTCCAATTGTCACAATATTAGAATTGTTTTATATATTTTAAATCATTCTGAGATGTTTTCTTAAACTTCTAAAGTGATCAGAAGAATGTTTTCTGACTTTTGGTAGGGGTGTTACCTCACTTGGGACCTCCCGGACTGACCATTTTAATTAGATAATTACCATATTTGACTAAATACGTGAATTAACTAAATAATTATGTGAAATACAAAAATATACATTGCAGAAATGGATTCTACAGGATAAAATACATAAGGATCAACTGAGAAAAAATTGGTATAGCATTTTACGAATTTATTATTATTATTTTTTATATGCACAAGTACTTTAATTGACACATGTGCATATAACAGGGGAAATTGTATAACTATAAACTATTCAATAAAATGCTTTTTACAAAGCTTTTCACTGTTGATCCTTATTTATGTTTTCCTCTAGAATATATTTCTGCAATGTACATTTTTGTATTGTGTATAATTAATTAGATAATTAGCATATTTTACACAATGGGCGGAAATAACAGGGAAACCCCTATAACAAAATGATGAAAGGCTCTATCAAACTTTTCTTAGTTGATCATTATGTATTTTGCCATGTAAAATCCATTTCTGCAATGTACATTTTTGTATTGTGCATACTTGTCCATACTGAGATTCGACACATGGGCGGAAACAACAGGGAAACCCCTAACAAATTGATAAAGGGCATTGCCAAACCTTTTTTCAGTTGATTGTTATGTATTTCTCCCTTATACATTTTTGTATTGTGTATAATTGATGATAATTAGCATATTTGACACAGAAATAACAGCCTCACACCTCACAAATATGGGGCAATGGTTTCAGACTGGTGAGTAGATGCAGGAGCAATCCCAGAGGAATCAGTGTACAAGCTACAGAAGCCTGTCACTACTGTGCAATGAGCCCTTCACTAAGTCCCTCCCCAATCAGTCCTTGTCCAATAGGCATGTTAGTAGAGGAAAGCTTGACCTGCATAGCAACAGTTGCTAAACTATTTGGATTGGCATTGGACAGAGACTAAACCCCACCTCAAAGGGTGCAGTTTTGAGAAGGGCTCATTAGACTGTACCTAGACATGTTTGAGGCATTGTTAAGATACAGAATCCAGGCGATAGGAGATGGATCACTTCTTCCGAACAGATTTCATGCATTCATTGCAATTCTGGCAATTCAAATGGCCTTCAGCTGGTCTTACTCTAGTGCCATGCTATCCAGGTGGCCAATGTAGTGTAAGATACAATATTGTACTTGACTGTACTGTATATGCAGTATGGTATATATCTCACTATGTTACAGTACAGTATGTTACATTACACTACAGTAAGGTACAGTACATCCTGCTGCAGTACAGTACAATACAGTAAGGTACAGAACAGTCTGCAGCAGTCAAGCATGATACAGTACAGCATTATACAGTATATTACAGTACAGTACAGTGTACTAGTACAGTTCGTTAGAGTATTGTACACTACACTGGCCACCTGGATGACTAGAGTGAGACCAGCCAAAGGCCATTCGAATTCTAGTCTTGATCTTGTGTTACATCTCCCATCGTCTGGATTCTGTATCTTAACAATTCCTCAAATTTCTGTATGTGCGGTCTAATTGCACAGAAGTAGTGACAGCATTCTACAGCTACACATGATCTCTCTCTCTGTGATCACTCCTGCATCTACCCACCAGTCTGGGACCATTGCCCCATAGTTTTGTTAGGTTTTCCCCTGTTATTTCTGTGTCAAATATGCTAATTATCATTAATTATACACAATACAATACACATGTACAGAAATAAATCTATCTACAGGACAAAATACACAACAATCAACTGAGAAATGTTTGGCAATGCCATTTATCAATTTGTTATAGGGTTTTCCCTGTTATTTCCACCCATGTGTAAAATATGCTAATTATCTAATTAATTATACACAATACAAAAATGTGCATTGCAGAAATAAATTCTACAGGAAAACATACATAAGGATCAACTGTGAAAAGCTTTGTAAAAAGCATTTTATTGAATAGTTTATAGTTATATAATTTTCCCTGTTATATGCACATGTGTCAATTAAAGTACTTGTGCATATAAAAATATAATAATGAATTCATAAAAGGCTATACCAAACTTTTCTCAGCTGATCCTTATATATTTTTCCCTATAGAATCCATTTCTGCAATGTATATTTTTGTATTTCACATAATTATTTTGTTAATTCGCAAATATGGTAATTATCTCATTAAAATGGTCAGTCTGGGAGGTCCCAAGTGAGAAAACACCCCAATCAAAAGTCAGAAAACATTCTTCTGATCACTTTAGAAGTTTAAGAAATCATCTCAGAATGATTTAAAATATATAAAACAATTCTAATATTGTGAAAATTGGACATTAACTGGCTAGCATACTGTTCTGGGAGGTCCCAAATAGATGACCCCCCCAGAAATGGGTCGGGGGGCGGGAAAATTTGCACCCCCTCATTTTTCCATAGTTTGGACCCTATAGAACCAAGATCTGCAAAAAAATAAATTTTAGCACAAAAATCCTATGGAAATACATATCACACCACACTATGTTATGCAAATAGGGGTGGGACGATTCACTTACCTCACGATACGATGCCTTATGATATTTGATTTATATATATATATATATATATATATATATATATATATATATATATATATATATATATATATATATATATATATATATATATATATATATATATATATATATATATTTAGGGTTATGAATCGATTTATATTGCGATTGTTAGTTATGCTGCGATTCGATTTGATATATCGATACATCACATATTTTTCCCCACAAATGACCGTGCTATACTAGAAGAGGGGGGACGCGGGGGGACGGCGTTCCCCCACTTCTCACATCTAAAATATTTTTGGGTCTGAAAAAAAATCATTAGCATGGTGAAATACATCTTGATGACATCATCAAGATGTGTTTCACCATGTTAATGAGTTTCCTTTTTTCTGAGAGTGTACAAATGGAACCAAATGGACCCGCTAGGGTCCATTTGGTTCAACAAAAAAAAAATGGGGGGAATTCCCCTTTCAGAGGCGTCCCCCCACTTCTAAAAGTACCACTACAACTCAAACACAAAAACACAAACACAAAAAGTTCAATCCTACACATCAATGCAGCCTGATAATGTCAGTCAGTCTTTCTGACATGAACAAATTAATGAATAGGACGTACATAAAAATCGATCACCTCACAAAAATTGATTTTCAACCTGGTGAATCGATATTTATATCATGGCATTAGAATTGCAATCAAATTTTTTGCCCACCCCTACTGTACTGTACGGTCCGTGTAGTGTAATATATTGGTTTTCAACCTTTTTTTATACCAGCCACGTACCACTATTTGATGTTGAGTTTAGTCTCTCTCGGGCGCCAAACTATGATTTTCAAGTTTGTGCCCACCAAGACAGATAGGCCTAACTGGTAAAATGTTGGTAAAATAACAATTCTTCAACATCTTCTAATTGTGAGGATTCTTGAAAATTAAGTAATTCAGATGTTTAAATAAATACAATTCCACTCTTGAGAGCGTAAAATTCATCTTACGACCTCAAGAGTTACAGATCTATAAGGGTCCATTTGGTTACCAAATGTCCATCATTCATTCTGGGGACCACCGGGAATCCTCTCAAGGACCACTGGTGGTCCGCGGACCATTGGTTGAAAACCACTGTATTAAAGGACCACTTCACCACCTTTCAACGTATCTTCATAGGTCCTCATTAATGTACATGATAAAATACCACTATTTTTTTTTTCCTACTCAGTCAGTGTCTCACAGGAGGGCTGTGGGCTGTTCAGAAATTCTTCCAAAGACATCATCAATGGGAAATCCAAGCTAATAGAAAATGGAGGCTTTCTACTCCTGAAAAGTTTAAATCTGTCTATCGCTCTCCCGATAATAAAAATCTAAATATTCAATTATGAATATTGTTTGTTTATAATAGCGGTATTTTATCATGTGCATTAGTGAGGACCTATTATGAGTTGTATTACAGATAGTAGTCCTTAGGGTCACGGCCCGGCGTCAAGAGGTGGGGAAAAGTTAGACAGTTTTAGGGGAGCCCAAAGCCAGGTGGGACCCAAAAAACTCAGATTAATAGGTTTTTATGTGTATTATACTGCAAAGCTGCACAGTGATATTTTTTTTATCATGTGCATTAGTGAGGACCTATTATGAGTTGTATTACAGATATAGTAGTCTTTAGGATGGTTGTATTACAGATAGTATTACAGGCGCGTAGCGTGCGTCCCCCCCCCCCCCCCCCGCATAGCGGCGGACATCTAAACCGGGCGATAGATAAAGCCGTTGTTACTTTCTAATAAGTAATGCAAGAAAGAGAAGCGTGAATGAAACGTCAATAAATACACAGTGCAAGTATATTTGTATATATGTATAAGTAGGCTATATGTATTTTCGCATGGGCCATTAACACCTATTGTTTTGGGGGGCCAACTTTGCCACCTCCAGTCACCAGGACCAGTTAAACAGGTTTTGACCCATTTGATAACAATAGCCTGGATGAATAGCGGGGCGTCAAGCCGTCTAACACCCCCAACACTAAGCTACTCATGGTGTCTGTCTGTCTGTTCCCCTGAATTCTCGGCCCCAGTGTACTGTACCTCAGCCTGGGCCAGCAAAATAATTCGGGGCCATTGCTCCAATGTCCCCAATGACGCTACGCCTCTGGATGGTTGTATTACAGATAGTAGTCCTTAGGGTGGTTGTATTACAGATAGTAGTCTTTAGGGTGGTTGTATTACAGATAGTAGTCCTTAGGGTGGTTGTATTACAGATAGTAGTCCTTAGGGTGGTTGTATTACAGATAGTTCTTAGGGTGGTTGTATTACATATAGTAGTCCTTAGGGTGGTTGTATTACATATAGTAGTCCTTAGGGTGGTTGTATTACAGATAGTAGTCCTTAGGGTGGTTGTATTACACATAGTGGTCCTTAGGGTGGTTGTATTACACATAGTGGTCCTTAGGGTGGTTGTATTCTATTGGCCAATCTCATTTTGTCACAACAGCTCTCATATCTGACAGCTGTGTTTACACGTCGTTGAGTTATAGGTTTACACGTTGTTGTATTCTCCAAATCCGGCAGGTTATGGCGACACCTGCTGGTGGCAGGATGACATGACAGGTGGGTTTAATCCACAGCTGAAAGCGAAACTAAAATCAAAAACTGCGTGGTAGAATAAAGAGAAGACAAGATGGAGTCTAGCTGCTGTTCAACGTTTTAATGTTAAAGTCTCATGGATGTGCAGTTTGTACAGTTTGTCTACATGATGCTGGTGATGACAGAGTAGCAGCTACTGGGACACATCTGATACAGGTTTAATACTTCATTTACATTCACCTTTTACAATACTTTACTAACCGTCTGGACAGTAGAACATTCTAGTTGAAATCAGGGTGTGGTTCTTTCAAATGTAGTCAATGTGTAGTTTTATTCAAAATCAAATTTATTCATAGTTTAACCTGCTATAATGTCGGGTGAAATTTCGTGTATAGTCTAATATAATATAGACTGTTATTGTAACGTTCACTTTGTTCTCGCGTGTGTGCGTACGTGAGTGCGTGTGTGCGCGCGCGCGTGTGCGCATGTCACGTCTGTGTTCAACTTTGTGACGAGCCTCAAACCGCGGGCGCACACGCGCGTTTTGTGAGTTGATGTCTTTGACCTCTACACTTTCAGGTTAAAGAAATACCTATAGAGACATAAAAAAGACATAAAGATGATGTGTGTGATTGACAGGTGTCATAGAGACATAAAGATGATGTGTGTGATTGACAGGTGTCATAGAGACATAAAGATGATGTGTGTGATTGACAGGTGTCATAGAGACATAAAGATGATGTGTGTGATTGACAGGTGTCATAGAGACATAAAGATGGATGGAGCTGACAGATCAGAGTCTGTGAAGAGAGAGCGGTCTAAAGATGTGCCTGAGAACTTCACTACTGAACCTCCTGATACACAGTATGTCAACGACTCAACGCAATGACTTTACTTGCACTTTCATTTGGGAAGTCAATATTTAATATCATTGCTGTTGGCAGGAAACCTCATAACTCCACTCTTGAGTTCTTTTCTTTTCTTTTCTTTTCTTTTCTTTTCTTTTCTTTTCTTTTCTTTTCTTTTCTTTTCTTTTCTTTTCTTTTCTTTTCTTTTCTAAATCACTGATATTGAGCACTCGGGTGTGGAAAGTAGTACAAATGCTCTCTTTGTGATATGTGTAATTTTAAAATAAATTGTTAAACTTTTGGATTTAAGTGTTTTCTTTTCTGATCACCAGTAAAATATAAACTATAAAGCAAAAGTGGAGTCTTCTTGGTACTTCAAACAGACATTTTTCAGCAACACCATTAATTGTATTAACATTTGAATAATTCCAGAAGTGTTGACCACAGACCAGGGTCTCCAACACCCAGCTACATGTCTATGAAGAGTGACAAGTCTAGAGGAAAGCCTCCTGACTTCAGTAATGAACCTGGACCTCCACATACACAGTATGTCAATCAATCCTCTTGTATACTATACACCAGGGGTGCCCAACCTTTTTTGACCCAAGATCTACTTTTCAGCAGCCAACCCCTCCGGGATCTACCAGTCCAATATCAACATTTAAAACCACATGCATCGTTGCCAGCCTGCAGTAACTTCACAACAACACAATACTACTTTGTTTTACCACTTTACTTTATGTCCATATAAGCATAAAGTACAACAGACTTGTCATAAGCAGGCCTACAACAGTACAACATAAGTACAACAGACTTGGACAAACACTGCCATTGCAAATGCAATCATAATAAGAACAGTCCAGATATATATACACACACACACGAAAATCGCTCTTTTTTCTTTTCCACCCCATTTTTTTTCTTTCCTCCCCACATCTCCCGAGATCTACGCGTAATCAGGCCGAGATCTACCGGTAGATCCCGATCTACTGGTTGGGCTCCCCTGCTATACACTATTTATGTTGTTGAACTGTGTTCATTTTATTTTATTGGGACGGAGTTGTGGAAAGTAACATTGCATTTTGTTACATTAAAAAATGATGTCTGTGCAACAGACTACATTTATTTAATTATAACTGTAACTGTTTATCATTCATAATTGTATAGTTTGAACACAATTCATTTCTATTAACTTCTATATGTTGCTGTATCTCTTCTTGCTGCAGTGTGGAGTAGCTGAAGCCCAACATTTTGTCAATGAAAAAGAACATTAAAGGTGAGGTTTTAATGAATAATTATCATAATAATTGTATAATCTTGTTATGGTTCCAGAAGTGTTGACCACAGAGCAGAGTCTCCAACTCCCAGCCTTCTATCTGTGAAGAGTGACTGGTCTAAACAAGGACCTCCTAACTTCAGTAATGAACCTGGACCTCCTGATACACAGTATGTCATTCCTCCTATCAATATTATAATTGTAGGACTGAGATGTTTGGAAATGTGCACATGGAACACACAGAGCACATGACCTATTAGTTTGTGTAACACAGAGCTCCACAAGAACAAGATGATCATTGACTTAGTTACAACACGAGTGCAACACATGCGTAACCGCTCGGGATTGAAACCCCGGTCTCCCGTGTGGAAGTCCAGCATCTTTATCACTAGACCAAAGGGACATCTGCTTGGTCCTGGGGCAGATACTAGACTTTGGAGGCCATCACGACAAAGGCTGTAGCCACTGTTCCTCATCCTGACATTAGCCATGCCAGAACTGAACTACAGCAACTCTCTCCTTCTTGATCTATCGACATGTGAACTACAGTTGCCCCCCGCAACACACACACACACACACACACACACACACACACACACACACACACACACACACACACACACACACACACACACACACACACACACACACACACACACACACACAAACACAGAATACATTCATGAGTAAACAGTTTGTCTCAAGAGGACAGTGGGGACAAGGAAAGAGACCATTTCTAATGCAAAAGGACAGTTACCCACAGAGGAACAGTATTTTCTCTACCGCACCAAGCAACATTATTACAATCTCTAATTGTCTGTTAAACATTTCCTGTGGATGACTATCTTCAAAAATCTGTTTGAGTGAAACTGATTTTCTAGGGGCACGCTTCCAAAGAACATCTATAGCTGTGACCATAAGAACAGAATATAAGTGTATGTATATATATATATATATATATATATATATATATATATATATATATATATATATATATATATATATATATATATATATATATATATATATATATACACTCAACAAAAATATAAACGCAACACTTTTGTTTTTGCTCCCATTTTTCAGGGGATGGGCTTAAAGCTCTAAAATTCATTCCAGATATACAATATAACCATTTCTCTCAAACACTGTTCACAAATTTGCCTAAATGTGTGATATTGAGCACTTCTGCTTTGTTAAGATAATCCATCCCACCTCACAGGTGTGCCACATTAAGATGCAGGTGTGACATCATGATTAGTGCACAGGTGTACCCCAGACTCTCCACAACAAAAAGACACCCTGAAATGTGCAATTTTCTTTTGCCTTATTGGGTGTATGGGCCTCCGAACCAGTCAGTATCTGGTGTGACCACCATTTGCCTCATGCAGTGCAACACATCTTCTTCGCATAGAGTTTATCAGATTGTCAATTGTGGCCTGTGGAATGTTGGTCCACTCCTCTTCAATGGCTATGTGAAGTTGCTGGATATTAGTGGGAACTGGTATGCGCTGTCGAAATGGTAATAATGTGGTAATATTGTGTTATTACCATTTTTACAGTGTGTAACAGTTCCCACTAATATCCAGCAACTTCACATAGCCATTGAAAAGGAGTGGACCAACATTACACAGGCCACAATTGACAATCTGATAAACTCTATGCGAAGAAGATGTGTTGCACTGCATGAAGCAAATGGTGGTCACACCAGATACTGACTGGTTCGGAGGCCCATACACCCAATAAGGCAAAAGAAAATTGCACATTTCAGGGTGTCTTTTTGTTGTGGAGAGTCTGAGGTACACCTGTGCACTAATCATGATGTCACACCTGCATCTTGATGTGGCACACCTGTGAAGTGGGATGGATTATCTTAACAAAGCAGAAGTGCTCAATATCACACATTTAAGCAGATTTGTGAACAGTGTTTGAGAGAAATGGTTATATTGTATATCTGGAATGAATTTTAGGGCTTTAAGTCCATCCCCTGAAAAATGGGAGCAAAAACAAAAGTGTTGCGTTTATATTTTTGTTGAGTGTATATACCTCCTGACTTCAGTAATGAACCTGGACCTCCTGATACACAGTATGTCATTCCTCCTATCAATATTAGAATTGTAGGACTGAGTATGTTTGGTAATGTGCACAGGGAACACACAGACTATTAGTTTGTTTACCACAGAGCTCCAGCAGAACAAGATGATCATGTCCTTATTTACCATAACACAAGTGGAGCATGTGTGGGTGCATGTGTAACACCTAGGATTCCGACATCTTAACTACAAGACCTAAGACCCCAAATATTGGGCCATCGGTACCATCTGGGGTGAATAATTCTCAGTGATTTTTGGGTAGGTATACACTCCTAGTACTAGAAAAAAAGCATTGCATCTGTGACAGCTTTGTGTGTGTTATCACTCCTTTTATGATACAAATACAGTTTTCAAAATCCGAATGAATCATTCTACTTCAAAACACCTGAACCGTTGCCATGAAAAGGGACAAGACATACATGGTATCATTACATGCGTAAGACAGATGTGTGATAGCAGTTACAGAAGAGTAGAGGAATACTGCTTTAGGGGTATAATGCTATGAATGCTATTATGCTGTGACTCTACAAATAATTGTTGACTAAACTCCAAAATAATTCACTTGTATGAACATTGCTGATGTTTGAACCATGGATGGACAAATTGATCTAATTAACATGTGACATGGTGAGTCCACAGGGCGTACCATCATCATAATCATGATGATGATGGTAGGTCAACACAGGGTATCATAGGGTGATTCTTCTATTATATCCAGTGTTGGGACGTGTGCACTACGCAACTTAATACATTACATAATATATTACCAAAATGCAGTAACTTGTAATATAAATATATTACTGAACTAAACAATCTAATATATTATACTTTTCTTTGCATTACTGCATTACATGCAATATTACTTTCTGTCAATCTGTCTCGTTGAAAATGTTAATTATCTGCAGAAGTTAAATAATTACTTATTTTCTGTAATTTGTCATCAAATTATTTATTCAGGAGTGACTTTTTTCAGGTTGATTTTATATGGATTTGACCAGATAGCCAAGATCGCTTGCTTTATTGTAGGTATGCCACTGGCCTATGTAATATTTGATTAAGTAATATGTAATAGTAATATTAATATATTACACTTGCTCAGACAGTAATATTGTAATATAATATATTGCTTTAAAATGAAGGTAATAATTAATAAGTAATATATTAACAAGGTAAAGTAATATTCCCAACACTGATTATATCCATATCATTAGACTGGATATTGTCTGTGATTTAGGATATTGTACTATTGGCATAAGTGCTTTCTCCCCCCTCTGTATTGGCAAGTAGGGCTGGACAGCAACTGGACCAGTGTCATTAGGAACATATTTTTGGCAGCTGCAGGCTGTCAAGTAAATAGGCTCAGGGAGATTGGAATGGAGGAGATGGAATCATCCCACTGTCTTAAGAGGTTGCCCAAAAGGTTGAGGGGTGACAAACTGGAAATGGAAATGCATTGTTTTCAAGCGGCCGCCATGACACCTTTTCATGGAAGTGAATGGAGATGTCATAACTCTGTCTATACTCTATGGCCCGAAACGTCACCATAAGTAAAGCAATATTCGGGAGCATCAAATGGTGTGCAGATTTTCTTTCTTTCATATAGTCATGTTCCATGGTTTAATCTAGCACCCTACCCAAATTGGGTCTTTTTTGGATGTGCGTGATCTTTTTTACCTTTCTTACATAGTTTATATGTTAAACTATCTATTATCTACATTGTCTTCATCCCTACAGAGAGACATTCAGAAACATATCTGGACAAGAGAAATTCAGAACCAAACATGGACACAGTAAGACTGAACACATTTTACACTTATTAAACTGTTAATTAATGAAATGTTTAAAAAGAAGTGTGATTAAATATAATTCTGTATATTTTTCTTTTCAAATTTCATATGTATCGGGACATCCCTAGTTTTAATGCTATGGATTGTTCAATGTGAAGTTATAAATGAAGCAGAATGTTTAACAACATGTATTCATTATCTTTTCATATCAGATGTCAGTCTGCCGGAGGATTTACAGTTTTTTAAGGTCACTCTGGACGGTCTTGAACGTGTGACATACGTCAATGACATGCCCTCCATCTCCAGCATCTACACAGACCTCCACCTATCAGCAGGAGGGAGTGAAGGGGTTAATCAGCAACATGAGGTGTGGCAGCTTGAGACCGCCTCCAAGATGAAGACCCTCCATGACGACCTGATGAAGTGCCGTGCCATCTTTAAGACCAAACTCCCTGGCAGAGACAAACCCAGCAGCAGAGTTCTGACCAATGGCATCGCTGGCATCGGAAAAACAGTCTCTGCACGTAAGTTTGCTCTGGACTGGGCGAGAGGTTTGGAGAACCAAGACATCATTCTCCTGGTTCCCTTCTCATTCCGGGAGCTGAACCTGGTCAAAGATGAGCAGCACAGTCTTCTCTCCCTGATCCATGCTTTCCATCCAACGTTAAAGAATGTCACAGCAGAGCAGCTCGCTACCTGGAAAGTTGGCTTCATCCTCGATGGTCTCGATGAAAGCAGGTTTCCGCTGAAATTCCAGAACATTGATGTCAATTCAAATGAATTCAACAACAATGACATCATCTCTGATGTCACAGTGACATCATCGGTAGGCCTGCTGTTGACAAACCTCATCAAGGGGAATCTGCTCCCCTCTGCCCTCCTCTGGATAACCACCAGACCTGCAGCAGCCAATCAGATCCCTCCTGAATGCTTTGACCTGGTGACAGAAATACGAGGATTCACAGACCCCCAGAAGGAGGAGTTCTTCAGGAAGATGTTCAGTGATGATGAGGAGCTGGCCAGCAGAATCATCTCACACGTGAAGGCATCAAAGAGCATCCACATCATGTGTCACATCCCAGTCTTCTGTTGGATGACTGCTACCGTTGTGGAGGACCTGGTGAAGACAGACAGACAGACAGGACAGCTTCCTAAGCACCTGACTGGGATGTTCAGCCACTTCATCTCGCTGCAATTACGGAGGAAGAAGATGAAGTATGATGTGGAGACTGACGGGGTTCTTCTGAAGCTGGGCAGGCTGGCGTTTGAACATCTGGAGAAAGGCAACATCATGTTCTACCAAGAAGACCTGGAAGAGTGTGGTCTTGATGTGAAAGACACCTCACTGTACTCGGGCGTGTGCACAGAGATCTTCAAACAAGAGACTGTTCAATCTCAGAGAAAGGTCTACAGCTTTGTTCATCTGAGCGTCCTGGAGTTCCTGGCTGCAGTCTACATGTTCCACTGTTTCATGCAGAAGAACATGAAGGTCCTGAAGACATTCCTGGGAGGAGCAGAAGAAGATATGACCCTGGATGTCTTCCTGGAGCGAGCCATGGAAAAAGCCCTGCAGAGTGAAAATGGCCATCTGGACCTCTTTGTCCGCTTCCTTCATGGTCTCTCACTGCAGTCCAACCAGAGACTGTTAGGA
Organism: Benthosema pterotum; assembly: GCA_039105355.1. Lineage (NCBI taxonomy): Eukaryota > Metazoa > Chordata > Actinopteri > Myctophiformes > Myctophidae > Benthosema > Benthosema pterotum. Next base: position 48,998,317 of record CM076982.1, on the reverse strand, counting down.
GGTCTGCTGGGTCAGACAGAGAACAGTCCAGAGAGCATCCAGAAAGTCATCAACAACCTGAAGAAGATGGATAGTAACAGGTTCTCTCCTGACAGATGCATCAACATCTTCCACTGTCTGATGGAGATGAACGACCCGTCACTAAGTCAGGGCATCCTGCAGTACCTGGAGTCAGAGAACAGCTCAGGGAAGGAACTCTCTGAGACCCAGTGTTCAGCTCTGGCCTCCATACTGCAGATATCAGATGATCCTCTGGAGGAGTTGGACCTGCAGAAATACAACACAGACGACTGGGGGCGACAGAGACTGGTCCCAGCTGTGAGGAACTGCATAACAGCCAGGTTAGTAGTCATGTGAATAGACAACACACTAGAACAGAACCAATCTATAAATATAGCTGCAAGCAGCAATAAAACGTGAACAAGCAAGCAGCAATAAGGAGTCAGAACAATATGCAGAAGAAGGAACATATTTTTGGTGCTTTTGCCCCGGGTCCATACAATAGTGAATGAATAAATGAAATGTAAAATTCCTACAGTAGCCTACATGTCAACCTGGCCTCCTACAACAAAACTGATAAAAGCTTGGACAATTACAGTACAATTCAAGTACAACTAGAAGAAATTGTGAAATAAATGTGATTGGACACTAGTTAACAACAGTTGTTTAATGGCCACTTTGTTCAAGAAGTTAATCTAACATAATCTGGCACAATGTTTTAACCACTACACTGTTACATGAAATGATCAAGGCTTGTACAATGCTTTGGGTAGGTTACTACTGGAAATCTAGAATGTCGGGGTATGACCTGGCCGGGAATCGAACCCCGGTCTCCCAGTCTCAGGGCAGACACTCTAACCACAAGGCCACTGAGTTGGTGCCATTACCATTACATTGAGTTTTATCATCTCAATCACAAAGTGACATTTCCGTGAATGTCACTTTCATGATATGCGAGTGTAACTCTGTGCTATTGAGAAGTAGGCAGAAATGCATTGGACTCAAAGTAAAAGCCCAGCTTGAATCCTTTTATGTTAGGTCTTTTTAAGTAATAGCAAATCATACACATTGCAGAGACTTTAATTGTTACTGTAAAATAATTCAAACCGGCTGTCATTTTACATCTCATCTTACTCACTTCAAACAATGTGTTTCAGACACTAGACTATGATTTTTCACCGTTAGGCTCACTGTGACCACTGATCACGTGACTAACCCAATGTAACTGTGTACCCCATCATTGGCGCAACTCCGTCTCTAAATGGCTCTGGTGCGTTGCATTAAAATTGGATTTTAGATCATGCAACAGCATGCAGCAGTGGATAAACAAAACACAAGACAAATCAGTTTATGAAGAAAACTGAAGCAATAGGACATGTGGGTGTGACAATCTGCCACATCCTGACGTGAAACTCTACATACAATATAAAAGTATACTGGTTTACAGCAGTATGTTTTTATGAAGTGTATCCTTTAAACAAACAACTACCCTTAATCAATGATTATCTATGATAAAAATGCTTCAAAACAAGAGCCTACACATGTTAACAATTAATGTGATTCATAAAATGACCAATGCCAGGCTGCATTATATATTTGATGGTCAAATGAATTATTTTCGAAGTAATTTAAACATTTCATTGATGAGCCATGCGAGTTCCATTGTAAAAGCAGTGAGGTGGCTAAAATGGAAACTCCAACATAAAAGAAGGACATCAAGAGAATGGCAAGGTTTAACGGTTTTTATTAACAACCACTCCCAAAAGTATTAGATTACATTTGTACAAGGGCAGCATTGCTGGTTGAACTGGTAGGGATACTTAAGTAATCTGATTACTTGTAATGAATTATTTACATGATTACTTTACCAAACAAGGAGAACAAAGGAAGACCTGGAGATGCCGCAAACAGGAGGGGGGGCCCAGGCCACCCCTAGGGACGTCGAAGCTGTTCCCACCCCTCGCCCTAACTTAACAAATGAATCCTAAACCGAGAACTAAAACATAACGAAAACCAAGGCTGCCGGCCATCTCCAGGCCAAACAGAAATAAACTAACTAAAGAGAACTGAAAACAAAGGCTAACAAGAACAGAGCTGGGCTGCTGAGCTGTTGTCTGGTCTGTCTGCCATCAGACTGAAGGAGCTGGCTTTTATGCAGGAGGAGGAGCATGGCTGATTGGGGAACTTGCTGCAGGTGCCAGCTGGGTGTGCCACACTGAGTGAGGGAGAGACAGAGGGAGTTAAGCACAGACACTGATTGACAGACAGAGTGTGTGTGTGTGTGTGTGTGTGTGTGTGTGTGTGTGTGTGTGTGTGTGTGTGTGTGTGTGTGTGTGTGTGTGTGTGTGTGTGTGTGTGTGTGCTGTCATGGCCACACGCAACAGGTCCACCAACAGGTCATGTAGGCTACACCCGTCTACACTGGAAGTGTAACAAAAACCCATATGAGTACATAAATCACAATATATCATAAAACATTCAAACATGAACATTTAAAAATGGCCGATCTACAAGCTCCTTGCTTAAAGGTAGGAGAAGTGATTTCACTTTTGTCAGATATCACCCAAAAAATATTTTTTTCTGTTAAAATGCTCTATTATAAGGTGTGGAAACCACATATGGAGTTCCCCCCCCCCCCCCCCCCCACGTTAGCAGAGGAGCTAATAAACGTTCCCCAGGTCACCACAATTCTCCTCCAATCAGGAGAGAGCAGCAGGTTCACATAGTGTAGCTACTTTTGGGGGCCCCTAGTGCACCAGGCTGGTACTACACCATGAATTTCAAATCACTTCCCCTACCTTTAAAACATACCTCTGGTTAAGTGCAAGAAAACAAACAAAAGAGGCTCTTGAGCAGTACTGAGGCTTATGCAGAGGTCACCTGAAGAATACTGAACCACAGTGTAAAATTATACAAATAGTAAAGTGTCAATTAGAAATGGCTGATCTACAAGCTCCTTGTGCATAAACATACCTCCAGTTAAGTGCAAACAACCCAACAGGAGCTTGTCCCTCAGCGCCCAGAACTAGGAGGAGAGCACCTGAGGAACAACAGGACCATTTACTACATACAATAATGTGAGTGATGGTTTAGCATAAAAAAACACCTAATGCCTACCTTGCTCACTCAGTGCATGTTGACAGCAATAGGAGGACTGAATGACTAAGTCCCTGGCTTTATAGTGGGGGAGGGGCTGTCAGTGGCCACCTGCAAGTGGGTGAGTGTTTGGGGAGTGGCCACAGATCATTGTCTGCAGAGCCCTGGAAATAGACAGTTACGCCAACTCTGTTCACTTCATGGGGCCAGTCCGTCTACATAGACTTCTGTTGGATAGTGACATGAAGAGTGACAGCCGGAAGTTACTGAATGCATTGAAGCCTATGGGCTCGAGTATGAGAACCACGTGACCAGGCGGTTTTCTGACCCCTCAATGTCGCAACTCTTCTACTAGATGGCTCTGATTGTCTGGAGACAGGTCTCCCTGCTACATGCAACACACACAAATATATATATATATATATATATATATATATATATATATATATATATATATATATATATATATATATATATATATATATATATCTATATCTATAATCTATATCTATATATCTATATCTATATCTATATATATCTATATCTCTATATCTCTATATATCTATATCTCTATCTATATATATCTATATCTCTATATCTCTATATCTATATCTATATATATATATATCTATATCTATATATATATATATATATATATATATATATATATATATATATATATATATCATCACATGATGGGAGCTTTTATGTCTTGGTACCAAGTATTCAAACTTTGCACATTGACATGCTCGTAACACATCATCACATCACAGATACATGCAAGACCACCAAACCGTGTGACAATATGCAAACAGCACTATATGCACAATAAGCCATATAAAAATGGAAAACTCACCTTGGAAATTGGAAGACCATATTTCACATGCTTCCCTAAGTTCCACATGCTTATTGCTCTCACACAATCTGGCACAATATACTTGCTCCAGTGTTGCCATTTTTTGATGAAAACAAATTTGCTTCGGAACTTTTGTCCGGATGGGGCCAAAGTTCTCATGTAGCAGGTGTCATGCAAATTGATCAAAAATCCAGGCAGAAAATCAGGCATGAGCATTTTTCAAACTGCTTAAAATGGCAGACACTCTGGGGGTGGAGCTTACCGGTCAAAGTTACTGATGTGTTCCACATGAATCAAGGAACATGTAGAAACAAGTCCCATGATTTTTGGCCAAACAAGGCCCGAGTTATGGTTGTTCAAATGTTTCAGTTTCAAAGAATTGTTATAGCGCCCCTGTAATATCCCAGACGGGATTTACATATAATACCCGGAAAATGAAATGATGGGCGGACAAAGGGTTAAGGAAAACTGAGGGTTACAATTTATTGAATTAAAGTAGTAAGGTTACTGAACAGAAAATACAAAAAGCTAAGGGAAGGGACTGGTGGTGCCAGAAAAAGTTACAATCAAAAACACACCTACCTAGAACCCCAACCCTCTAACCTACCGGGAATTACTCAAACAAACAATTCCTACTCTACCTTCAAAAAAAGGAAATTACAACATGTGGCACTCACCTCTAACCTGGTGTAAAAAACACGGGAGTTACCTACATGTTGCAAAATGTACAGGGTACCCTGTCTTCCCCTGTCCCTTCCCTGAAGAACTTAACTCAAAATGGGAAGGCTGAACTTAAATACTAGAACTACAAACAAAAGAAAGTACTCTGATTATAAACAGTACAGTACGGTACTTTAACAGTACTTTTACTGTGAGACTGTGGCTAGAGTAGGGCTTTACCGAATAGCCTCGTTTTTAACAACAAAGACTGGTTTTACAAAATGGCTGTGTTTAGGACAACTTCTAAGGACTACTATTTGACTTGTATTTGGACAAACTGGCAAAACTGGTATGCTTAGGACACTGAATGGTTTGGAGCTGCTGTCTGCTGGCAGGCTAGAAAGAGAGTGAGTGGAAGACAACAGGTGCCTTATATAGTCTGATGATGGAGGTGATTGGAGGAGACAGATGCGTGGTGGCCCAACCGGTGGTGAGAGGTGGAGGAGTGGGCTGGTACTGGAGATGAGTGGGCTGGACCTGTGAGTATGATTGACAGACTGGAGAGAAGGAGAGGAGAGCAGAATATAGAGGGGAGGAACACATGCGGCCTGCACTGTCTGTCTGTTCCCCCATAATAATACACGTAACAGCCCCCATTTGAGCAATTTGAGTAAGACTGGTTTTGCTGCTATTTGGCATCCCCCTCTACAAAACTGTAAAATATCAGAAGCATATTACGCTGCATGTGTAGATTAGGGGCATTAGAATCATTTTCACAAACGAGCAATTTTCATTGGCTCGTAAAAACATATTTTTTTCACTTAAAACAAAATCCACACCTATTTTCATATTCGTATGGCTCCAAAGTTCATGTGTAGGTCATTGTTATGCATTTTGATCAAAGATTGTAGGAGAACAGACATTTTAACTGTTTTACATATAATTCAAGATGGCGGTTCATCTAAAGGTCAGAGGTCAAAAGTCAGAATACAAAAGTTGTTCGGCATAAGCAGACGCATAAGTGAATATAAGTTACATTTCTGAGATCATAAGTTATAAGTGTTTAAAGTTTGCAATTTCAGTTGAGTGCTATAGCGCCACCATTTGACCAGTGGTCACAGGCTTCGCATCATCACCGTTTGGCATCACCCTCTACCAGATTACCAATTTTCGCGAAAACCGACTGCACGGTTCAGCCAGAACAGCTATTTATGGCGGAAGGAGGAAAAAAGAGACAAAATCAAGAAGTGAACAAGGTCCACTTCGTGGACTGCTTGTTCACTTAACAAGGTCCACTTCGTGGACTGCTTGTTCACTTAATGAACAAGGTCCACTTCGTGGACTGCTTGTTCACTTAATGAACAAGGTCCACTTCGTGGACTGCTTGTTCACTTAACAAGGTCCACTTCGTGGACTGCTTGTTCACTTAACAAGGTCCACTTCGTGGACTGCTTGTTCACTTAACAAGGTCCACTTCGTGGACTGCTTGTTCACTTAACAAGGTCCACTTCGTGGACTGCTTGTTCACTTAACAAGGTCCACTTCGTGGACTGCTTGTTCACTTAATAAATCTACTTTACATCACTATCACACTATTTACACACTAACTAGATCTGCACAGGAACAAAATCTATACATTTTTTTCAGTCAATTTAGTCAGTGAAAAACAAACTGTAGTTGAGTCTGATTGATAGGCTAAACAGTAAACTCAAGCAGGAAACAAAACAAAATATAGCTGCAAGCAGCAATAAAACGTGACCAAGCAAGCAGCAATAAGGAGTCAGAACAATATGCAGAAGAAGGAACATATTTTTGAGAAATTATCTGAGGGGGGTGCTTTTGCCCCGGGTCCATACAATAGTGAATGAATAAATGAAATGTAAAATTCCTACAGTAGCCTACATGTCAACATGGCCTCCTACAACAAAACTGATAAAAGCTTGGAGAATTACAGTACAATTCAAGTACAACTAGAAGAAATTGTGAAATAAATGTGATTGGACACTAGTTAACAACAGTTGTTTAATGGCCACTTTGTTCAAGAAGTTAATCTAACATAATCTGGCACAATGTTTTAACCACTACACTGTTACATGAAATGATCAAGGCTTGTACAATGCAACGCTTTCGTTGGGTAGGTTACTACTGGAAATCTAGAATGTCGAGGTATGACCTGGCCGGGAATCGAACCCCAGTCTCCCAGTCTCAGGGCAGACACTAACCACAAGGCCACTGAGTTGGTGCCATTACCATAACATTGAGTTTTATCATCTCAATCACAAAGTGACATTTCCGTGAATGTCACTTTCATGATATGCGAGTGTAACTCAGTGCTATTGAGAAGTAGGCAGAAATGCATTGGACTCAAAGTAAAAGCCCAGCTTGAATCCTTTTATGTTAGGTCTTTTTAAGTAATAGCAAATCATACACATTGCAGAGACTTTAATTGTTACTGTAAAATAATTCAAACCGGCTGTCATTTTACATCTCATCTTACTCACTTCAAACAATGTGTTTCAGACACTAGACTATGATTTGTCACCGTTAGGCTCACTGTGACCACTGATCACGTGACTAACCCAATGTAACTGTGTACCCCATCATTGGCGCAACTCCGTCTCTAAATGGCTCTGGTGCGTTGCATTAAAATTGGATTTTAGATCATGCAACAGCATGCAGCAGTGGATAAACAAAACACAAGACAAATCAGTTTATAAAGAAAACTGAAGCAATAGGACATGTGGGTGTGACAATCTGCCACATTCTGATGTGAAACTCTACTTACAATATAAAAGTATACTGGTTTACGGCAGTATGTTTTTATGAAGTGTATCCTTTAAACAAACAACTACCCTTAATCAATGATTATCTATGATAAAAATGCTTCAAAACAAGAGCCTCCACATCAATGTTAACAATTAATGTGATTCATAAGAAGACTCCTCACAAAGCAGCAATTTTCATTGGCTTATAAAAACGTCATTTTTTGATGAAAACAAATTTGCTTCGGAACTTTTGTCCGGATGGGGCCAAAGTTCTCATGTAGCAGGTGTCATGCAAATTGATCAAAAATCCAGGCAGAGAATCAGGCATGAGCATTTTTCAAACTGCTTAAAATGGCAGACACTCTGGGGGTGGAGCTTACCGGTCAAAGTTACAGATGTGTTCCACATGAATCAAGGAACATGTAGAAACAAGTCCCATGATTTTTGGCCAAACGAGGCCCGAGTTATGGTTGTTCAAATGTTTCAGTTTCAAAGAATTGTTATAGCGCCCCCATTTGAGCAATTGGAGTAAGACTGGTTTTGCTGCTATTTGGCATCCCCCTCTACAAAACTGTAAAATATCAGAAGCAGATTACGCTGCATGTGTAGATTAGGGGCATTAGAATCATTTTCACAAACAAGCAATTTTCATTGGCTCGTAAAAACATATTTTTTTCACTTAAAACAAAATTCACACCTATTTTCATATTTGTATGGCTTCAAAGTTCATGTGTAGGTCGTTGTTATGCATTTTGATCAAAGATTGTAGGAGAAGAGACATTTTAACTGTTTTACATATAATTCAAGATGGCGGTTCATCTAAAGGTCAAGAGGTCAAAAGTCAGAATACAAAAGTTGTTCGGCATAAGCAGACGCATAAGGGAATATAAGTTACATTTCTGAGAGTCAAGCAGTTCATGAGTTATAAGTGTTTAAAGTTTGCAATTTCAGTTGAGTGCTGTAGCGCCACCATTTGACCAGTGGTCACAGGCTTCGCATCATCACCGTTTGGCATCACCCTCTACCAGATTACCAATTTTCGCGAAAACCGACTGCACGGTTCAGCCAGAACAGCTATTTTTGGCGGAAGAAGAAGAAGGAGAAAAGCAGCAATATCAATTAAGTGACCAAGTCACTGCTTGGTCACTTAACAAGTTTGGTGAGTCACCACCATCTTAGGTCAGGGTGAAAACTGTTACATCACCCTGCGGGTGGCGTAACAGTCACTGGCGGTGACTATGTTTCACCCCTGCAGGCAACTGTTAGGCGTGTGGACGGACGGACGGACGTGTGCGTGGACGGACGGGGGGGGGGGGGGGGGGGGCGAAACTTAGTCACCACCTTATGGTGGAGACAAAAACAAACAAAACAATAATCATCTAAGCTTTCTGCCTGCCTGATTGTTTTAATGATTCCTGCTGGGGAAATCCACAGGTTCTTGGCCAGAAATACTATATAATATCATATCTACTTTGGCATGCTTCAACAAAGACATTTGAGGTGTGACAACATTCCCCACTGTGCTAAACACTCTCTCAGTTGCAGTACCTGTAGCACAGATACAAAGATACTTGCAGGGTATGTTTGCCAACACTGGAAACTGTGAGTCGTTGTGTTGCCACCATTCTAGTGGGTCACATTCTATGTTGAGATCAAAGCCCCCTGATTGTAAATAGCCAGTTCACAAGCAACAGTCTCCTCTGTGGTTTTTGGCTGTGTAGCGGCCACTGATCTGCATCCAAGCAGACTCCCAAACTGGATCAACCCGGTCTAACCAGAAACCAGTCCAAGCTTCACATTTTGACGAGACTCCTGTCGTGACACGTGATTCACGCAGGAATCACAGAGGAATCACAAAAACACAGGATTAAAGACCCTGTAAACCAAAATCTTTTGGCCTTTTTCTTTTAGACATAAAAAACATGTACAAAAGTCATTTTTATACCCCTGGACAAAAAACTAAAACTTTATTTTACACCATTGTGGAATAAGACCACTTTATGTATTTTGGTTAATCTCATGGGTAGGTTTGGTCTCATTAGCATAATTCGCCTTGATGACGTAGTCACGCCGAATTATGCTAATGAGCCTACAGTACTACTAAGGGTGAATGCTGTGATATCAAGTCAAGTCAAGTCAAGTCAAGTTTATTTATAAAGCACATTTCACTCGACAAGCGAGAACCCAATGTGCTAACAGAGTTACAGAAAAGGCAGAAAATACAGAAAGTTAATTATATACATCATGAACAATTGAGACAATTAGACAGTTAATTGCATTCATCTACGTAAAAGCTAGTGAAAATAAATATGTTTTCAGTCTGCTTTTAAATAAAGAGAGCGAGGTTACTGATCTTAGTTCAATGGGTAAGGAGTTCCATAATGTGGGACCATAGTGACTAAAGGCACCATAACCAAATCTTGTATTGATCCTTTTTATACTGAGGAGCCCTTTGTCGGAAGATCTAAGGGTCCTAGAAGGCACATAAGGTTGAAGCATGTCAGCAATATAAGAGGGGGCCAAGTCGTTGACAGATTTAAAAACTAAAAGAAGAACCTTGAAGTCTACTCTCTGTTTCACTGGGAGCCAGTGCAGAGAGGATAAAACAGGAGAAATATGTTCAAACTTTTTGGTTCTTGTTAAAACTCTTGCAGCCGCATTCTGAACTAACTGCAATTTGTGGAGTGCTTGTTTTGAGCAGCCTGCAAAGACACCATTGCAGTAATCCAGTCTGCTGGTGATAAAGGCGTGAACCAATTTTTCACAGTCTGATTGGGATAAAAAACCTCTGACCTTGGATAAGTTCCTTAGGTGATAAAATGCACTCTTGGAAATCGATGCGATGTGTTTCTGAAAGTTAAGCTCGTCATCTAGGATGACACCCAAGTTTTTAACATGGTGACATGGTTGAACTGATAAGGGAAGTAACAGGGAGTTTATTTGGTGTCTTGTTTCTTTGGAACCAATTAGTAATATTTAAGGGATCAAGCAGTCCACGAAGTGGACCTTGATCCCTTCTTGTTTTTGTCTCTTTTTTCCTCCTTCCACCAGAAATAGCTGTTCTGGCTGAACCGTGCAGTCGGTTTTCGCGAAAATTGGTAATCTGGTAGAGGGTGATGCCAAACGGTGATGATGCGAAGCCTGTGACCACTGGTCAAATGGTGGCGCTATAGCACTCAACTGAAATTGCAAACTTTAAACACTCATAACTCATGAACTGCTCGACTCTCAGAAATGTAACTTATATTCACTTATGCGTCTGCTTATGCCGAACAACTTTTGTATTCTTACTTTTGACCTCTGACCTTTAGATGAACCGCCATCTTGAATTATATGTAAAACAGTTAAAATGTCTCTTCTCCTACAATCTTTGATCAAAATGCATAACAATGACCTACACATGAACTTTGAAGCCATACAAACATGAAATGGGTGTGAATTTTGTTTTCAGTGAAAAAAATGATGTTTTTACGAGCCAATGAAAATTGCTTGTTTGTGAAAATTCTTCTATTATCCCTAATCTACACATGCAAAGTAATCTGTTTATGAGATTTTACAGTTTGGTAGAGGGGGATGCCAAATAGCAGCAAAACCAGTCTTACTCCAATTGCTCAAATGGGGGCGCTATAACAATTCTTTGAAACTGAAACATTTGAAAAACCATAACTCGGGCCTCGTTTGGCCAAAAATCATGGGACTTGTTTCTACATGTTCCTTGATTCATGTGGAACACATCTGTAACATTGACCGGTAAGCTCCACCCCCAGAGTGTCTGCCATTTTAAGCAGTTTGAAAAATGCTCATGCCTGATTTTCTGGCTGGATTTTTGATTTGCACAACAAATGTTTGTTGTACAAGCCGGTTTGCATTTTTTGTACACACCATCACTGTGTTTGTGTGTGGACGTAAAGTACTTCTGTGGCCTGCCGCACCGAGGACAGCCATCGTCAGTGTGTTAATCTCGCGTTAATTTTTTTGACGCCATTAACGCACGGCTGTGTTAACACGAGATTAATGCATTAATGCGTTAACGCATTAACGTGTTAACGCCAACACCATTAATATATATAAATATATGTGGGTTTTTGAGGAGAATTTTCAGAGGGGGCCGGTAGAGCGGGCGGGTTGTGCAGGAGGAGGAACCGGAGAAAATGAGGACTCTTTGTAGGCGTGTTTGGTAGCTCCAGAAATGCTCGTCTTTATTTTGTAAAACACAAGCAACTCAACACAAAAACGGCACGGAAATCACGTGCGTGGCTAATACAATGATCACAAAGCCAATTGGTGATACAGAGTAAAGAGCTCCCTTAAGGTCTGTGTACTATTGTTTTATACAGTAAAACATTCCCACTAAGTCCCTCCTCCCCAGGCGGAACAGGGTGACGAGTTCCTGTTTTAACAACCAATCACCAGCTGTTTCCGGCACAGGGAGGCGGGGCTTCCCTACAGACTGGACTTCCCTTCTTTTTGTGAAGTTAAAACTTACACTTACAGACAGGTTACCTAAAGTACCTTTACGCATAAACAGAAATCAAATACTGTTCATTGATGATACAAATGAAACAAAAGAAACAATGAACCTAACCTAAAATTAATAAATGAGCCAATGTTCAGATACTATTAAAGATGAATTCAAAACACTTTGTTAATACCCTTATAAAATAAATGTTCCTCTTTAATGTAAACATACTCTGTAAATAGACTCACTACCTAAACCATTCGAATAACAATCCTATTTGCCTCGCGGTGACCTAAGTCACCTTTTGTAGGAATGATATTATATTGAAAGGGTTACTAAGTGAGTTAATTAGTTTAATCTGATTTTCCCAATAAGCCATTTCAGTAAGTAATAAGTCACTATTCAAATAACTCAAATAACGATCCTATTAATGTTGTGGTGACAGAATATTTAGAATATTGTGCCACCTACTGTAGGATGCTATGATATTGAATTAGTTAAAATAGTGAACCTTTAGCCAAAATAGTTTTTAAAGAAATAGCCAGCTTGACAAAATTCTATAGTATGTATTTTTAGAAATTCGAACAATTTAGCTGTATCATTCCAATTTCAAACTGTATCGTTCCATTTTTAGTCTGAGATTAGTAAACTGTATTGTTCTAATTTCACACTGTATCATTCCAATTTTACGCAGAGAGTAGTGACCTACATCTCACTACTATAATGCGAGAGCGGCCCTGCCCGTTTGTCTGTCCGCCTTTGTTGCACTTCTCCTAAAAAACTACAATGTTTGCATGGATCTAACCATGCACAACACCTCCAGCACTGTTGTCTTCACAGCATAGGCTATATTTCATCCATGCAACTGCCATATTTACTGTACACTGTCCATTTATATGAAAATAATTTTGGTGCAGTGTCACACTCCCGGACTACCGCGGACGACCGAATTGCCTCTGTGGCTCTCTTGCTAAGCTACTGTGACGTCAAAATCAGTGTTGCCAACTGACAAAATCCAAAATGCACTACAATGCGCTAGAGCATTGGGTTTTGAACCATTTTCATACCAGGGCCCACTGTTTATTCTGCATGTTTGCCACAGAGGACCACCGCTTCATGACATTAGTCTCTCAGCCTAATTAGGAGAAATAACTGACAAAATGTTCGTCAAAATAGCAATTCTTCTACATTTTCTAAATGTGTACATTCTGGAAAATTAGGTCATTCAGATGGTTAAATCTGATTTAACTCTTGAGAGCGTAAAATGAAACCAAACGGACCTTAAAGGGTCCATTTGGTTAACAATGGTCCTTTCTAGGAAGGAAGGTGGACTCTATCATAGCAGTAAAAATGGTGAAAAACAAGGGTTTTCTCTCTGGCGCCTGTCAACCAATTTTGACCCAACTCACAAGCAAAAAAGCACCAGATTTTCTGCCAGGAGTTCACTCTAATTTTGGCGCTGGGAGAGGGGGATTGACAAATGCACCAAGTTGGCAACACTGCACACTGTGCCTCTGCGCGCTGACCCAACCCCCTTCTGTCTTTGCTAGCTAGCCCAGTCCATAGAACTCTTACGTAGTGCTGCTCGCTGCATGAAGCTCCTCGCATTTCTCTCAACAACACACCATGCTGAAGACGGACGTTACTTACTCTTTCTGGGAGCCGCTGAAACCAAGCGAATGGATCTTACGGCCGCTGCTCTTACTGTTGGATATATACGACTAACGCAACGCTATGGACACGGCTGCCTGTCCTACAACCAGCAACACTTCACGAATCATAACACCACACACACCCAAGACCCCACAGCGTCTCTCTCAGTGTGTTAGCGTCTCAGTCGCTACAGACACAGAATCCAACACGCCGTTGGAAATTGCTTGCCAAAACACAAAAACCTCACAAGTCACGATTCTTTCCATATTGCTTCACATGCAACATGTTGCACATGCATGCACGTACGCGCTGCCCGCGTATATTAACATTTACACTGTCGATCTGCACAACGAAAATGTTTCTTTTTAATTGCATGCATATTATTATCCACGAGCACGCTGTGTGCCTGTGTGTGTGCTGTGTGTGCGTCTTCATGTACACTAATGTATACTACACATTACATCTTCCAAGCGCACATCTTTGCATAGCAGTAGTAATCATAACAATACTGTATATAAGTTTAGTTGGATAGTAGCTACATTTCACGGCAACATACAACTTTTACATTCTAAGGACCCCAATGGACCCATTAAGAGAGCATTTTAAAGCTCTCCCAGTCTTCATTTTAATCGCAACGACCCCCAGTTTAACATCAATTAGGCTATACACAGGCCCCTACAATGGACCCTATAAGAGAACATTTTAAAGCACTTGCAGTGTTATTTTTTATTGCAAGGACCCCCTGTTGACATGAATTTGGCTACACACATCCCATTTCAAGGAGAATTCCGGCCCAAAACAGGTGTTATTTAGTGAAAAATACTCCTTTATGGCTGTTTCCCCTACCCCAAAATAAGCTTATAATGGGGCCAATGGGCGTTGTGCAAGTTCACCTATATACATTGCTCCAAAATGCAATTTCTTCCTACATATTGTGTCTCCACCATGTCAGTAGTGTGTTAACACTCACACTTTCACTTTTGTTTCAGCAGTGGTTCAGCCATAAACCATGTGCCACGCCCCCAGCTTTTGAGACAGAGTGTGAGCGTTAACTCACTACTGACATGGTGGAGACACAATATATAGCAAAAGAATTGCATTTTGGAGCGATGTATATAGGTGAACTTGCACAACGCCCATTGGCCTCATTATAAGCTTATTTTGGGGTAGGGGAAACAGCCATAAAGGAGTATTTTCACTAAATAACACCTGGACCACTTTTTAAAAAAAAAATAAAAAAATAATAATAATAACTGCAAATAAAGATTTAAAAAAATGCCAATTCTTTTTCTGTGACCCTCCATTTATATTGTGCAACCACTGTTAATGTAACTCTGATTGTGTACAACACCTCTAGCGGGTCCATTTGGTTCCATTTGTACACTGAGTTACCGACCCAACGGCCCATTTGGTTCCTATCACTATCTCAGATTTAAGTATCCCTCAACTACGGGCCCATACTATGCCACCATCGATGTGTGTGACTGTGTATGTCATATGGTGCATGTGCAACTATCACCACATTGTAAAGGCACAAACACACTGCCCTCTGCCTTATACCTGTATACTGGCGTTTCCTGTTTTCACTTGAGTCCACTGCTATACAAACAGTTCCAACTATGTCTTATTCTTTGTTAGGGTTTATGTTGCACAGAACTTTGCCTACACATAATACCACTGTCCCCCTCCATATTCCATGTATCCTCTTTACTGCTGCATTGTATACCTGCCTGTTCCTGATCATAATCTTTTCTAAGAATTTCATGTTAGTCACAACTATTACAATTCCTCTTAGTATGTCCAAAATTACATTGCCTATGACGAAAGATGCAGTGTTGCAAAGTGTCCAAAACATGAACATTTTCAAACTTGGGGTGAATGCAAGTCGCCTGTCGCTACAATGGCGCGGACTCTAGGCGTGAGGCCCGCGCAGCGGGCCTCATGTCTAGTCGTTCTAATTGCAAGCTGTATTGTTCCAATATTAGTGAGAGATTATTAAACTATCATTTCAATTTTAAGATGTATCGTTCCAATTTTAGTCAGAGAATAGTACACTATATTGTTTCAATTACAAACTGTATCGTTCCATTTTTAGATTAGTAAACTGTATTGCGACAATTTCAAACTGTATCATTCCAATATTAGTCAGAGATTATTAAACTGTATCGTTCCAATTTTAAGCTGTATCGTTCCACTTTTAATTAGAGATTATTAAACTATCATTTCAATTCCAAGCTCTATTTTAATTATATTCCTCTGGTTGTACAACAATGGGAACTGATGTAGACACACACACACACACACCAGAGATGGAGCACTCATTAGAGCTGCATGGTGCTTGCTATACAAGCAGGTGTGCAAACCGTTATGTTAAGATCTAACGCTTCGGCAGTTCGCTATGGGAAGCGCCCTCATCTAGGCGCAGACAACAGAAGTATTCTTTATATGCTCACATTCGATTTATCAGAGAATGGGTCTTCTTGCGTCATGACGTAGTACGTGCGTTCCACGCCCACCAGGTCAAGGGCATATAAGCACGTACAACGCAGACGCAATCATTCCGTTTTCTCTTCTGACCAGACACAGAGCTGTTCGAGCCGTATCACTTGAACTACTGATATTGCTATTAGCCTCATAAGGACCGGTGGTTCGACTGCTCGGTACCGCGAGGTTCAGTACGTTCTCACTGTGATCGGTTGCTCACAAGAGATAACAAGAGTTTGGCTGTATAAGCCAACTTCCACTTTTTGTGTCTTTGTTTGGCGCGTGCTGTGTGAGCCGCCCAAATCCAAGCTAGCGCGTGCTGTGTTAGCTGCCTAGCTCAAAAAAAGCACTACTGTTTTAGCGTGCCGTGTAGGCCCCGAAGAAAATAACAAGGCGCTACGGTTTGTGCCGTGTAGGCCCCAAATAAGCTAACAAAGCGCTACTGCTTTAGCGTGCCGTATAGGCCCCAAATAAAATAACAAGGCGCTACTGCTTGTGCCGTGTAGGCCCCAAATAAAATAACAAAGCGCTACTGCTTTAGCGTGCCGTGTAGGCCCCTAATTAAATAATAAATACACATTTTGTTGTGCTGAAGAAGCCCCAATATGTCTAATCAAGGCTACGAATCCACGGCCGCGAAGCGGCGCCGTCAACGTGGATTCATTCCCACCGGCCAGAAGCCATGTGAGGACGAAGAGTGCCCCAACGTCCTATCCGAGTTGGACCAGCACATGAGATGTGCGTACTGCCTGGGTTGGGAGCACGCCAAAAACGCCGTGGTGGAGCCGGGTGCATGCCCTGCATGTGCTGCGATGGATGTATACACCAGACACCGTCGCCTGGCACGGGTGGAAAAAGCCATCTCTAATTGCCCGGACGGCTGCGAGCGCGAGGGCTACTCTCACGAGGACCAGTTCCCCGAGCGGCGCCGCCTCCCACCCGACGAGTGGCCGCGTCTAGGGGCCAGGCCGCGTGTGGTGCCCACGTCTTCGGTGACTACGAGGAAGCCTTTCACCGAGCATTCCGCCGCGTCAGGGGCGGGCCGCGGGGTTAATATTCCGGACTGGCCACGCGGATGGGGAGAGTCAATGGACGACGAATACCCACTGACTGACGTCTATCCTTCAGTCCAGGAATATGTTGACCGGGGTTCGATGCAACGTGATGATGATGATTACGATGATGATTATGAAGGCCCGGAGCTCAACTACTACGACATGGAGGAGGGCGAGCTCCCAGCCCGAACCACTGGTGAGCGGGCAGACGACGCACACGACGGAGGCAACGCTGAGGAGGCCGAGGAGGCTCCAGAAACGGCCGCCCCGTCAGCCTCGCAGGCTGCCCGTCATGCCGAGCTGCTGGATATGTACAAGAAAGCTGCTGAACGCTGCGAACGCACGTGGCCTCCTCCCGTCCAGACCAAACCTGCCGCCGCCATGGAGTGGCAGGGCAGGGCAGCGATTCCATCGCGGACCCCCGAGAAACATGTGCTGCCTTTTGCACTCGGGTTTAAGGCTGTCCTAACCCTGCCATGGGATAAACCCACCGTCCACGAGAGGCCAGGCCGAGGAGGCTTTCCCTTGGACACCGAAATGCCGGCTACGGCGGGTCTCACTGGTATTCCGCCCATTAGCAATGACATGGCGGGCTACCTCGTGAACCATCGCAACCCACATTATTTCCCCAGTGGGAAGCCGGCTCAGTTTCTCGACGAGAGACAGAGGAAGGCTTCTGCCGCAACCAAAGAAGTCTACAACCACCTCATCACACAAGCCAAAGGTCTGAATGCTGGAGCTCTTCTCCAGGGATCGCTGCATGTACTGCTGTCAGAGAATGACGCATTGGATAAGGACGGCGTGGAGGAGGCGAGGCGCCTGTTAAATGAAATAATCGACCTTAACAGATCAGTCACGGAGGCTACGGGCCGCGCCATGACTGCCTGCATTGTGCACGAGAGAGAGAGGTGGTTGGATGTCTTCCCCACTAAGGGTCATATCCGATCTACATTGCTCGAACGACCCATAAACGTCTTAGAGCCAGGGAGAGAGAACTCTCCGCCCGAGGGACTGTTCCACGGCGGAAGGAGAGAGCTCCTGAGAATGGGGGAAGAAAGAAAGAAGGCCAGCGAGGCAATGTGCGGGCTCGGGGAGCCAGCTAGACCCCACCCTCCTACTCGCTTTTTCCCCGCGGGGGGACGCTTCGCCCGTAACTGGAGGTTAAAGTCCGAGCGCGGCCGCGCTGGTCCATCGGCGCAAATGGAAGCTCCAGCACCCGGTCGTGGCAGGGGCAAGCCTCAGCAGGAGCAGCAGCGTCAACCCCCGGCACGTGGAGGCGCTTCTCGCGGCAGGAGCCGAGGACGCGGCCGTGGCCGCGCAAAATAGCAGGGCTTGCCCTGCCTCGGGGGAGCGCAGAGTGGCGTTCCCCCACTGCTCTTGGGTTTGGGCTACGGCCGGGACGAGACGCATTCCGTCCACGAGCCTCCTCTGAAGAAGAGGAAGATTGCGCGGCGAGCTGCAGTGGGCGGCCCCGCGATAATAATGCCCTCGAATGTTGTTCCACACAAAGCACCTTTTCATGCACACAATGTTTCTGCACTGACTTTGAATGCTTGTGTAATAAAGAATGTTTGTTCCTTAAAAAATGTGACAAAACAAAACAAAAAAACAACAAAACAAAACAAACCCATAATGAGCAGTTTGAATCCACCTTCGGGAGAGGCGCTGGGTCTCTCTCGAGGTGTGGATCGGCGTTTCGGCGCAGCGATAGTCCGTGGGCCGGGGCCTGCCGTTCGCCCGAAACTCCGCACGTCCGACGGAGCGGTAGTCCTTGGGCCGAGGTCTACCGTTCACCCAAAATGTTACGGTCAGTGTCTCTTCCAACCACAAGAGGGCGACATTACGCCGTACATGGGCGTAATAGACAGGGAGGAGACACTGACACGGATGTGCAGTGGCAGTTGCGTCCCCAATCAACTAGGGGGGCTCAAAACTCCACAGCCAGTGTATCACACAGTAGTAGAGAATTCCCTGGCGAAATGCATACATCAATGGGAACGTTGTGGGGCATCTCCATGGATACTACGGACCATAGCGAGAGGTTACAAACTACAATTTGCCCAGCCGCCCCCTGTGTTCGAGAAAATAATATTCTCACAAGCAAGTGGGCAGGCAGCAGATGTATTGAGGGAAGAGATAGCGTCATTGCTAGGCAAAAAGACAATCAGAGAGGTTCCCCCAGACCAGTATCACACAGGTTTTTACAGCAGATATTTTCTGGTGAAGAAAAAGGGGGGGGGCTCAGGCCTATATTAGATCTGAGGGCTCTCAACAAATACCTCAAAACGTTTCATTTCAAGATGCTGACAGCAGCAACCCTGGTGCGTTCGCTGCGTCAGGGCGACTGGTTTACCAGTATAGACTTGAAAGACGCATATTTTCATATCCCTATATATCCTCCGCACCGAAAGTTTCTACGTTTCGGGTGGGAGGGGAAAGTGTACGAATACATGGTTCTCCCATTCGGCATGTCCCTGTCTCCTCGGGTCTTTGTCAAATGCACGCAAGCGGCGATAGGTCCTCTGCGGCGACAAGGGATTCGAATAATGACCTACATCGACGACTGGATTGTGATGTCGGCGTCACCACAAGGGGCGCTGTACAACATGAGGAAGGTTGTGGATCTGTTGTCGTCCCTGGGTTTCACCATAAACTACGACAAAAGTGTTATGGTGCCCACCCAAGTGATAGACTATATAGGCATCACTCTGGACTCTCGTTCCTACACGGCGAAACTGAGTCAGGAACGGGTCGAGTCTTTTCTGCAGTGTGTGGCACTGTTCAAAATGGGACGCAGGATCCCATTCGGCACATGCCTGAGGATGGCGGGGCTGATGGCATCCGCCATTTCCCTAGTGCGCCTGGGCAGGCTGTATATGAGGCCGTTTCAGAGGTGGATGCGGTCTCTGAACATCCCCACCACTTGCCGTCGCTATCCGAGAGTGACAGTGACCGCGGAATGTATGTTGGCTCTGAGGTGGTGGTCCAAAAGAGCCGTTCTGACGGAAGGGGTCCCCATGGGGACGGTTCTGTCCAGGAAAATAGTGACTACAGATGCAAGTCTGTCAGGATGGGGCGCCACCCTCGATGGTATGGCTGTCAGGGGGACATGGAGCGACGAAGAGAGGACCGCCCACATAAACTACTTGGAGCTAATGGCGGTTTTTCTGGCTCTTCGTCATTTCGAACCACACATCAGTGGATGGCACGTCCTGGTCCGGACGGACAACACAACGACGATGTGCTACATCAACAAGCAGGGAGGTCTACGTTCCCATGCGTTACATCGACTGGCACACAGGTTGATATTGTGGTGCGACAACCATCTCCTGTCGGTCAGGGCTTGTCATGTCCCAGGCCTTTTGAATGCAGGGGCGGACCTGTTGTCCAGGGGACCACTTCGCTATGCGGATTGGTCTCTCCATCCAGAGGTGGCCGCTCTGATTTGGGACAGGTTTGGAGTGCCTCAGGTGGACCTGTATGCGTCGGAGGAGAACGCGAAGTGTTCTCGGTTCTTCTCCATCACAGGGACTTCAACGATGGGGCTGGATGCACTGGCACACAGCTGGCCGCGGGGTCTACTGTATGCTTTCCCGCCCTTAACTGTTATACTGCCGACTCTGGACAGGGTGCGGATCCGGCGCCTGCATCTGCTTTTGGTGGCTCCAGCGTGGGGGTCCTGGGTGTCAGAGATAACTCCCCTCCTGTACGACCGACCATGGCGGCTCCCTTTACGGAGGGACCTCCTCACGCAAGCAGGGTTCGAGATATTTCATCCACAGCCGGAGATACTGGACCTGTGGGTCTGGCCCGTGAGAGGATGAATTTGAGTGCAGAAGGCCTGCCGTTGAATGTTATAGAAACGATTCAAGGGGCGAGGGCAGGCTCTACCAGAAAACAGTATGACGTGGCTTGGAGGGTCTTTGAGCGCTGGTGCGCAGGGAGACCGGGCCAGGTGGTGCCTTTTCAGGCCTCTGTGGTGACAGTCCTGACTTTTCTGCAGGAGTGTTTAGATAAAGGTAGAGCACACTCGACTATTAAGGTCAACCTGGCAGCCATTTCGGCATGCCATGTTGGGTTTGGAGAAAAAGCACTGAGCGAGAACCCCCTTATACGTAAGTTTATGAGAGGGGTGAAGAAAGCACGCCCTGTGACTAGATCCATAGTCCCACCGTGGGATTTGTCTTTGGTCTTGGGTTCCTTGTCGGGGACTCCCTTTGAACCGCTCGAGACAGTGGAGGCTAAGTTCTTGACACTGAAAGCGGCGCTGCTGGTGGCCCTCACGACGGCGAAGCGTGTCAGTGAGTTGCAGGCACTTTCAATCAGTCCGGACTGTTTGGTCTTCAGTGAGGACAGGACCAGGGTTATGGTGAGGCCCAACCCAGCCTTTGTACCCAAGAACTCTAGTGCTGTTTGTGTCCCAGTGGATCTGAGGTCCTTCCACCCCCCTCCTTTCAACACGGAGGAGGACAGAAGGTTGCACTTGCTGTGCCCGGTTAGGGCGCTTCGTGTGTATGTGGATAGGACGAGGTCCCTTAGAAAGAGTGGCCAGTTGTTTGTGGCGTGGGGTGCTAGCGCTAGGGGCAAGCCTGTCACTAAAGTCCGTCTATCTCAATGGATTGTGGAGGCCATTCAGATAGCTTATAGTACTGCGGGTGCCCAACCACCTGTGGGTTTAAGGGCCCACTCCACGAGGGGGTTAGCTGCATCCTGGGCACTTTATAAGGGCATTTCGGTCCAGGATGTGTGCACGGCAGCAAGCTGGTCGTCTCCGTCGACCTTTGTAAAGTTTTATAATCTGGATGTGTCAGAGCCCTCGGTGGCTCATGCAGTCTTAGAAGTTGCCTCTGGACGTGGCAGGGTGGATGCTTGAGTCGGTTTAGTTATGTTGCCTTTGGGCTGTTACAGTAACTAGATTTAGACATAGGTCCTGGAGTGAATGTGGCGGCCAAGACCGTCAGTTATTCGACTCCCAGAGCACATAAGACAGTTTAGTGATGTCAGCTCTTTAATCAAGACAGGACCAGATCTTGGAGCATATAAGGCAGCCTAGGGCTGTCGGCTCTTTGGAAAAGGCAGGGTCACCGGGTCGGGGATCCGGTTGGCCCTATCATATTATGAGTCACACTGCCAGGGCGGAGCCCTGGTGGTCTACATTGAGGTCTCCCGAGGAGTCGGTTGTCATGTGTGTGTGCACGTCTCCAGGAGGCAGATATCAGGGGTGGAGTCTTCCGTGATACTTGAAGGGAGCTTATGATGTCTCCCATAGCGAACTGCCGAAGCGTTAGATCTTAACATAACTGGAGGTTACGTAGTAACCGTGGTTATGTAAGAGATATAAGCGAGGCAGTTCGCCAGGAGGCCCTTCTTGCTCGAATGTGGCAGAAGGAGAAAAGTGTCAGAATGATTGCGTCTGCGTTGTACGTGCTTATATGCCCTTGACCTGGTGGGCGTGGAACGCACGTACTACGTCATGACGCAAGAAGACCCATTCTCTGATAAATCGAATGTGAGCATATAAAGAATACTTCTGTTGTCTGCGCCTAGATGAGGGCGCTTCCCATAGCGAACTGCCTCGCTTATATCTCTTACATAACCACGGTTACTACGTAACCTCCAGTTTTGTACAACGCTATGTACCATGGTGTAGTTGCCAACGGGGTCGGGAGTTGGACGGAACGAGGGCGCCTGCTGGCTGAAGCCCATACTGCATCGCAGTGTGCAGTATGGGGGGGGGCATACTGCACCGCAGTGTGCAGTGTGGGGGGGCCATACTGCACCGCAGTGTGCAGTGTGGGGGGGCCATACTGCACCGCAGTGTGCAGTGTGGGGGGGCCATACTGCACCGCAGTGCGCAGTGTGGGGGGGCCATACTGCACCGCAGTGTGCAGTGTGGGGGGGCCATACTGCACCGCAGTGTGCAGTGTGGCGGGGCCATACTGCACCGCAGTGTGCAGTGTGGCGGGGCCATACTGCACCGCAGTGTGCAGTGTGGGGGGGCCATACTGCACCGCAGTGTGCAGTGTGGCGGGGCCGTACTGCACCGCAGTGTGCAGTGTGGCGGGGCCATACTGCACCGCAGTGTGCAGTGTGGGGGGGCCATACTGCACCGCAGTGTGCAGTGTGGGGGGGGCATACTGCACCGCAGTATGCGGTGCAGTATGGGGGGGGGCATACTGTACTGCAGTATGGGGGGGGGGCATACTGCACCGCAGTGTGCAGTATGGGGGGGGGCTGCGGGGGGCAAGTGACAATATGGGGGGGAGCTGCGGGGGGCAAGCGACAACGGCAACCACACTTTGCAATTTTTAAATTGCGAATATTCTAGTTTCCATTTGTCACTTTGACCACTAAGCTCCACCCTCTGACTGCTGAATTGTGCATATTGTTCATATTGCTTACTGCTTGGTGGCGTGTTGTTGGGTTGTTTCATTGATGACAACAACTAAGCAAATCATTGTGCCAGGATAGCTCAGTCGGTAGGGTGCCTGACTTCGGAACACAAGATTGAGGGTTCAAGTCCCACTGCTGACAATACAAAGTCTGAGTCTCCAAAAACCCTGCTGTGTTTCCACAATCACATGATGTATTTCTTCCATGTTTCTATGGCTTATTTGTGCATATTTAAGGAGCGGTAGTGGCTCAGAGGTAGAGTAACCGGATGGTAACCACAAGATTGCCGGTTCGATCCTGGGCTCCTGCAGAGTTAGTGTCGATGTGTCCCTGTCCCACTGCCATCAGTGTATGAATGTGTGTGTGAATGGGTGAATGTGATGCACAATCTATGTAAAGCGCCTTGGATAAAGGCGCTATATAAATGCACCATTTACCATTTACCAAGCAGTCCACTGAATGTGTGTGTTGTTTCCAGTACGTCTTGTGTCTGTTGAGTAGCCTCATTGGTAGAGCGCATGACTTGGAAATGAGAGTTCCTGGGTTCAAATCCCGGCACGGACACCTAGTAATATGAGTCAATCATGCACAATCTCATGTGGTCTTCTACATCTAAGTTCATGGTTCTATGTGTAACCCAGGGTAAAACTCAATGTAATGGTGGTTGTCACCATTCGGCCATGTTGTGTTTTGTCACTATTCGGCCATGTTGTCACTAATGACAGTTCACAGCTCAGTTCACCACTCACTCACAGCTCACCAATCATTTACTCATTCACCAAATCAGTGGCCTTGTGGTTAGAGTGTCCGCCCTGAGACTGGGAGGCCGGGGTTCGATTCCCGGCCGGGTCATACCAAAGGCTCTAAAAACGGGATCCAATGCCTCCCTGCTTGGCACTCAGCATCAAGGGATAGATTGGGGGTAAGACCCTGTGTCATACTAGCGTCATGTCCAGAGGGTGTACTTGTACATCAAGCTGCCTCATGCTACAGAAACAGGAGATAGGCACTATAATATCCTTGTATATGAATGACAGTCAGACAAACTGGGTTGCTTTTACAGACGTTTACTTAGTGCGGCAGAGAGAGAGTAACAACAAACAATCGCAGGGCTTATATAGGGACAGTAGCAGGTGGAATCAATCAAATGAAATAGTATCAATAAAACACAACCAATCGCATCACTGCTTCAATAATGTTCCAACAACATTACATCCCTCCCTTATTTCAAAATGAAAACAAACTTACAGTTTAGTTTTTTTTCTTTCACAGAACTGCATATAAGCAAAATCAAATACATTCAAAAACAATAAACCAAAATACAATCTCTTCCTGCAAAGTTACAATTCTTTTTTTTTCTCTCTCTTTTCACTGAATATCAAACATAGGCACAGTCCATTACTTTGAACAAAACAGTCTTAATTTACACCTCCTCAATGAGACGACGTGTGGGCCTTCGGTTGGTTCTCATTGAGTAGCGGGGTTGGACTGGTATGTCAGGTATGACATTTTCCTCTTGCTGATCAGGCTCCTCATCTGGTGAATCTGATAGCTGTAAGTCCAGATCATCCTCGGCGTCAGACATAGCATTGTCTGGGACAACTGAAGATGGAATCAGTTTGAAGTGTGAGGAGTTCCTGGTCACCTCATGTCCAGATCGGGTAGCTGTTATCATCGACCCCTTGACCTTCACGACAACGTAGGGCTTGGCGTGGTATGGAGTCAGTAGCTTGCCCTTGACCAGCTGACGGCAGAGTACAGTGTCTCCTGGTCTGAAAGAAGTGCGCTGTGCTCGATTCCGGCGGTCAGCATGGTCTTTCATCCGCTTCTTGGCACGACGATCTGTGTCCTGCAGTTGGATGTCGGGTGTAGAGCTTTTGACGGCGGGTAGAGTGGTTTGGAGCTTCCGTGCGTACAATAACTCTGCTGGAGTCTGTTGAGTGGTTCCATGAGGGGTTGCACGGTAGTTTCTCAGAAACGTGTACAGACTTTGTTTCCAAGGTTTGCCTTCTGCATGAGTGGCAGTAATCGTCTTCTTCAGAGTCTTCATGAAGCGCTCTGCCTCTGCATTTGCTCTTGGCCAGTAAGGTGTTATCTTCCTGTGTGAGAAACCGAGGTAATGGCTGAAGTCTTTGAAAGCCTGTCCGTTGAACGGAGGTCCGTTGTCTGTTTTCACAACAGCTGGAATCCCAAGAGATGAGAAGATCTTGTCTAGTTTGGGAATCACTGTAGTGGCTGCCGTGGACTTGACTATTTCCACTTCTGGAAATCTTGAGTACTCGTCAACAACCACAAGCAGATAATCGCCTGTAGGGAAAGGACCAGTGAAATCAACGCAGACTTCTTGCCACGGACCATCAGGGAGTTCAGACATCCTGAGTGGCTCCATGTGGTTCTGAGCGACAGCAGCTTGGCATGGAATGCAGTGTTGTATTGCC
Source organism: Benthosema pterotum (assembly GCA_039105355.1). Taxonomy (NCBI): domain Eukaryota; kingdom Metazoa; phylum Chordata; class Actinopteri; order Myctophiformes; family Myctophidae; genus Benthosema; species Benthosema pterotum. The sequence continues at coordinate 48,972,458 of CM076982.1, read as the reverse complement.
TTTTCCACCATGTCGTCAATGCCCGGAAACCATACTTTTTCCCTCAGGAGCTGTTTGGTTTTAACGATGCCTAAATGACCAGCATGGGCGAGGCTAACAGCTTTCTGGTGGAGAGATGTAGGCAACACGATTCTTGTGCCCCTGAGAAGGACGTTCTTGTCATTGTTGACTGTTAGTTCGTGGCGCATCCGGTACAGTGCTTTCATTTGAAAACTGGTGTCTGCTGTGTCTTTCGGTGGATATTGCCAGTTCTCTGTGCTTAGGAAGTGCATCACTTTGCATAGGACTGCATCCTTCCTTGTTTCATCCTGCACCTCTGTGAGCGTCATTGCTTTTGGAACGGCGTTGTCAATGATGAAGTTCACGTATTCTTCTGCCATTCGAGAGGATCTGTGTGGCGTGTCCCACTCAGTAGGGTGTCTTGACATGTAGTCAGCAGGGTTGTTTGCACCAGCTTTGTACTTGACTGTGAAACTGTAGGGTTGGAGTCTGAGTCGCCAGCGTTCAAGTCGAGCTGGGGGAGTGGCTTTTGGGCTGTTGAATATGAGCTCCAGCGGCTTATGGTCCGTGATGACTGAGAAATGTGAACCATACAGGTACAGATGGAAGTGTTCACATGCCCAGACAATTGCTAGAGCTTCTCTCTCGGTCTGTGAGTAGCGTTGCTCCACCGACGTAAGCGCTCGACTGGCATATGCAATGATACGGTCGTCAGCATCGTGGCTTGGGTTGCGCTGGCTGAGTATGGCACCTAGACCAACAGGACTTGCGTCGACCAGTACCGTTGAGTGTTTGGCTGGATCGAAGTACGCCATTGTGGTGTGTTTTATCAGCCTTGATTTCAGTTTTTCCATCGCTGATTGTTGTTGTGGTCCCCATGACCAGTTGGCATTCTTCCGGGTGAGCTCTCGCAGTGGTTGGGAGATCGTGGCATAGTCATGAATGAAACGGGAACAGTACGTTGTCATGCCGAGCAGACTACGAACCTCTGACACGTTTTGAGGTGGAGGCAGGTTCTCGATGCCTGTGATCTTCTTTGGATCAGCGGAGATGCCTTTGGCTGAGAAGACGTATCCAAAGAACTCAAGTTCCGGTTTGCTGTACTCACACTTTTCAGCGTTCAGTGTGAGATTCTTCTCCCTCAACCTCTGGAATACAGCCTTGAGGCTGCTATTGTGTTCTTCTTTGGACTTTCCATACACAATGATGTCATCACTCATGTTCCTGACGTTTGGAATGCCGTGTAGCACCTGCTGGATGGTGTTCTGAAACACTTCAGCAGCTGAGTTGATGCCAAAATTCAGTCTGGTGTACCTCCAGAGGCCAGTGTGTGTGGTGAAGGTAGTGATGTACCGTGATTTTGGGTCCAACTCAAGCTGATGGTACCCAGCATTCAGATCAAGCTTGGAGAACACCACAGCTCCGTTCAGATCATGGATGAGGTCGTCGACGGTTGGCGTGATGTGGCGCTCACGCTGTATTGCAGTATTCGGGAGGCGCATATCCACGCATATGCGGACTTTGTCAGGATTTTTTGGCTTGGGGGCGACCACTATCGGGGATACCCATGGCGTTGGTCCGGTGACCCTCTCAATGATGCCTTGTTCTTCCAGCTTGTATAGCTCTTGTTCCACTTTTTTCCGTATGTGGAACGGGATCCTCCTGTGTGGCTGTACAGACGGTTGCACTGAGTCATCGATATGCAGCTGCACTTGAAAGTCTTTGAGCTTTCCTATGCCCTGGAAGAGGTCTTGGTACTCACTGATGAGCTTGCTGGTAGACTGATCCTCAGTGGACATGGAGTTCAGTACTTTCAGCAATCCGAGGTCTGTTGCTGTCTTGCGACTCAGCAGTGAGCCGTGATTGCCCTGTATCACGTAGAATGTAGCTTTTTCCACTGACGTCATCTTGGAATGAACTGCAGCTTTGAACTTCCCTCTCAGTGGAAGAGGAGTAGAAGAACCATAGGGAAACACCTTTGCTCTGGATGGTTGCAGTTCACACTTGTGCTTTAGCTTTTCATAGGAAACATCATCCATTATGTTCACTGATGCTCCAGAATCAACAATGACATTGACAGTTGCGCCCAGGATCTGTATTTGTGAATACTTGTGAGTCTCTTTGTCTTGTAGTGTGTAAACAGAGTACACGTAGTCATCATCAGAGCTGTCTGGAGTGGCTGTTTTTTGCGCTTGTTCTGATTTTTGTTCAGCCTGCACACTGCGCACAGCGTGTTTTGGGCGATATGGACGCTGTTGTCGGGACTGTGGCTGTCTTTCAGCACTCACAGGAGTAGCACTTTTGTTGCGGGATCTACAGCATCTTTGAAAGTGATTTAATTTTCCACATTCTTTGCAAGTTTTCCCCTTTGCTGGGCAGTTTGCTTGTCCCCCTTCATGTGGAAATTGCCCTCCGCAGTTGTGGCAGGTTTTGTTTTGATGCTTTTCATCTTTAGTCTTTTTGCTCTGGCTTTGGAACCTTTTCTTTTGCACAACACGGACAGGAAATTCTTTCTGTGACGTAGCTGTTTCCATCCCCGCAGCATGCTTGTCAGCCAACTCCTGCGCTCTCCCTGCATCTAGCAGCTTTTGGAGTGTCATCTCACTGTCTTTTAGTGCCGCCCGGCGGAGACGTGAGGAACTGCAGCTCAAGATAATCTGAGACTTGATTTCCTTGTCTACGTTTGTAAACTCGCATGTGGACGCTAGTTGCCTCAGTCGTGTGTGGTAAGCATCCAGAGATTCAGTCTCGTTCTGTCTGGCCTGTCTGAAAACGTATATTTCGTATTCTGTGTTCACTTTAGGACAGAAGTAGGCACGCAATTTATCAACGGCCACATCGTAGTCAGCCGCGGCCCCAGTGTCTGGCAGTGTGTCAAATATATCATACACTTCGGTGCCCGCATAGTGCAACAGTAGCGCACGTTTTTGTGCATCATCATTAATGTCCAATGCCACTAGGAAGTTTGTGAATCTGTCTATCCACTTCTTCCACCTCGAGCCGATAGAGCTGGGTTCTGTGTGCACATCGAACGATGGGAACTGCGGGAGACTGGCCATTGCACTTTCCTTTCCTGTCTTTTCTTTGCGACAGTTCTCTTTCAATCACTGTTACCGTCGGTTCGCTTACCGCCTCCAACGCGAGTATTCTGCTGTCGGTTGGTGCGGGCTCCTCGTCGCCAGTTATAATATCCTTGTGTATGAATGACAGTCAGACAAACTGGGTTGCTTTTACAGACGTTTACTTAGTGCGGCAGAGAGAGAGTAACAACAAACAATCGCAGGGCTTATATAGGGACAGTAGCAGGTGCAATCAATCAAATGAAATAGTATCAATAAAACACAACCAATCGCATCACTGCTTCAATAATGTTCCAACAACATTACAGGCACCTGCCCTATGGGCCTCATGGCTGGGCAAGGCTGTTTGACTGTCACTATTCGGCCATGTTGTCACTAATGACAGTTCATAGCTCAGTTCACCACTCACTCACAGCTCACCAATCATTCACTCAGTCACACCAGATTACAATGTGAGTCAGTCTCACACATAATTACCTGATGTATTTCTGAAGTTCAGGCTCCCATGTTTCTATGGCTTATTTGTGCGTATTGTTCTTACTCCTTATTGCTGCTTGCTTGATCCCGTTTTATTGCTGCTTGCAGCTATATTTCAGTTTTGTCATCGTTTAGTTTTAGAAAATTATTATTCATCCATTTTTTAATGTCCGAGATGCAGTGTACCAGGTCCGTGACAGAGTTTAGATTGTTAGAGGGGACAGAAATGTATAATTGTGTGTCGTCGGCATAGGATTGATACGATATATTGTACTGTGTAATAATGGCTCCAAGTGGGATCATGTACAGATTGAACAGTAATGGTGATAAAATAGATCCTTGAGGCAGTCCAAACGGGACATCGATTTTGTCTGATGAGTGGGTGCCAATAACGACGGAAAAAGATCTACCAGAGATGTAGGATGACAACCAGGCTAGGACATTGCCGCTAATGCCAAGGCAGTGCTCAAGTCTGTGGAGGAGAGTGTCATGGTGGATCGTGTCAAACGCCGCACTCAAATCCAGGAGAACCAAAACGGAGGCGTTATGGTTATCGGAGGCCATTTTCAGGTCATTGACCACTCTTATCAGGGCCGTTTCAGTGCTATGGTTTGTTCGAAAACCAGACTGGTAATTATCAAATAAATTGTTTTGAGACAGGTAACTGTACAACTGTTTGTGGGCAACTTTCTCAAGAATTTTCCCCAAAAATGGGAGGTTTGAGATTGGTCGATAGCTCTCTGAGAGTAGTGGGTCAAGGTTAGATTTTTTTATTAAGGGTGTTACACTGGCATGTTTAAGATTAGTGGATTAGATAAAATAAGATTATATTCCATATAGGCAGTTAGAAGCCGAAGCCCCGCCCCCTCTTCTTCTCAGTGGAGCGGAGCTGCTGGTGGTGTTGGTTGATAGCTAGCTAGTAGCTACCATAGATACCTGTATATACAAGAAAGCTTAGTTACAACAGTGTGTTGACAAGCACTGACATTTCTTTGCTCCCGATGCGTGATTTTGTGGATGACAGCTGAAAACTACTGAGTGTTTTTAGTAACGGTCGAGGGAGAGCTTGGCAACGTTTTCACATTGACGGAGTAACAGGACAGGATTTTTTTTTCTGTCCTTGTTCAGGAGTGGGACAGGACAGGAATTTTTCTGCAGGATCGGGACAGTACAGGAGTGAAAATCCACTCCCGTGTCAGACTCTACCAGAAACCAGTCCAAGCTTCATCTGTACTCAGTAGAGTGACAACTTGCATATGGTGCACAAGTAGGCCATGGACTACTTTTGCCTGAGCAGAACGAGCGACCACAGTGCTAGTACCCTGACACCTCCAGGAGATAATACTCATGACAATAATACAATAGATGTCTTAATTACATCACCATTATGTCATCACCTGAACTAGCCAATTGGAGTACTTTAAGAGACGGTGTCAACGACCGCGAACTAATCGTGTTACTTAGGCTACACTCACTCTGCTTGTGCAAGTAACTGAGACTAATTATTATCATATGACTTCATACGAAACATTAAAATGTTCCTGAGTATAACATGACAATAAGCAGGACTACAGAGATCATGACAGTGTTTTTTCCCTCTGATTTTTGCATTTAATCTGTAATTCCAGACTTGTTGGCTGTGACCTCCGACAGGAAGACATTGAAGTTGTGGCTTCAGCTCTGAGCTCCAATCCGTCTCGTCTACGACTCCTGGACTTGAGCCGTAACAACCTGAAGGACCTGGACCTGAAGCCACTGTGGGCTGCATTGAAGAGTCCACATTGTAGACTGGAGACTTTAAGGTCAGATTAATTCACAACTAGAACTTCACTCTGCCGAATGCCACAAGTTACCCTGACACCTCCAGGAAAAATTACTCATGTCAATATATATATACTGTATATATATATATATATATATATATATATATATATATATATATATATATATATATATATATATATATATATATATATATATATATATATATATCTATATATATGGAAGCATACGGTAGACATTATGGAATTGATAATCTAATTCCACAATAGCATTATAATTTTCCATGTATGCACGAGTTATTTGTGACAAATTAGAAATTGAAAATGCAATAATTCAATTTGAATTTGAATTTTCATATCATGTATGGGCATTCCATGACAATATTAAAATTTAAATGGAAAAGCTGTTTCACATTTCATTTTGAAAGACTTAAACTGATATACAGAGGACTTTATTGAAATGCAATAAGAAAAACAGCTGCCCCAGGGTATGGCATTTACATTTCAGTGTCAACAAGCTCTTTTTTGGACAATTTTCAAATGATAATGTAATTTTCCATCAACTTGCAAATTAAAATGGCAATGGAATTTAACATTGCATTTGCAAAGACTTAAATTGATCTACAGAGGACATTATTGAAATGCAATAAGAAAAACAGCTGCCCCAGGGTATGGCATTTACATTTCAGTGTCAACAAGCTCTTTTTTGGACAATTTTCAAATGATAATGTAATTTTCCATCAACTTGCAAATTAAAATGGCAATGGAATTTAACATTGCATTTGCAAAGACTTAAATTGATCTACAGAGGACATTATTGAAATGCAATAATAAAAACAGCTGCCCCAGGCAATTGCATTTACATTTCAGTGTCTCCACGCTCTTTTTTGGACAATATGTAAATTATAGTGCATTTTCTAACAACTTGAAAGTTTAAATGACAATGGCATAAGACATTGCATTTGCAAAGTTTTAATACTGCAGCACAATGGACATTATGAAAATGCAAAAGGACAAACAGCGCCCCCCAGTCTATTCTGTTTTCATTTACATGTTGCAACGCAACGAAGAGGACAGAGCTTGGAATTGGAAATGGAATCTGTCAGTTCCTCTTATCAAGGCGGGCCTTGCGCATAGGCTCCGCCCCCTCCAGAGCACTCCGCTCTGATCTCCCTGCTGCGGTCTGAGTTGGACTTGGAGCGCTTGTCACTCGCATTAAAACCAGGACATGTTGCCTCGAATTTTCTCATATTTCTTATTAATATGTGTATATAAAATATAGCTAACTCGGCGAATCTCTTACGTTCATCAATATTGTTCATATAAAATATTTGGTTTGGACTTAAATATTACGATTATGAAGATAGATTTTGCCCGTGGAAACCCCATTCACTTCAATTGGATGAAATGTTGATGGAGATTTTACACTGAAATGAATATTTACTGATATAAATACATGGTTTGATAACCTACAAGTAGGCTGAAGTCATTTTCTGCAAGTCTTATGCCTCTCCATCCACGCCGTGTCTCTAAATCACTGTCTACTGCATCACACAGTCTACACGCCAAAGCAGGGGTTTTCAACCAGTGGTCTAGGGACTATCAGTGGTCCTTGAGAGGGTTCCAGGTGGTCCCCAGCTAAAGGAGGGTTAGATCTTTATTGAGTACGGGTCAATTTGGTATCATTTTAGGCTAAAATCTGCATTACTTAATTTCCAGAAATCTACACAATTAGAGAATGTTATTAGAACTGTTACTTATCAGGGCCGGATCTAGAGGGGGGGCACCCAACTAAGTGTGCATCCACCCAATGAAAGGTAATATCAGTGGTTTTCAACCAGTGGTCTGGGGACCACTGCATGGTCCTTGAGAGAGTTCCAGGTGGTCCCCAGCTAAATGGTGGAAAGTTGGTTAACCAGATGTAACTCTTTGAGAATGTAAAAATGGAATGGATCCTTGCGGGTCCATTTGGTTTCATTTTTACACTCTCAAGAGTTAAAATATTCATATCATCTGAATTAGCCCAAGTCTACACAACTAGAGAATGCAGTAGATAATGTATTAATGATCATTTTGATCTTCCAGCCTGGAATTGTGGACAAAAGCAAAATAAATCTTTAGTTGGTGGTCCGTGGCTCAAATGCTGAATCAATAGTGGGCCCTGGTGGAAAAAAAAGGTTGAAAGCCACTGCCCACCCTAGTAGGCTCGGGCTGGCTAATTCCGGCCCTGATTGTTATTTGGATTATCATTTGACTGCCTCTCCTAAATACAGTATGATAATGTGGACAAAATTCTTTAGTTTTGATTTTTTTTTTTTTACAGGCTAAATCAAATGGTGGTCTGTGTCAAATACTGAATCAACAGTGGGCCCATATCAAAATGGTCATACTGCTGCTTTACTAAACAGTACTAAATTTAAATTGAAAGTTGCCACTCAAAAGAAAATATGAATTGTGTAATGGCAGATTATGGCACTCTGTTTGGAAAGAGAAAGTGCTTTTAAAAACGGTGAATCTCAATGGAGAATTGCTCCATCACATACCGTAAGTGTGTGAGTCCTTTTCTTACTGACTGCCTGTGTGTGTGTGTGTGTGTGTGTGTGTGTGTGTGTGTGTGTGTGTGTGTGTGTGTGTGTGTGTGTGTGTGTGTGTGCGTGCGTGCGTGCGTGCGTGCGTGCGTGCGTGCGTGCGTGCGTGTGTGTGAGAGTGAGCGGGGAGGGGGGTCTGCAGTGCAAACGCATTCGCCTGACTCCTACACTCTCCCCTCTCTGTGTGTTTACTAATGGTTGCTATAGAAACCTGTAGCGGACACACGTGGGGATAGCCACGTGCGCTTTGTGTGTGTATGTCGTCTGGGTGCGCGCGCGTGCACGCACGTGTACGCGCGCGTGCACGCACGTGTACGCGCGCGGCTTCATTGCACGCCGGTTTCATTTAGAGCGCAAATTGTTTCAATAAACTTTGTGTGAGTCCTTTGCTTACTGACTGCCTGTGTGTGTGTGTGTGTGTGTGTGTGTGTGTGTGTGTGTGTGTGTGTGTGTGTGTGTGTGTGTGTGTGTGTGTGTGTGTGTGTGTGTGTGTGTGTGTGTGTGTACATGTCATTACATCACATCACATCATTTTGGGTGTCTTTTGTTCTCTGACACAGATTTTTCCAAAATATGGGGAGCAAGGGTTCTGGCCCTCTTAGATGGCTGGCTGTAGAAAAGCCATTTGTCCAGGTGGGTCTGAGAAGATGTATATACAGTATAGATGTTATATTGTGTATATTGACGATTATAAAACTCTTATTCCATGGTTAACAAGGGCAAGGCTTAGTATTCTTTAAAGAATAAAATAAATTACCGCTCCTTCAGTCATCACTGATCAGGTTGCAGCTGGACCACAACTGGCCAACAACAGTGACCAAGGTACGGTCAAGAGTGACCAAGATTCGGTATACCTTTCGAGCAGGCTCAGCCAATGGAAACAGCCCAAGTAGCCTGCTTCAATAACAATACCTGCATCACTTAATGTTGATGCTTAACCACTTTGTTGGATAGAATAAAAAGTCTTGAAATTGTCATAAAAAGCATAGAAACAGGAGAACAAGGAATGCAGGTTGAATTGGATGAAATAAATGGAATAAAGACGTTTTTCAGGCGGCACAAGAGGTAAGAAAATTGTTTTCTCCCTTGCACATTATGTTTGTAAGATACTGTTTATATTATGCAGGCACGGGGCACCGGGACTTTTCCCGGTGGACTGCGGCACCTAGTGGCCTGGACGGGGTACGTTTTTCCCCGAAACGTCCAGGCCAGAGCAGCAGACAGGCCAGCCCAGGCCAGGCAAAGTAGTGTTTCTCCTTTCAAAAATAAAAGGATGTCCTACACCAACCAGGCCGGGCCAATTTCATTTATTTAATATTTATTATTGTATTTACTTAAGAAAAGTCCACGGCAGGCCAGTCCCAGCCAGAGTAGCCTAGTAAGTAGGCCTACCAGTGCAGCGTTTCCATGAGAGCGAGAGACTGCGCTACGCGGCTCCCAGCTGGTCTAGGGTCAGTGGGGGACACCTCCCTGCCTGTCGCTTGCCTTAGAACATAGACAGAGAGAGTTACGCAAACTCGGTTCACTTCATGGGGCTGTTGCGATTGATAAGATTGACAGAGTAAGTTATCAAAAAAGTAAACAACGCTGATCATTGATTTAATATAATGGATAAGAAAAAGAGGAAAGGTGGCGCTGAGAGGGACAAGAAAAAGTGCAACCACCATCAACAAGTAAGTAGTAGTAGTAAACACAACACACACTGCTGCGAAGTGAGAGGATACTATATTAAAACCAATGGAAAATTGTTTTTTCGGGGACATATGTTCAGTAAAAGTTTCCCTTTCCCTTAAAACCAACGTTTAATTCTACACTAGATTATATCACGGACCCCTAAAACAGTACTGTTGGCCTACACGAGGAGAAAGCTCATGGCAAATGAATGCCTTGTGCGTAAAGCCGCGGACCATATCTCTCCACAGAGAGCCTCCCTCTCTGTCTGTCTGGATCTCTCTCCCTTACGTTCTCGTGAGTGTTAATAATAAATTGATAGCCTAACTGGTCAATACGCCAGTCATGGCGTATGAATTGGAATGGAGTCAGGCGAATGCGTTTGCACTGCAGACCCCCCTCCCCGCTCACTCACTCACACACACACACACGCACGCACGCACGCACGCACGCACACACACACACGCACGCACGCATGCGCACACACACACACACACACACACACACACACACACACACACACACACACACACACACACACACACACACACACACACACACACACACACACACTTGTAGATCTGTGTGCTTGTAGATTGGCTATTTTTCGAGGAAGTTAGCGGCACCAATAAATGATACCCTCATTTCTCTCTCGCACAGACGAGCGCGCTTTTTTGGCAATATATATGATTAAAGTTTTAAATCGATCAGGCTCTCAAACTCCTGTGCGTAATGCGCGTCTTGCTGCGTCTCCATGGCGCACGCCAGAGGCAACTGCACAACTATACATGTTTCTATAACCAAATTCGTTTTGCAGGCATTATGTGGTCAATGGCCAGGATGGGCACCTTATATAGAACTTAATGCAGTGAAGGGAATATTAATGACGTAGAGTTTAATGACGATCAAGGCCAGCCAGGCCCGCAACATCATTAGGGCACAGAAAGACCACAAACCCGACGTTTGAAAAACTATCCTTTTCTCACGATGACATCTTCACAGAAACATATCAAACAAATAGAACGTTACAATACATTGTAAGGATTATGCATAATCACATTTGTTTAGGTTTGCCGTATTATTATTTAAATTCTATGATGAAATGCGGCGGCATCTCCACGTGGATATGAGAAGATCACGATGATCAACACATACAGCACAGCTGCGCCCCGAGGAGAGAAATAAAAGGCGAGGATCGGATTATTTTTCGGGACATTTCATTCATTAATGTGAGTCCAAAATAAATACCGTAATGACTCGTCAAGACTCCACAGGCAACACATACATAGCCTACATATTAAAATCACACTGATCTCATGCAAAAATAATAACAAGATGTAATATGAACAATGTCACATTATGTACTGATTGGTTATTTCCCTCAACACTGGCTGGTGAAAGCTTCTGTCTGTACTTGCCTCCATAGCTCTCCATAGCGTTCGTTCCTGTATTTTATACAATGTTTAATGCACAATTCAAACTTGAATTAATAATCGGGACTGGAGAGGGAGCGAGGAGAGGAGAGGATCGAGGGAAGGGACGTCGCGGACACAGAGCCATAGATACTTTTTTTCAAGACTGGAGCACCTCAACCATAACTGACCTGCCTTTTGCAAATTCAGAATCAACAATGATAAAATTTGGGATTATTGAGGAATAAATCGGGAGAAACTGTATGCGTATATTTGGATTGAGCGGGGAACATAGAACCCTTTTTTGAAAAGAGGGTCCTATGTTCCCCTACTTGGATTGAGCGGGGAACATAGAACCCTTTTTTGAAAAGAGGGTCCTATGTTCCCCGATACCGGGGAACATAGGACCCGGGGAACATAGGACCGGGGAACATAGGGATGACCCCTTGATTCAGCATTTGAGCCACGGACCACCAACTAAAGATTTATTTTGCTTTTGTCCACAATTCCAGGCTGGAAGATCAAAATGATCATTAATACATTATCTACTGCATTCTCTAGTTGTGTAGACTTGGGCTAATTCAGATGATATGAATATTTTAACTCTTGAGAGTGTAAAAATGAAACCAAATGGACCCGCAAGGATCCATTCCATTTTTACATTCTCAAAGAGTTACATCTGGTTAACCAACTTTCCACCATTTAGCTGGGGACCACCTGGAACTCTCTCAAGGACCATGCAGTGGTCCCCAGACCACTGGTTGAAAACCACTGATATTACCTTTCATTGGGTGGATGCACACTTAGTTGGGTGCCCCCCCTCTAGATCCGGCCCTGATAAGTAACAGTTCTAATAACATTCTCTAATTGTGTAGATTTCTGGAAATTAAGTAATGCAGATTTTAGCCTAAAATGATACCAAATTGACCCGTACTCAATAAAGATCTAACCCTCCTTTAGCTGGGGACCACCTGGAACCCTCTCAAGGACCACTGATAGTCCCTAGACCACTGGTTGAAAACCCCTGCTTTGGCGTGTAGACTGTGTGATGCAGTAGACAGTGATTTAGAGACACGGCGTGGATGGAGAGGCATAAGACTTGCAGAAAATGACTTCAGCCTACTTGTAGGTTATCAAACCATGTATTTATATCAGTAAATATTCATTTCAGTGTAAAATCTCCATCAACATTTCATCCAATTGAAGTGAATGGGGTTTCCACGGGCAAAATCTATCTTCATAATCGTAATATTTAAGTCCAAACCAAATATTTTATATGAACAATATTGATGAACGTAAGAGATTCGCCGAGTTAGCTATATTTTATATACACATATTAATAAGAAATATGAGAAAATTCGAGGCAACATGTCCTGGTTTTAATGCGAGTGACAAGCGCTCCAAGTCCAACTCAGACCGCAGCAGGAGCTCAGAGCGGAGTGCTCTGGAGGGGGCGGAGCCTATGCGCAAGGCCCGCCTTGATAAGAGGAACTGACAGATTCCATTTCCAATTCCAAGCTCTGTCCTCTTCGTTGCGTTGCAACATGTAAATGAAAACAGAATAGACTGGGGGGCGCTGTTTGTCCTTTTGCATTTTCATAATGTCCATTGTGCTGCAGTATTAAAACTTTGCAAATGCAATGTCTTATGCCATTGTCATTTAAACTTTCAAGTTGTTAGAAAATGCACTATAATTTACATATTGTCCAAAAAAGAGCGTGGAGACACTGAAATGTAAATGCAATTGCCTGGGGCAGCTGTTTTTATTATTGCATTTCAATAATGTCCTCTGTAGATCAATTTAAGTCTTTGCAAATGCAATGTTAAATTCCATTGCCATTTTAATTTGCAAGTTGATGGAAAATTACATTATCATTTGAAAATTGTCCAAAAAAGAGCTTGTTGACACTGAAATGTAAATGCCATACCCTGGGGCAGCTGTTTTTCTTATTGCATTTCAATAATGTCCTCTGTAGATCAATTTAAGTCTTTGCAAATGCAATGTTAAATTCCATTGCCATTTTAATTTGCAAGTTGATGGAAAATTACATTATCATTTGAAAATTGTCCAAAAAAGAGCTTGTTGACACTGAAATGTAAATGCCATACCCTGGGGCAGCTGTTTTTCTTATTGCATTTCAATAAAGTCCTCTGTATATCAGTTTAAGTCTTTCAAAATGAAATGTGAAACAGCTTTTCCATTTAAATTTTAATATTGTCATGGAATGCCCATACATGATATGAAAATTCAAATTCAAATTGAATTATTGCATTTTCAATTTCTAATTTGTCACAAATAACTCGTGCATACATGGAAAATTATAATGCTATTGTGGAATTAGATTATCAATTCCATAATGTCTACCGTATGCTTCCATATATATATATATATATATATATACACTCAACAAAAATATAAACGCGACACTTTTGTTTTTGGTCCCATTTTTCAGGGGATGGACTTAAAGCCCTAAAATTCATTCCAGATATACAATATAACCATTTCTCTCAAACACTGTTCACAAATCTGCCTAAATGTGTGATATTGAGCACTGCTTCGTTAAGATAATCCATCCCACCTCACAGGTGTGCCACATCAAGATGCAGATGTGACATCATGATTAGTGCATAGGTGTACCTCAGACTCTCCACAATAAAAAGACACCCTGAAATGTGCAATTTTCTTTTGCCTTATTAGGTGTATGGGCCTCCGAACCAGTCAGTATCTGGTGTGAGCACCATTTGCCTCATGCAGTGCAACACATCTTCTTCGCATAGAGTTTATCAAATTGTCAATTGTGGCCTATGGAATGTTGGTCCACTCCTCTTCAATGGCTATGTGAAGTTGCTGGATATTAGTGGGAACTGGTACACACTGTAAAAATGGTAATAACACAATATTACCACATTATTACCATTTCGACAGCGCATACCAGTTCCCACTAATATCCAGCAACTTCACATAGCCATTGAAGAGGAGTGGACCAACATTCCACAGGCCACAATAGACAATCTGATAAACTCTATGCGAAGAAGATGTGTTGCACTGCATGAGGCAAATGGTGGTCACACCAGATACTGACTGGTTCAGAGGCCCATACACCCAATAAGGCAAAAGAAAATTGCACATTTCAGGGTGTCTTTTTATTGTGGAGAGTCTGAGGTACACCTGTGCACTAATCATGATGTCACATCTGCATCTTGATGTGGCACACCTGTGAGGTGGGATGGATTATCTTAACAAAGCAGAAGTGCTCAATATCACGCATTTAGGCAGATTTGTGAACAGTGTTTGATAGAAATGGTTATATTGTATATCTGGAATGAATTTTAGGGCTTTAAGTCCATCCCCTGAAAAATGGGAGCAAAAACAAAAGTGTTGCGTTTATATTTTTGTTGAGTGTATATAAAATACTCTGCGGAATTTAGGTCTATTCAGACGTTGGCGTGTCACAAAAGGAGCATCCATCCAACAAGCAACACAGGACATTATGAGATGACGCACCGCATCATGTGCTTGCTTTATCGTGTAGCATGTTCTCAGCACAAAACGGGGTCCTGTTGAAAATTAAATGCATTTTAATATTGCCCTTGTAAAAAGCCCTATACACTGTATTAAAAAAATAGTTCCTGAACTTGGGAACCGAGCGATTCTAGGACACACACACTTGGAGCTCTGAGCCTCCAATCCGTCTCATCTACGACTCCTGGACTTAAGTTCTAATGACCTGAAGGACCTAGATCTGCTGGAAGCTGCATTGAAGAGTCCACATTGTAGACTGGACACTTTAAGGTCAGATTAATTCACAATATCCATCCTCTCTCTCATTTGTGTACTTAACACGGAGTACAGAGGACGATGGGGTCTCGCCACCCGTCTCTCCTCGTGGAGAGAAGCATGGGGGTGGGGGTGGGGGGGGGGTGTCACTAATAAATAAACTGTTAAACCACATTAACTTACCCTACTATAGACTGCGTTCAACAGCATCTTGTTTTGCTAACAAAAATAAAGGACTCCTCACTAAGATAAACTATCCAATGCGTCTACTACTGGCTGTGCATGACATCAGAGGACAGCCTGTTAGCGATGGTGACTGTCCACACGTGAGTGCACGTGTCCACTATCAGGAAGGAATATGAATGCAGTAATTTAACAATATATACAGTACACATGTCCTTTGTATAACTTCTGTAGGCTAAGTTGGGGATGCGCAAGACTACAATATGTTGGTTACTTCACATAGCAGACAATCAAAATGTGGTGTTATTTCTTTTCACTTAGACTGATTCACTGCTGGTTGTCAGAGAGAAGCTGTGAAGTTCTGGCCTCGGCTCTCAGCTCCAATCCTTCCCTGTTGAGAGAATTAGACTTGACTCTGAACAACCTGCAGGATTCTGGAATTGAGTTTCTATGTGCCGGAGTGAAGAGTCCACATTGTCACCTGGAGACCCTCAGGTAAATAGAGTTTTATTCTGTGTGGATCTGTACTGCAGACTCTGAGGTAAAGAGAGTTTTATTCTGTGTGGATCTGTACTGCAGACTCTGAGGTAAATAGAGTTTTATTCTGTGTGGATCTGTACTGCAGACTCTGAGGTAAATAGAGTTTTATTCTGTGTGGATCTGTACTGCAGACTCTGAGGTAAATAGAGTTTTATTCAGTTTGTTAATTAAAGTGTTGATTTCTCTGCAGGTTGTCATGCTGTGCGATCACAGAGAAAGGCTGTTCTTCTCTGGCTTCAGCTGTAGCTCTCAACCCCTCCTCCCATCTGAAGCATGTGGACCTCAGCTGTAACCATCCAGGAGGAAATGCTGAGCAGACGCTGCTCTCTGCTGGACTGGAGACTGTCAAGTGAGTAGACGTGGTTTAAACCCAGTGTGACTTGGGAACTGATTGTACAAAATAGTCTTTTCTAAATCCTGACAATAGGGAAAATATCATTATTTTTATGTCATTGGTCTTCAATATTTCATGTCAAGGACCCCCAAAATGTATATGACCACAGACCCCCATCTGAAAACACGTAGTTCAAGGGACGCTCCAGAAGCAAGACTTGTTCCGTGTGACAGAATATTCAAAGATTTTGCCACATTTTAACAATCTCTCCAAAAAAGGATAGCTATTTTTCAATAGATATTTTAGAAAGCTGGATTTGATTCCAATAGCTATCACTTAAAGGCACAGTAATTGATTTCTCTTAATTCAAATATTGTTGTATTTTTCTTTCTTTTTTTTTTAGTAATCCTCCCTACTATAGAGTGTGGTGACCATATATGGAGTTCCTCCCTGTTCCCAGTGTTAGTTTCACAGGGCCTTCCTCCAATCAGGATCGAGTAGGGGCGGGGCTTGTTGTATGTGCTATTGGCCTGTTGCACTCCCCCTGCCGTGGAGTGCGTACATGTGCACATCTTTTCACCGGGGGAACCAGGGTCTTTTCCCAGAATGGATTCATATGGAGATTGTTTTGTCCGTCATATATTTCATTTACCAAGTCAGACGGAGGTTTATCAGTCAATATTTGACTTTTGTTCAGAAGCGATTTCCTACAGGGGGAAAACAGTCGCGACGGTTAGGAAACTGTCACGATGGGGCCAGCTGTTGTGACGCATTTAAAATCGTTGCATTCGCTGTCTCTCCCTGATTTCTGTCAGTAAAATGAAATAATATTTGATCAGAAACAAACAAAAAAGTAACTTGACAATGTTGATCAGATTACACTAAAATATAACAATAACTAGATACTATACATTTACCTATATTAAGCATTTTTGAATACTGTACACACTGTATAGAACCCTAAATAGGGTTCTCAGTTATTTTTCTTCTGTTTTTAAAAACACAACATTCTATGAACACAATGTTCATAGAATGTTCTTTTCACAGACGGGGGGGTGGGGGGGGGGGGGGACTCCCTTAATCTCCCCAAAATAATCACCCCAAAATAAAAGAATCATCCAAGGGCCCTTCACACATAGGAAGGGCCCTTGGACCATTTGGTCCATTATATTTGAAAAATGAACTTTGGACACTTGGACATTTTTCTAATTTGGAGAACTAACTTTGGTCCATTATTTCTCAACTTGTGACTTGTGTCTTTAGTGTGTGTGTGTGTGTGTG
>CM076982.1:48947833-48950333 GCA_039105355.1 Benthosema pterotum | reverse complement strand
TCTAACAGAACTTTGGCCCCCTGCCCCACACTCTCACTCTGCATGTCGCTGCATTAAGATAGTGTTGCGGTGAAGTCAACACAGTCAATGTAGCACACTGGCAGCGTTTCAGATTCGTTTTTGGTCTTCCCTGGACTGTGTTATCTGCGTTGCACACAGGGGGACGTGTTTAATGGTCCAGAGCTCCACTGCTAGACTCATAGAAGCAGTGGAGCACTGGATCAGAGCTATGCATCGTATGGTATGTTGATTCATTGGCATGACAGATGAAGTACTTACTTCATTATTTAGATATTTGATGTTCATTTTAGCTGCCCCACATCCCTCCTACAATAACTTAAAAGTCCATTTTAACCATGATAGATTCATCAAAAACACCTTTCTTTTTTACTGGTGACTGCTAATCTCTAATACGTGAAGGGGCTGTGTTTTTTCATTTATTGATTTTATTTATTTTTTACACCCTTTTTGAACACCCTTGCACTTGCTAGGCCATATAAAGTGCCAGATGATAGAATCTATCATCTGGCACATCCTCACAGCCTAAAAGGCAAAACTTGCCTTTTATCCAGACCATGGATAAAAGGACCATGTCGCCTTCTGAGACCCTCGTAAAAGGACTTCTATGCCTTTTCTCTAAAAAGGCGTTCCGTGCCTTTTCCGTCAGAAGGCATAATGTGGTTAGTGATTTATCGGAGAGCTCTGGGGTATGAAGGAGCGCTTGTTTTATCTGCCGGCTACTACTAGTAGGGCGGGGCGAAGGAAGTTTTACTGAGGTTATGGTTAGGGTTAGGTTAGGTTTAGGCATAGGTTTACTGAGGTTAAGTTTAGGGTTAGGATTAGGTATAGGCATAGCTTAGGTTTACTGGGGTTATGTTTAGGGTTAGAGTTAGACGGTGCTTTATGCGGTAACTAACCCTAAACATAACCTCAGTAAAACTATGCTTCGCCCCGCCCTACTAGTAGTAGCCGGCAGATAAAACAAGCGCTCCTTCATACCCCAGAGCTCTCCGATAAATCACTAACCACATTATGCCTTCTGACGGAAAAGGCACGGAACGCCTTTTTAGAGAAAAGGCATAGAAGTCCTTTTACGAGGGTCTCAGAAGGCGACATGGTCCTTTTATCCATGGTCTGGATAAAAGGCAAGTTTTGCCTTTTAGGCTGTGAGGATGTGTTGCACCTGGCACTGTTTGGTTGGACGTAGCACATGGGAGTCACTACAAGCAGTTCCTTTCCCCTCCATCAGACACCGCAGCTGACCAGAGAGAGGCGGTAAATATCCATTAATAATTGATTTACCAGCTAGGCCATATAAAGTGTTGTCTGAAACCAAACAGCCTGGAGTGGAAGGGGCTTGTAAAGCCCTCAAGAGCAAGTCTGTGTCGATTCAGACTCGACTGGCGCCTGCAACCCCTCCACATGTTTGCAGGGAAACCACATTGTTTTTAGTATATAGATGCCCCTAAAAATCTCCACCTTTGCTTAATTGCTAATTGAAACATGTTTCTGCTTATTTACCCTGAGTTTGTATTTTATTTTTCCTAGTATTTTAGACAATATGTAGCATATTCAATTATTCATACGCAATACAGTACCATTCATTCCATTTTCCATTCTTTTTTTTTTATTATTATTTCATTTGGATAATACTGCCACATTTTGGGATTGTTTTTTCAAGGGCAGATTTGGTTTATTATTTCTCAGGCCAAGAGCTGGCAACCCCTGCCTCTGCTTATCGTGGTGTTACAATGACATCTACTGACGGCACAGTGACATGACAGGTTGTAGAAGCCACAGCTCAGCTGCTTCAACCTGTCTCTAAAGAGAATGGAGGTCGTTCACTCTGAGTATGTGTTGTTCACAGTAAACACAGTTTTAATGGTAAAGTCTGGGATGTGGAGTTTCTACATGATGATGATGTGGATCAGCACTGTGACAGGTACGGAATATACAGTATTTACATGCAATTTAAACTTCACTAAACCACCTGGGAACTTTGTAACTTTTCAGGCTGTGGTTGTTTACTTATAAACAACTACATGTTTTCAATCCCAAAATGGATTCAATGGTGTTTAACATCTGTTGCACCCACTTTGCTTGACTTTGACTACTCTTAAAAAGCTTCAATATTAATATAGCATGGTATTGTCACTGTGGTTATGGTGACTATGTGGTCAACAACTAGCTCTGGTCCATAGCTCCACTGATCTATGGTTGCAGTGGAGCTCTGGGATGGAACTCTGACCAGCCTCTCTTCTGGAGTGGAAATATAAAGAACATATTAGCTACTCACCAAAACAAAAACGGCTTGTGTTGTCTATCGATATTGACGAGGAAAAGCTCCACATGGAATATTCTTTCCTCCAGTGGACAAACATGATTATAAACAATGTGTATACATTACCATTTTTGATTGATTGATTGATTGATTTAGATTTTTATTAACAGCTTTGTAGATTTACAGTGCAATTCAAGCACAACTCAATACCGGACTGAT